>BSBM01000299.1:20960000-21560000 GCA_027924585.1 Larix kaempferi
AGGCAAGGTTTTGGCACTTGGTCTTCACAGAGGTCTTCCAGGGTGAACCCCCATCTTCCAGCCAGTTATCATAAGTCAGTGGGGTCCACAGAGGCCACAAGAGGCCTTTTACTGTATGTCTCTCACAGATTTTGATCATTTGGACATATTATTTTATATTATTGTGCCATGGGGATGAGCTAGCAAGGATTGATGCCTCCTAGCCCCACCATGAGCTTTATGAGTCATGTCCTAGTCATATGAGGTGGGCCCATGTAGTTTTGCCCCCTCTAGAGGATGACATCACCCTCACTTTGTATATTCTAGCTATGACGTCACCTTTGTTTTGAGTGATCCATGTGTTAGGCTCATCTTAACCATTGATTATGTATTGAGATCTTTTAAACTCAACCACTCATCTTCATGTATTGTAAAGTGGTTTTGAGATCTAGGGTTTTGGTCTTTATTATCCTATATAAGGAGGAGACCCCCTATTGTATAGCTCACCTTTGGGCTCTGGAAAACTTGGAATGAAAATAATATTTTGAAGATCTACTTCTTGGCTTTGATTGGGTTGCTCTTGTATATGTTCTTGGATCTCTTGCTTCTAGACATTGTTTGCTTTTCAGGTGAAATCGACATCAAGAGAGGAGGCCGAATTGCTTGAAGCTAGCTCAACGATTTGCCTTGTGGGAAGATTGTAGGGGTTTCTCACATCCCCCATGGGCAAGACATCTTCATAGAGAGGGAGTTTTTCAATTGTGCTTTGTCCATTGATTACTTTCTTGGTATGACATGCTTAGATCTTATGGATTTGTGGATCAAATCTAACTTGATGTAGTTTGATTTACAGGTTTTCATGGGACATCTCTCCTCCTAGGGCTTGGATGTTTTTGGTTGAAGACACTTGGATCAAGCTTGGAATTGTAACTAGGGCAAGAATTCTCCATATGCTAAGAGGCCGCAAGCTTTGAGGTAAGATCTACAAGGTATGTATTGATTTTGCTTGTTCTCCATCCTATTGGTCACAAACTCCATTAAAACTTAAAACCCTCATTTTTGTTTTTCTTCGATCTACTAAGATCTAGCTTGGCTTTGGGTATAATAAAAGGAACCCACCTCTATAGTATCCACGACAATTCGGATCTATAGTTTGGTGACATTTGGACTTCATTTGACCCTTCCCCCAAAGCACTTAGCCTTCATTGAGTGAGGTCGCCCTCCTTGGGTAGGTGAGTTAAGCTAGTTCCAACACATGGGTAGTTGAGATCCCACTTGATTTGCATAGATCTACCTTGATAACCTACCCCTAATGCTTCACCTTGCTGATTTTCACCTTGTGGGCCCCATTCCTCATTTTGAGGGTTGTGCCCCACTTGGGTCACTTGGTGATGCATTTTGAATCTCAGATCTACCCGAGATCTAGCCATTGGATGTTCTTGATCTTCAAAACCCACCTTGCTTTGCACCTTGACTACCCCGATCTACATTTTGGTTGACATCCGACTCCATTTGGCCCTTGATCTAAGGCACTAGTCCTCCTTGGGGGAATTCGCACTGCTTGGGGTTAGTGGCTTTTCCTAGATCCAATACTTGGGTGCTCTCAATTCTTGGTCAATCCATAGATCCATGTCATAGAGCCCCTATAGTACCATCTCCCATTAATTTTGACCAAGTGGACCCATCTTGGACCATTTTCCCTATTTTAAGGAAGTGGGTCCCACTTGTGTATTTCATGGTACTAGATCTACCTTTTGATTCCCCTAGGTGGCCCAACTCATACATTGGTTGAAGCAATTGTCACTTAAGCCTCTTCAACCACACAATTAAACCCTTGGGTCCACCTAAGCTTGGATTGGTTTCCGTAACTCAACTTTCACACTCCCCTAGGAACCATTGCTTTTGGCTAGTCTTCTGTCGATTAGCTATAGGGTCTCCCCCTTGATCTTATCCTGTCTAGATCTAAATTGGAGTGCCTCGATTGTCGTGACTCCGAGCTTGCATTCGGAACCTTGGCATCTCTTGGGTCACCTCTTTAGTTGTCCATCTCCTCTACCATCCCAGATGGGATACCATTAGGGACCACTACAAGTTGTGTGGTAACAATATCAAAATGGCACGAAGTGTACTTTGCAATGCATATCTGGAAGATTGGATCAAAATGAAAATACATAATCAAAGAAGGCCTAAATGGCCTGTAGAGTGACATAATTCACTAATTTATTTTATTTGATTCTTTCCATATTCAATATGGTTATTATTTTACCATCTGCTAAATTGCTAATTCAGATATAACCAAAACCTCAAAGGCATATACAAACTTCACTGATTAAAGTAAGCAATTATCATGGGTTGAAAATCCAGATTCCATACTTATCATTCCAAGTTCCAACCATGCACAATTTCCTTTTAGTATCTTATAGTTACAAGAGATATCAACAAAATGGTAACAAATGGGCCTCAACACTGCTTAACCCACTCACAATGGGAGAGCAACTCCAGTTTATAAAGAATAGCACAGTAACAAAATCTGTAAACTACTTATAATACAAGAATTACCA
This sequence comes from Larix kaempferi, assembly GCA_027924585.1. Lineage (NCBI taxonomy): Eukaryota > Viridiplantae > Streptophyta > Pinopsida > Pinales > Pinaceae > Larix > Larix kaempferi. The sequence goes on from BSBM01000299.1 coordinate 20,962,541, forward strand.
ACGTGCTAAATGACAATTAGCAGAAATCATCGGCAGGTTAAGAGACAAGAATAGCCATAGTCCTAACTAACATGCAGGACATATCCGAAGTAAAAAAGATTAAAAATTTAGTGTTTTTTAACTGCACGCATCAACTCAGATCAACTCAGGCGAGTCTTCCCATAACTCGGGCGAGTTGACCGGTTCGGTACTGAACTGACTGAGTTGGACACCGACTCGACCGGTTCGGTACCGAATTGGTCACCCGAGCCAATTTACAGGCCAAGTCAGATCAGCTTGAGGTCAACTCGGCCAACTCGAACTCAACCAAGTTTTAAAACGCTGCCTATGACCAGGCTCCTAAGGCTCCTTACAACTGAAACATAATTTCTTCCTTCTCAACTCTCTACGAGTCTCATCATCCAACTTATCTCTCCCAGGTCACTCCTTTTGGAAAGGTTTCTTGTCTTTGTTTTTCTAAGGAAATGTTTAGAGGAGTATTTGTTCTTTGGGACTGCATTCTCCATGTCTCGTCCTCTAATGATAGCATCCTATAAAGACTCTGGTTTGAAGGCCTTTATCCAACCATACAGTGGCTTGGATAATCCTTCAATGAACAACATAATCAACCTATGCTCTTACACAGTTGTCACCATGATCGCAAGCCTCTGAATCTCTGAGATATAAGCATCCAACGTCCTAATTTGTTTGAGTTGTGCTAACTTGACGAAATGCAACTATGGGTCATTCTTATCAAATCGGTCCATAAGGTTCTCGAAATCCAGGTACGAAGTAATGCTAGCGTGCCCCAACGTGACTATCGCATGGTACCACCACTCGTGGGCCTCCCCATCCAAATGCAAGGTAGCATATTTGATTGCCTTTATCTTCCTCATGGGGTTGAGTTCGAAATATTTGTCCAACTTCTAAACCCAAGCTCTGGCAGTGCATTTTTTAGAGCCATCAATGGAAGGGATAGACAATTTCCCAACCTTCCACTGAAGATCCAGATTCTGTGGGCCCATGTTGTAGTCCCTTGGCCTATTCCTATACTTGATGGTACATAAATCCTGCAAGGACATAGCTAGATGTAACTCCTCACCAAGAGTTTGATACTCGCTCAAATAATCAATTAATCCTTCACCTTATTGTGGTTGTTAAAGAAATGTAACTGCGGAAGATATTTTAGATATACTTGTCTATTGTATTACTGTATTCCTCCTTCCGGAGATGTCATTGATGTAATTGATAATGTAAGAGTCATTGAAAGAGTCAATGTACATTGTAAACCCTAACTGTTAGGTCGGCCTGGAAATAACTAGAAATAATATTTTATTGTAAAGTGTACAGGTCAGCCCAATTAGGTGAGTCAGGCCGACCTAATTAGTAAAAAGGTCAAGTCACTTGTTAAGTATAAATAGGAGGTTGAGTTGCTCATTTGTATCACTCACCTCACTCACTCAAGTTCGCATAGGAGAGAGAGAAGTTCGCACAAGTGAAGGAGAGAAGCTGATTTTGTCTTGGGGTTTGATCTTGTACTCGTGAATTCTATATTGAGGAAGTTTTTCTGGGGTTTTCTCCCTTGTGGTTTCCCCGAGAGAAATTTTGTGTTATTTGTGTTTGTTGTGCTTGCCTTTCTTTCAGTGATTAGATTGTTTAATGTTATTATGCTAAAAAAGTAAAAATTAACAGTGGTTGCCCCTGATTTCTAGCTTGCTGCCCTTCCAAGAACTGAGGTAGGAGAGGTCTAGGAGTCACTCTACTAATTGTCCAAGTGATATTTTGTGTAGGGATATGAGTGTTACTCCCTTATGCATGATTCCCATTGTTACCATTGTTGCCATTAGTCCCTCCCGAACCATTGTTGACAACATTGTTTTAGTTTCCTTGATTACTTGTGATGAACTGGGTAAGAAGTTGAACCAATTGTTGTTTCCCCCTTGCAAGGTAATTCAAAATATTCATGGTGTTACCCTCAGGTAGTTCATTATTGTCCCCCATGTTTTCCTCTTCTTTTGACTTTGAGTGAAGTATGTTATGTGCCCCTCTCTGCCTTCTCTTCCTGTATCTGATATATTCCATGTCCTCCGGATTCATGAAAAATTATGCAACTCACAGGGTGGCAGGATGATGGCTCCGATACCATTGTAAGATCCCAAGTTGGTGTTGGCTGACTTTTGTTTGGTTTACTGCCGATATGTTTTAGTGGTGTCATTTTGTGCTTGGTTTTTGGTTTTGTTTTCATATGATTTAGATCTGAAAATTGCAAAACCCAAGCACACAACTACACCACAATAACATATCAGTAGTAAACCAAACAAAAATTAGCCAACACCAATTTGGGATCTTAAAGTGGTATCAAAGCCATCATCCTGCCAGCTTGTGAGTTGCATGTTTTTTCATGAATCCGAAGGACACGGAATATATTAGAGAAGGTAGATAGGGGTTGATAACATACTTCACTTAGAGTCAAAAGAAGAGAAAATTATGCAGGACAAGAATGAAATGCCTAAGGGTAGCACCATGAATATTTTGAATGATCTTGCAAGGGGGCAGCAACAGTTGGTTAAGCTTCTTACCCAATTTATCACAAGTAATCAAGGAAACCAAAACAGTGTTGTCAACAATGGTTCAGGAGGGACTAATGGAACCAATGGTTGCATTAGGGATCATGTAGAAGGGAGCAACACTCATATCCTTGCACATAATAACACTCGGACAGTCAGTAGAGTGACTCCTAGACCCCTCTTACCTCAGTTCTTGGAAAGGCATCAAGTTGGAAATAAAGGGAAACTAGGACAAGGTGAAGGATTCACTGATTATTTGAGGGAGCACCAAACTCTTGGTGAGATGTTTCATGCAGGTATGTCCTTGCAGGATTTCTATACCATTAAGTGCAAAAATAGGCGAAGGGACTACAACATGGGCCCACAAAATGCACTATCCCTTTCTTTGATGGCTCTAACAAATGCACTGCTGGAGCTTGGGTTTAGAAGTTGGACACATATTTCCAACTCAACCCCATGAGGGAGATAGAGGTGATCAAATATGCTACCTTGCATTTGGATGGGGAGGCCCACAAGTGGTGGTACCCCGGGCTAGTCACATTGGGGCATGCTAGCATTACTTCATACTTGAATTTCACGTAGAAGCTTATGGACTTTTGATAAGAATAACCCATAGTTGCACTTCAGGCAGTTAGCACAACTCAGACAATTTGGGACATTGGATGCTTATATCCTTTGCTCTGTGGGAGCACCCCCCACCCCCTCGCTCACGCTCCCGAAGCTCGCTACCAATTTTGGGAGCACGCTCCCAAGGTGCTCCCTACACCTCCTATACTAGGTTAATCATTTGATGGCAATGTTATGGTACCTCCCTTCTTTGCCAAGCTCCTATAAAAGTTGTTATGGCTGATCATTTGATGATAATGTTATAAGTTATAACTACTAGATGATTGATGTTGTATGGTTTAATCCATGTTTTCTATAGCTAATCCAGCATCCTACATATTTTTTAGATATAAATCCTTCAAAATATATTAAAATATATACTATATAAAAAATGCTCCCAAAACGAGAGCTTTTGAAAATTTTGCTTTTCGCTCCGCTCCTCGCTCCTGCTCCCTGCTCCCAACAACATAGCTTATATCTAAGAGTTTCAGAGGCTTCTGGTCATGGTGACAGATGTGTCAGAGCATAGGTTGATTATGTTGTTCGTTGAAGGATTATCCGAGCGACTTCATGGTTGGATAAAGGCCTTCAAACTAGAGTCTTTACAAGATGCTATCATTAGAGCACAAGACATAGAGAATGCACTCCCAAAGAACAAATTCTCCTCTATACCTTTCCTTACTAAAAAACAAAGACAAGAAACCTTTCCAGAAGGAGTGGCCTGGGAGAGATAAGTTGGATGATGAGATTCATCGAGAGTTGAGAAGGAAAAAATTATGTTTAATTGTAAGGAGCCTTGGGAACCTAGTCACAGTTACATGGGAAAGGGTAAGGTGCATTACATATGGTGCTTTTAGATAGTGATGGGGAAGAGGAAGCAACATAGGGTCAGGACAACAAGCATAGAAATTTTGATGGTGAGCCACCACATGAGGAGGCTAAGGGTTTGACTATTGCCACTCTATTAGGTAACCCTAGATTTGACTCTTTCAAAGTCCATGGAGTGTTATGTAGTTGACCTGGGAGACACTAATGCCATATTGGGTATTTAGTGGCTTCATTCCTTGGGAAAATATTCTCAGAACTTTTAAACCATGGAACTGAAATTCAGAGCAGTAGATGGTATATTGTATTCGGTTTGTCATTGATTATATATTAATTCCGTCGTTGACAATTTTTTTCAATTTCGCCATAGTTTCACATAAGGTAGAGCATTTTAGTATTTTTATCAAATATTTTATTATAGTTAATTGTGAGCTCATTGGATGATCGAATTAGGGTGTTAGTTTGGAGCCGACAGCGGAAATGTCGAGGTTGAAGAAGATATTTAATGCCAACATATTTGATACCAATTACCCTAACTCTCCTATCCACACTCAACAATCGGGATTCTTGTTCCCTTTTCTTCGAATCACCCTCCATCTACCGCCATGCCTGACCATCCCACACTACCCTCCATTGTCACCATGCTTGACCATCCAACACCACATTCCATCTATCACCTTGCCCCAACTTTAGCCACTTCTATGAGTTTTATGTTTGTTGTAACCCTTGGATTGGTTGGGATCATTTTAATACTTCAACTCACTATTATCCCTAGATCGGTGCAGTCTTGGTAAACTTCAGAAAGGAATTTAATAAGATAAAATCTATATTCTCCAAGGTATTTCCAAATCGTATCGGGGTGGGACATCGAAGGATTTGATCTTGGGTAGATCTCAAAGATTGAGCTACGTGCAAGTGTTTTGATGAAATTGAACCATTAATTTATTTTTTATAATGAAACAACCTCATCCTTAATATATGTATATTCAACGAATATAGAATTGGTTATGCAACCATATATATTTAATTTTATTTGCTATTGTAAATTTTAATCCAGAGATCACTACTCCCTCTGGATAGCCCTGAGATCTCAAGTGATTTGAGTGTCGGTAAATCAATAATGCTCTAAAGATTTAAGAATCAAATGCTATAGATCTCTTTATTGAACAACACAATCAATCACACACATAACACTGCATATACCCTGGAAACCCCAAATGGGGAAAACCAACAACCTATGGAGCTTTCTTCTATCTCGAACCCAGTGCAATATATGAAACAAACAAGTACATACAATGTTACCTCAGATGTAACACTCAATCTTGGCTGAGTCAAGACCCCAGATCTGCATGCATTAGTTGATGCATGCATAGAGGAAATGTGCCCTGTTGTCCACTAAGTTGAACTTAGGTGGACTATTTGTGAACCGACGAAGACTTGAACAACTTACATTGTTCATTGCCAGAGTTCAGAAGTTCATCAAGCAAAAAAAAATTTTGCCCTTTGTAAAATTTGCATGTCCAGACCCCTGCGGGGGAATTGTAATAAGTTGGTCTAAGCATGAGCATTTTGTAACCGGCTTGGTCTACCTTAGGTTTGCCATCAAGGGGATACTCTAGAGTGTTTTTTCCTTGGGAATTATGCACTGTGCTCTAGTGGTGTATAATTCCTGATTTTTTCACTCATACCTCCAAAGCTGGAGTATTTTCTATGGTTATCGAACCTAGGGAGATTATTAAATCCTATGTATATGTGTTTTTTAAACATGCTAGCCATTAGTATTGAGTCATATGGACATGCACTAGGTCCCCTGGGATTTTTGAGTCATTCTGAGAAAAATAAATTTTCTCATTTTATGAGATTTTTTAATATTTTAATTAAAAAAAATCAAAAAGTGATAAAAGTGTGGTTAGGAGGTGAAATTTGGCATGGGGGTGCTCGTTTTCTAACCTAGAGCACCCATAAAACCCCTAAACACACTTTTCTTAAGTATTGAGTGAATATTATTCACTTAAATAAAAATTCTCTCAAATTTATTTTTGAGGAATTATTTAATTCAAAAATAATAAAATAGGAGAAAATCCAAACTCCTATATCAGTGTATTTTTGTTGGATGAGTTGGCCCAGTTGAGTTGGCACACTCATTTAAGGAAGATACCAATCAAATATTGAGTGAGCAAATCAAGTTTTGACACCTCATGATATGGCTCTCCTTGGGATTTGTGCCTTCCTTCCTCTTGGGCGACTTCTTGAGGTGGCAGCATCTTATAGTTTGGGAGGAGATCCCAATGTGGAAGGGAGGCGCCTTCCTTAGGTGGCAGCCATCCCATTAAATGGAACTCAATCTATCACTCCAATCAAGGGATTGGAGCATACATGTGTCTCTTCTCCTCCACCAATTCACATTCCCTCATGAATTCGTCCTCCCTCCCTTGGAGTGCTATAAGAGCAAGGTGCTATTGTTCATTTCTTCATGGATAGAAAGGCATAGAACCTCTGCTCCTGAGTATTGTAATTTTGTATTTGTCAAGTAATAAGATTGAAGACTTTGGAGGTCGATTTGGATCTTGGTTCCATGCATGCACCATTTTTGGGTTGAGGTGACATCTTTGAGTTTTCAATTCTCTTTATGCAAGTAATTGTTAGATCTAGCTTTATAGAACAAACATTTACTATTGTTAATTTGTTTGTTTATGAACATATTATCAAGATTTAAAGAGTAATACTAGTATTCGGTTGTACAAAATATTCTCTTTGTTTTGGTTTATGAGCATACTGGATTTGATATTGTTTGTATGGGGTTTTTTGCAAGCTTTACAGGAAGTTGCAAGGTGAAGGGAGCTTGGATCTAGTTTGATTCCTCTCTCTCTCCATCACATTTGAGCTTCGGATCCACAAGTGATAGATCCAAACTTCCCCCTTCTCAATCTTGTTCCAATATCAAGCCTCGAGCTTGAGGTTTGCTTCAAACTATCTTTCATTTTTTCTCCCAATACTTCCTTTGGTTACTTGTTTACTTTAGGCTTGGTAAGAAAAAGAGCTTGTTTTCATTTTTTAAAATCATACATCTTTTCTTATTTCAAGTAAGAAATCAGATCTAGAATATTCTCAAACTTTGCATAAATAAACTAGATCTAGATTCTTTTCTTCTATACTTGTATGTGCCCAAATTTTCCCATAATTTTTGCAAGATAGAAGATGTAAATTTTATGTATATTTGTGCATTCTAATCATTGTTTTGTAGCACTTTAGCTCGCTGGATTTTAGCAAGTCTGCGTTTTAAAGTGAAGGATTTGGGTGACCAAGACCACAAAAAAAGTGCAAAAAACATCTTGGTGGACACTCAACTCATTCTACTTTACTTGTATACCATTGTAAGCCCTTAGATCCAAGTAAAATGGGCTAAGGAGCACTTCTTTTTTCAGTTTTACTTGTAATTATTAAACGAGATCAGTGGGATACCCAGTGCCCACACCCCATCCCCCCTGGGGGGGTTCGCAATTTTGCCAAAATTTTTGTGATTGAATTTTTCTAACAACACAACCATCACACACACACAATTTAACTGCAGGGTGTATACTTTAATAATCTTTTTCATAACTTTTAAAGTTCATCTTAATTTTTGCAAACGTAAAGTAGAAATAAAGCCAATTTCGTTGCCACGAAGTATGCTCTCACCACAACCTAAAGGCATCGCCGATTAGTGGTGGTTGATCAGAAAGTGACGCATAAACTTGGTGAGCTATATATTTCCTTTGTGCAATTTACTTTGTCAAGTATTTCATAGCATTTCACAATAAAATTGTTCATAAACTGGAATTTACATTTGGTTCATAACTGGAGTATGCTCTTTTCCCTTGTGGGCACTTTGTCTGGGCCCGTGGGAAACTGGAAACTATTGTGGCCACTTATTAATTTTCTCACATCTAATTTAATATTCACTTAATAAGATCAACTACCCTTAAACATAAGTGAAAATCCGGCGCTTCGAATTAGATTTTGTAATATCCCAAACTGATATTTTTTCTTTTTTTATGTTGTACTGTAGTTGGCTAGTAGGCTTATATCTCAATGGCGTATGAAAATATGCATTGACCTCTGCATGCTTGCATTTGCATGCAGATCTATAACCCAGATAAACTGAAATGCTATAAAATAGGAGGAATCAATGCATGCACATATCGGTATATAGATCGACTGATGTAGATCAAGATAATCCCAGCATGCGGGAATTGTGCCGGTGGAATAGGGAGATAAGGTAGGATGTCCTCTAGATAATAAATGCGCCCTCCTCAATGCTATGAATGCTCCTCAATAAATAATACTCCGTAGATGAAGCTCCAGATAAGGTGTGCTAGGGTTATAGTGCCCTTTTGAAGATGATAGAAGCAACATGCAGAATAACTGAAGTCTCCAAGCCCTAAAACGTGTGCCCCTCTCTCAGAAAGTCGCCCACATGCAGGACGTCTTCTTGAAGATGGATGTGCTGAGGAATAGCTGGAGACTCAAGGTTAAGAGCCCTTCTTCCAGGGGAAGGGTAATACCAATGTTGCACGACTCGGACTCGGCAAAGACTCGGTTAGCATATGACTCGTGGACTTGGGAAAAACTCGGGAAAGACTCCGGACAAACTCGGCAAGACTCGGCAAATAGGAAAAAAATAAAAAAAATTGTAAATTAATAAATATAAATAACAAAATAAAATATATATAACAAAAAAATTAATAAATTTAAATTTAAAACATATAACAGAAATATAAAATAACAGAAATTAAATAAAATCAAAATAAAAAACATATAATAAAAAATTTATAACAAAAAAATATCTAACAAAAACTATATAATAAAAAATATAAAACTATATAATAAAAACTACATGTCATATATAAAATATATAAAAAAATAAATAATAAAAAATTATATAACTATTATATAATATTATGTAACTATTATTTATTATTTTATTTATAGTTATATTTGATGATAATGTTATAACTTTATAATATTACGTAATATTATAAAACTATTATATAATATATAGTTTTTACTATTTTATTATATAGTTTTTTTTATTTATATATAACAAAAACTATAAATAAAAAAAAACTATACAATAAAATAGTAAAAACTATATATTATAACATTAACAAACTATATATTAACATTAACAAACATATAACATTAACAAATCACGGGAAAACATTAACAAACCAATATTAAAAAATATTACGTAACATTAAAAAAAAATTAAAATAAAAACTACTACACAACACAACACATAATGGAAGTCCGCCCCGATTCAGAGACGCCAAGACCCGAAGTCGAAGTCGAAGTCGAAGATGCCAAGCTGGCACTAACCCGATTCCTGAACTGCAACTGTAACTGAAGCGGCTCGATGGGTCAACTCTCACGACCTTCTAAGTTCTACCCTCTCTGTTTCACTCCAAAACCCAGAAAAATGGCGGGCCGGAACCCTCAATCCGCGGCCATTGGTATCCAACTGTCAACGAGGCCGAGTATGCTGCCGAGTCTGTGTCGGTTACGTGGTGTGGGAGGCCACTCGGGGAGACTCGCGAGTCCCCGACGAGTGATGCTTCACTGGGTAATACCATTGCTCTGGAGAGGATGAGAGCAACATGTAGAAGAACTAAGCCCTGTAGACTGTAATGCGAATACGGAGGTCCTTGGACAATGTGCCCATGCAGGACGACAAATCCCTCAATAACTCATAAACTAGAATGCTGTAGAAACTGATTGATAATAGTACCTGATGATGAAGCAATGCTGAATCTGGATGATCCAACCTGATGGCGACTAGGGCAGATAGATTTCGCTGTCGAAATACACCAATTAGCTAAGTGCATGCACTCAACCCCAACTTAGCTCGCTGAGCTCTCCAATTCGAATCCACAAATCAATAATCATATAAGCAGGTCTTCTTCACTAGCTTTACCTTTCTTTTATAACATTCACCTATCAGACCTAACTTTTGACCTAATTTGGTCACTTTATCTTCTAATTCGCAGTTGACTTGCATGCAGTGTGTCTGGATACTCAATCAATGCATGCATCATGAAATAATGCTCGGACGTCATGCATGCAGGTGGCCTTCAGCTTCGGTGGCCCCTGTTTATCTACTGGTGATCTAATAACCATGCTAAAGATCCTCCGAGGGTGTATATGGCATCAATCCTTAGTAAATTCCACTATAGGTAAAAAGGGAACATTACAGTCCTCCCTTGCCAAGATTGCTTGTCCTCAAGCAATACCAACATAGTTCCATAATCAATTGAACTGAACCAACTGGATCCCAGGGTCCCAAATCATCCTAGGAGATCTGTAGTACCTTCTACTCAAGGTATTGTCATGTGAAGCACCATGATATGAGACCTCCTGAAAGTGATAGTCGACTCTCGTCCTTATGCTAACTGTTGTACCGTTCACTACTGCAATCTCGAGGTCCCCCACTACCCAAAAGTAGAGACCATTGTGTAGTCGTTGAGCCGTTCTGATCGTCATCAGCTGTCTGTCATGCTCTATCAGCATCCACCTCTCCAGGAACTCCAAGTAGAAATATATGTAAGAGCTGGCCACCTCACTATGAACGGTGTAGTGTATAGGCAACGAGGTGAAATCTGCCATTTTGCCATCATACTTGACCTCGAGTATCGACAAAGGAAATCTGCTCCGATCACTGGTAACGACTTTGGGCTGCTCATGAACTCTAATCATCTCCTCAATAGACAACTGTATTACTCTTACTGCCCCATACTCTGAGGAAATCACTGGAATTTGCAAGAATTCTGATAACAGGTGAGTCTCTGCACATATATACTCGACCCTTTGCATCCTCGGTATACCTGTGATGCAATCTAACAATAGGCTTCCCCATGGCTGCTCATGATCTCTTGAAGGCTGCATCAATGCAAGTTCTGACGTACCCTATTGACCTGACATAAGATCCATCTCGTATCTCCATGCACACCTACCTCGAGTCTTTTTGAAAAAGGTGAAGTCATCTGAGTCCCCCACTAGCATATGTGATGTGAAGCGCTCTCTACCCCGAGTGCTGGTCTACTTAGTGCTAAGACCAGAATACATCTGACTGCCCCTGAAGAACCAAGCAATCATAAGCTGCACAAACTCCTCAGAAGACTGCTTTGTCATGCATCCAACCCTAAGAAGCCTAGTAATAAATACCTGAAAGTGAAAGCTGGCCATCTCCTCCGCAGTGGCTCCACTGTCAATCTCAATCTTGAATACTAGGAAAGAAAGTCGGTCCTGCCATAAAGAAGTCTCAATCTCTCCTCCTTTATCATCCCATAAATATAGTGGACTAATCACCCTCATAACTCTATCGATCACCTCTACCATATGAAACAATCCATCGTGTGGATGAATACCTGGATCCCACCGCCAACTAAGGTGTCCACCAAACCCAACTCCAACGAACTGCTGCCGTATCATGCTAATAGTCATCGAGGTCTCCCTGTAATCCTCTAGTAGAAACCAAATGCTAATAACTGACTCTGCTTCTGCTAATGTAATCAGCTCCCGCAAAACTGCATCTATACATCTGTTAACCCACTCACGGTCTATGTCCTCCAATAATCCATGGATTCTAAGCCTCTCTTTAGAGAATAGCTCCGTCCGCTGTGGTGCCTCGTACTCATGCAGATACCAATGATAATCCACCAACTGCAAATCTTGGATAACCCTCATGATTATCTCCCTAAGTGATGTCTCAGGGTCAGTACATGGGAAATCTTTATAGGAGATGATGTCATTCCCTACTCTCTCAACTGCAAATCCTGTGAACCAATCTAATCTCCCCTGTGTACTGAGTGTACCAATCCCATGGTCTAATCGAAAGATCACTCTTGTGGCCAAGATGCCATTCACCTCATCGAACTGTCTCAGGTGAAACTCCCAAGTCTGGTTGTGTAATAGCAATAAATAGCTCTGCTCCTGCAGATGCGGCTGGGAAGTAACTAGTGTGTTGGTCAATCCCACGACCATGACCACAATATCAAAACTAGGTCTAGAAGTAGGCATGTGAGCATCATCCTCTATGATCCTCATCGGATGATATCCCTAACCAAGATAGGCTATCAAGGGTTCTACTACCCTATGAAGCGTGTCTTTACCCTCATTAATCCTAGGGACTCTTGGTGCAAGGGCATGCTCGTGTTCTCTGTCAGGTGGTCTCCCAAGAGGTAACACCCCCAAACTCCATGGGATCTCATCGTGTGCCCCTATGTACCCCTGTAGACTAATGTATACTCCTGTACTCTCCTGAGCCATCGAGTACCCTGTATGCGCTACTGTAGCCAATATTCCACTGCTATCAATGAAGTCTGTGATCCAGTGTATCTCTATATCTGTCATACATTTGCCCATACAACCTCTGTATGTATAAACTTCCCTGTTGGTTGATCCACAGGGAATGTGCTCAACTATCTCTGTCATGGCTAAACCTCTCTCTAACAGAGATGGCTCATGATCCCTTGCCTGATCCCAACTCTCTGTGTTAGATCTCTCCTCAGTCAACTGCAGCTCCGAGTGCTCCTCATGCCGAATCATTACAAGATGCTCTCTTGGTGTCAGTGTCATGGCTAAACTTCTCTCTAACAGAGATGGCTCATGATCCCCTGCCTGATCCAAACTATCTATGTCAGATATCTCCTCAGTCATTTGCAACTCTGAGTGCTCTTCATGTTTTACGACTGTCCTGTATCCTGTGTGTGCCGCGGTATCCTCCTGTGCACTCACTCTACTAGTGTCTCCTGAGCCTGGATCCCACACATTCGTGCTATACTGGAGTGTGTCTCCTGTCAACGCCTTTGCAACTACAATCAGAACCATTAATGGCTCCTCCCCAGTAAGTGACTTGTAACCTCCATACTGCCCTGAATGTATAGAATCAACCATCTCCCTGTCATGTCTCTCCTCATGGATCTCGCCTATCCTAAATGTCTCGACTCTTGTAGTAGATGATGAAGAGTGTGTCCACTCCAACTCGTCTACATGCATATCTGATTCCTGAAGAGCAATCTGAGTGTTGTTCAAGGGATCTCTAGTAACCATAGGCTTATAGGTGAGCTCCTCTTCCTCGTCTTGTACGGTCAACTCACTCCATAGTGTATCCATGTCACAACTAGGTGCTAACACCTTTTGATCCTCATAAGCACCACTACTAAGGTGAGGTGATGAATCCTCGATGATGGATGATCTGATAACTGCATCATATGTACTATCCTCCTCATGTATTGTCAACTCCATATCAGGTTTACTATCAACCTGTATATCATGCTCATCTTTCTCTGCTCCACCAGCTATGCTTTTAAGGAGATCCTCATCCAAATCCTTGGGTTGGCTCCCAAACTGGATGGAGTAATAGTCTTCGAAGGACAATGGAGCACATACCTCATTCCCCAAGGCTAGATATTTATGATATTGAGGCACGTGTCTAAGTGCTGCTAAATTCCAAAAATTTCCTGTTGAGATCCTTCTCAGTGTCTCCATGATCTCACTGGATGGCAAGAAACTTGTGCTTTCAGGTATGCACTTCACCAAAATTGGTAGGTACTGTCATCTATTGATATTTCTTTGTATTCTTCTATCTGTTTATAACTGTATGCTCCCACAGCTGGCAAGGAACATGCTCCGATACCACTGTAATATCCCAAATTGATATTTTTTCTTTTTTTATGTCGTACTGTGGTTGGCTAGTAGGCTTATATCTCAATGGAGTATGAAAGTATGCACTGACCTCTGCATGCATGCAGATCTATAACCCAGATAAACTGAAATGCTATAAAATAGGAGGAATCAATGCATGTACACACCAGTATATAGATCGGCTGATGTAGATCAAGATAATCCCAGCATGCGGGAATTGTGCCGGTGGAATAGGGAGATAAGGCAGGACGTCCTCCAGATAATAAATGCGGCATGCGCCCTCCTCAATGCTATGAATGCTCCTCAATAAATAATACTTCGCAGATGAAGCTCCGGATAAGGTGTGCTAGGGTTATAGTGCCCTTTTGAAGATGATAGAAGCAACATGTAGAATAATTGAAGGCTCCAAGCCCTAAAACCTGTGCCCCTCTCTCAGAAAGTCGCCCACATGCCGGAGGATGTCTTCTTGAAGATGGATGTGCTAAGGAATAGCTGGAGACTCAAGATGAAGAACCCTTCTTCCAGGGGAAAGATGATACCACTGCTCTGGAGAGGATGAGAGCAGCATGCAAAAGAACTAAGCCCTATAGACTGTAATGCGAATAGGGAGGTCCTTGGACAATGCACCCATGTAGGAGGACAAATCCCTTGATAACTCATAAACTGGAATGCTATATAAACTGAATGATAATAGTACCTAATGATGAAGCAATGCTAAATCTGGATGATCCAACTTGATGGCGACTAGGGCAGATAGATTTCCCTGCAGAAATACACCAGTTAGCTGAGTGCATGCACTCAACCCCAACTTAGCTCACTGAGCTCTCCAATTCGAATCCACAAATCAATAATCATATAAGTAGGTCTTCTTCACTAACTTTACCTTTCTTTTATAACATCCACCCCTCAGACCTAAATTTTGACCTAATTAGGTCACTTTATCTTCTAATTCGCAGTTGACTTGCATGTAGTGTGTCTGGATACTCAATTAGTGCATGCATCATGAAATAATGCTCGGATGTCATGCATGCAGGTGGCCTTCAGGTCCGGTGGCCCTTGTTTATCTATTGGTGATCTAATAACCATGTTAAAGATCCTCTGAGGGTGTATATGGCAACAATCCTCAGTAAATTCCACTATAGTTAAAAAGGGAATTGTTATCACACCATAGTAGCAGGGCTACTATCCTTGTTGAGTAGATATCTGCACATTTCAGAGCTTTGCTTTTACAGAGATTGGCTATGATGAGGTTATATTTTGAGATCACTCATGATCCAAGCAGTGTATTATATTTTGTTAGACCTTGTGCCAAGGCTGAGCCTTGGGAGCTCAGATTTGATGACCGATGTGACCCTTTATTCCATACAGTTTTAGTTCATTGCCCAGTGATGTTATTGCAGTAGTGTTTCAAATGATATATGATGATTATTGCTATGATGTATAACTTATGGACTTCTGATTATTGACTATGGATTATTATCTTGTTTTAGTCATCTTCATAGCATTAGCTTGGTATATGATTCAAGACATGGCAATACTATTTAAAACTAAAATTGAATATCTTGGATGATGTTATAACTATTAAATGGATGCATTACTTGCATATTTAGGTTTCTTGACAAAACCCACCAGTTTTATCACCCTCCTATGAGCATAGATATGGTCTTTCTTGACATTATTGTCTGCTAGCTTAGGCACCACATTCATTTGACTCCATCCATCCATGACCTTCCCGATTTGGCTTTCACCTTTGATTTTCCTTTCTTGACTTTTTGATACTGAGGACTTCCCCATTTCTACCTCTATGTGGGACCGCATCCATGTTTGTTTAGTGTATCGGCTCTATGTTGGTGACAGAACTTGCCTTTGGTGAGTTGGATTGTAGGCCTAAATCATTCTGGTCGGTTGTCCTGATGTTTGACACTGGCAGAAGTCCCCCTAGTCACTTGAGATGTTGTTGGCTAAAGCTAAAAGCTCATGTACTACTTTGTATTGGAAATATTTATAAATTTGTCCATGGAAATTGTAAACTCTAGAATGTGTTTCTTAACACACGTGAGTAAAGGGCAAGAGTGATGAACTGCTAAAAATTCTCCTCGAAGAGTATAAAAAAGGTCCCAAAAAGCAATGGTTACTCAAAGTTATATCTTTTATTGCTGACCTTGTATATGTATAAACATGCCTTGGATGCAAGCTGCAACTAGTTGTGCTTCTCAGCGCATCTGAAATCCGAAGGGTTATGTAGGCCAAAAAGGCCATGAAATGAATTGAATGATCCTAATGAACTTGGATCAAGCTTGATGTAGACATGATGCCTAAGTTGAATAAACACTCTCTAAACAACTTATCCATTTGTGAGGCACAACCCTTCCCCGTGTTATTTGTCCGACACAGAGTGTAGCTCCCCCTTTCTCCGTCCAAAGTGTCACCTAGTTGAGTTTGGTCAAGTCATCTGCTTTGCCCAACCTTGTCTTAGCCTTCACCCTTAGCTAGCAGTTAGACCATGTCCAATGGGTGAGTTTGTCATTAAAGCTCTTGTGCAAGTAAAGTATAAATAACACTAATATCTATATGTATTAAACTGCCATGGAATGATGATGTACTTAAAGTTAAGCTGTGAGTATGATTAGAGGAACATGTCTTAGTCTATTGATATAATTTGTCCTTGGTTATACTTTGACCTAGTCAAACTCAGTTTGACTATGGTCATTCTTGGGATCCATGATGATGTGGGCCATATATGCTTATGGATGATGATTGATGGTCCCACATACTCTTGTTGATGATACCATATGGTGGACGTATGATTCAGATGGTGATTGATGCAGTTCAGTAGGTTTTATTATTATTTCAGATCATCAGATTATGCACTGTCCATGTATGGTGGACCCTATAGTTGATCCCTCAGGTCAACCCATGGTGTATGAGTACACATTCTTAGTGGATTTGGGTCTTCTAGATCCAATGAGACACTTATCATTCAGTTTCGGGCACTTCTGACAGTGATAGATGCAGTTATCCACTTGATGACCAGTTTTGGGGTTGTTTTCCCAGCTTGTCCAACAGGGGCCATGAGAGGCCAGTTCACCTAGGGCGCTGTATGAGGAGGGGGTGGTCCAACCACTTGATTTTACCATTATACCCCCCTCCTAGAGAGCCTGGTGGGCTCAGTTTGACAGCGCAGGCACTCCAGGTGGTAGTTTGGGTAGCTTCACAGTTACCGAGGCAGATACAAAATGGAATAAAAGGGTCACTGAGGAATTCGATTTGGGCAATTGAGGCAAGGTTTTGGCACTTGGTCTTCACAAAGGTCTTCCAGGGTGAACCCCCCATCTTCCAGCCAGATATCATCAGTCAATGGGGTCCAGAGTGGCCACAGGAGGCCATTTACTGCATGTCTCTATCAATTTTGGAGACAAGATTTGATCATTTGTATTATCTTGGACACATTATTTATTTTATTGTGCCATGGGGATGAGCTAGCAAGGATTGATACCTCCTAGGCCCGACATGAGCTTGTTGAGTCATGTCCTAGTCATATGAGGTGGGCCCACATGTCTTAGCCCCCTCCTAGTGATGACGTCACCCTCCATGAGTCACTTTAGGCTATGACGTCATCCTTCTTTTGAGTGATCCATGTGATATAATGTATAGGCTCATCTTAGCCATTGATTTGATTATGAGATCTTTTAATCTCAACCACTCATCTTATTGTATTGTGAAGTGGTTTTGAGATCTAGGGTTTTGGTCTTTATTATCCTATATAAGGAGGAGACCCCCTATTGTAAAAGCACCTTTGGAGCTCTTCAGTATTGGAATAGAAT
Source organism: Larix kaempferi (assembly GCA_027924585.1). Taxonomy (NCBI): domain Eukaryota; kingdom Viridiplantae; phylum Streptophyta; class Pinopsida; order Pinales; family Pinaceae; genus Larix; species Larix kaempferi. The sequence goes on from BSBM01000299.1 coordinate 20,980,023, forward strand.
ACTTCTTTGTGGAGCATACTTCTCTTGTCTTGTGGATTCTTTTGCACTTTGAATATACAGTATCTCTTCTATGTATCATTGTGGATCTTAAGGCTACACGTTGTTTTCTTGTAGGGAGGCCGAATTGGTGGAGAAGAGGACGATTTGAAGAGGGTTATTGTTGGAGGGATCCACATATTCTCCCTTGGGTTGATCTTTGTTACACGGAGTATCATTATTGTATCTTTGTGACATAGTTGATGCTTTTTATTACATCTCTTCATCATTTTCATAATTTTCTTACTTGGCTTGTTTCACTTGATCCTGTCTTGTAGGAGGAGGACGATTTGGCACCTTTGGAAGAGAATGTTTTGGCATCGAGCACTAAGATCTCACTCTTGAATATACACATAGGGGAATGCTATCGATTTGCAAAGTGGCCACAAGCAATTGAGGTAAGTTCTTCAAGGTATGTACCTAGATCCATCCATTCTTCTTCATTGGTCATCAAACCCTTAAAATCAAAACCTCATTTTTCTATTTTCCTAGATCTACTTGGATCTAGCTTGGCTTTGGGTATAATAAAAAGAACCCACCTTTATAGCATCCACGACAATTTGGATCTATAGTTTGGTGGCATTTGGCCTTCATTTGACCTTTCCCCCAAAGCACTTAGCCTTCCTTGGGTGAGGTCGCACTCCTTGGGAGGGTGAGTTTTGCTACTTCCAAGACATGGGTAGGTGAGATCCCACCTGATTTGCACTCGTCTCACTTGATAACCTACCCGTAGTGCTTCACTTCTTTGATTTTTGCCTTGTGGGCCCCATTCCAAATTTTGAGGGTTGTGCTCCACTTGGGTCATTGGGTGATGCATTTTCAACCTTAGATCTATGGAGATATAGCCTACCTTGGGGCATGCCACTCAAAACCCACTTTGATAATTGTCTTAACTATCCTGATCTACATTTTGGCATACATTGGACTCCATTTACCCCTTCATTTCAAGGCACTAGTTTCCTTGGGGATTGTGCAATGTGCTAGATCCCATATGTGGGTGTTGCCTAATCTATCTTGGATCCATAGATCCACATCATGAAACACCCCTTAGTGCCATACCACTCCTAACTTCACCTTGTGGGTCCCATTTGGGCCATTTCCATATTTTAAGGAAGTGGGCCCCACTTGTCTATTTCATGGTACTAGATCTATCTCTTTGATCTCCCTAGGTGGCCTAACTCATTCATTGGTTGAAACACTTCTTATATCTTAAGCCTCTTCAACCATACTTAAACTTTTGGGCTTACCTAAGCTTGCATTGGTTTTCGTAACTCAATTTATACATCTCCCTAGGAACCTTTGCTTTGGCTAATCTTCTTTGATTGGCTATAGGGTCTCCCCCTTGATCTTGACTTGTCTAGATCTAAAGTGAAGAGTGCCTCGGTTATCGTGACTCCCAGCTTGCATTGGGAACCGTGGCATCTCTTGGGTCACCTCTTTAGTTGTCCATCTCCTGTACCATCCCGGATGGGATACCTTTAGGGACAACTACAAATTGTGTGATAACAGGAACGTTACGGATTTTGTGTGGGGAAATTCTTCAGAGGAAGCGGGACCAACTGGGAGGCAACCTCAAGGCACAATTAGGCTATACCCTAGTTTGGTATAATGTTGAACACCGCCTTAGAGACTCCATTCCAGCCCACATGTTCTCGTGAGGAGCCAGCGATTTCTAATTTTCGGACATTCCTCCCTGTACCTCACGGTATCTCGGGAGTCCCCCTTTTTTCCCTTAATAAATTTCAAATCTAAATAATTTAAAAGCAACCAAGAGGCATTTGCAAAACACTTTCCCTTTCATTTAGCATTGTTTATATGTTATATTGACTCCATAAGGCACTGGTTCACTACATAGTTCAATTGCTTAATACCATATCAAATATCGTGCATCTATGACAATCATTTTAATTTATGCTGGTGAAAGCAAATCTTTAATTCATTTTTGCAAAGTTACATTGGAATGCTTTTAAACATCAACACTCTTAAAAACTCCTAAAACATAAACACCTTTAACCATTTCACCAGAATTTCTAAAGACCTTAGAAACTTTCCTTAAGGACTACCCCCCTTGGCTTCATTGGGATTTTTGCCTAAACGGAGGAGTCAAGATCAAGTAACAGCCTTGACTCGAGACTTGCCCCCAAGGGAACACCGAGCAGCAGCATGGATTTTCTGTTGCGTTAACCAGGTGTGTTGATCTAGTAGCAACATGCCTTAGCTGTCAATTTGGATTTGAGTCTGTCTGCAGGTAGCTTTGACTATACTGCCTCTCCCAATGCTTTGCTTTGATCTACTCTGCTACGGAAGAAGCCCAATAGCTGAATGACTCCTCCTCTTCATGGATAAGTGCGCCCTCCCTCAAGATAACAAATGCTTGTATGGAATCAGATCTCAACAGATCTGAGTTTTGATCGTCACAGACCTTTCTCAATCACCGAGACAAGGATACTCTGAAATTCTCAACAGCTCAATCGAGCAACCGTACGTTGTATGAGCTTCTCTCTCCTCAAAGAATGTGCCTTCCTTCCTTAGGAAAGTCGCCCACCTCTCAATTTGATCTATCTCAGATCAGTTGGATCGGTAACACTGACAAACACCTTTTGTCTCCTTATATCTACTCACTGCTAAATTAGGTTTACCAAAAACCTAAAGTGGGTGCATGCAAAACTCACTTTTGCATGCATCTGAGCATGCAAAACTTTTCATGCCCTCTTGAGAATAACTTCCTTGGTTAACTTTTTAACACTCCCTCTTAAGCAGGAAAGGATTTTGAACCACTCCCATCTTCTCCCTGAAGTACTCAAACTTATTTCTCATTAAGGACTTTGTGAGAATGTCTGCAACCTGCTCATCTGTGGATATGTATTGGAGATCAATTGCTCCTCTCTGAACATGATCTTGAATGAAGTGATACCTGATCTCTGTGTTTGGACCTATCATGAAAAACTGGATTCTCAGAGAGTTTGATGCAACTCTGATTATCATAGTGAATCACTATAGGCTCCAACTGCTGATCAAATAGACTCACCAACATTTTGCGAAGCTGAATGGCCTCGCAACTGGCTAAACTAGCTGCCATATATTCTGCCTTAGCAGAACTCAATGCTACAGACTTTTGTTTCCTGCTGAACCATGACACGACTTCCGAACCCAAGCTGAAACAACACCCGGAGGTGCTTTTCCTTTCACCTGCACTGCTTGCCCAATCTGAATCAGTAAAGCCAACTAGCTCTACTCCCCCTGCCTTACATAATTTAGCCCATACTCTGTTGTTCCATTGACGTACCTCACAACATGCTTTGCTTCCACCCAGTGTACATCTCTAGGTTCAACCATGTACCAACTCAAAGTGTTAACAACAAAAATCAAATCAGGATTGGTGTTGACCAAGTACATCAAGGAACCAATGAGATGTCGATACCTGGTGGGATCAACCAACTTACTCTCAGAAGTCACTTGCTTCTTCTAGTTGGTTGTCATAGGAGTAGTCATGGGCTTGCAATCTTGCATTTGAAATCTCTTTAGTATGTCCATTGCATACTTGCCATGACTAAGGAAGACATGCCCATCCTTCTTCCAGACCTCCATACCTAAAAAATAGTGCATCGAACCTATGTCCTTCATTTCAAACTCAAAAGCAAGGTCCTTCTTGCAACTACAGAGAAGGTTTTCTTCCCCTGTAATAAATAGGTCATCTACATATAACACAAGAATAAGAGGATCCCCATTCAGTACGATGAAGTAGAGATTGGGATCAGCTTCCCTCTTCTTAAAACCTAGCTATTTCAAGTAGGTATCTATTCTAGAATACCAAGCTCTAGGTGCTTGCTTCAAGCCGTATAGAGCTTTCTTTAGTCTGCATACATGAGACTCTCTATCCAGTATCTCGAAGCCCTCTGGTTGCTCAATGTACACGTCCTCCTCTATGAGTCCATTGAGAAAAGTTGTCTTGACATCCATCTGGTGAATCTTCGATCCCAGCTCTGCTGCTACAGAGATCACAGTCCTAATGGAAGAATATTTGGCCATTGGAGCAAATGTCTCATCATAGTCAACTCCCTTTATCTGTGAGAACCCTCCAGCCACAAATTTGGCTTTGTATTTCTCAATGGTGCCATCTGCATCATATTTAATCTTATAGAGCCATCTAGAGGTAACTATTGATTTTCCCTTTGGTCTGGGCACAACTTCCCAGGCATCATTCTTCATGATGGAAGCATACTCTTCCAACATGGCATCTCTCTAGGCCTGCTCACCTGTTGCTTGCTCATATGAGGATGGCTCTGACTCACTGATACTGCTTACCAAAGCTAAGTAACTGTAGAATCTCTATGGCGTCTTCCTCTCTCTAACATTCTTTTTAGGAGTTCCCACTGCTTGTGCTTCCTTCAAGGTATCTTGAAGCCACTTGGGCTTCCTCTTCCCTGAAGTGACATCCTGAGAGGAGAACTCCTCACCCTCGTCCCAATCACCTGTATGGGAATGAATGCCTCCAGTAGAGGTACTAGAATTCGTCGATCATGTAGCCCGAGAACCTGTAATTTGGGTCCCTGATCCTGGTTGATCACCAACCTGATATCCTATGCCAGTTCTTGCTTTTGTGCCTGTGGAACCCTTAATTTGGGAATCCGTCACTCCAGATACCTGGGATCCTGTTGGCTATGGACTAGCGCTCTGACCTGTGTCATCCAGAGATGTAGCAGTCTGTTGTTTTCCCTTTTCTGACTCACAAGACTTTCCGAAAGCTCGATCCTCCTCAAATTTCACATCATGCCTCACAACAGTCTTCTTGAGAGCAAGAATGTAAATGCGATAGGCTTTCGAAGTCTCATCATATCCAACAAGAATTCCCCTCTCGACTGTAGGTTCCAACTTTGTCCTTTTCTCTGAGGGAACATGTGAGTAGGTAAGGTATCCAAAAGTCCTGAAATGCCCAACTTCAGGTTTCTTTCCAGAGAAAGCCTCTTCTGTAGTTTTGTCCCCCAAAACTTTATGAGGACTCCTGTTTTGTATATACGTTGCAGTGTTACATGCCTCAGCCCAAAGAAAAAATGGCAAACCTTGGTCGTGCAACATAGATCTAGCAGCACCAACAATAGCCTTGTTTTTCCTCTCAGCAACCCCAATCTGTTGAGGTGTATAGGGCAAAGTCAACTACCTCTTGATGCCCTTCTGGATGCAAAATGCATTGAACTCTTTGGAGGTATACTCACCTCCATTATCAGATCTGAAGATCTTGATCTTCCTTTTTGTCTGATTTTCCACAAGAGGCTTGAACTCTTGAAACTTTTGCAAAACTTCTTTTGATTCTTTACTCTTTAAAAAATAGATCCAAGTCTTCTTGGAGTAGTCATCAATGAAGGATACATAGTATTTGTAGCCTTTCAAGGATGTAGTGGACATCAGACCACAGAGGTGAGAATGAATCAAATCAAGTGCTCCTGTAGATCTGTTGTCACTCTTGGGAAAAACAGTCTTGACGTACTTCCCGAGAGCACATCCCTTGCACACATCATTGTGCTCTGTGCTAAACTTAGGCACTCCTGTCACAATCTCCCTTAGAATCTTCAGGGCAGGATGGTGTAGATGAGCCATCCCCCTGTGCCAAAGCTCACAGTTGTCACAATCATCATCATGGCTACTATGAATCAGGGCATGATGAAGTTGAAAGTTGAGCCTGTACAGTTTTCTGCTGCGTGTTTCCCGCTGATGTGTACACAACAGCGGAAATCTTTCGAAGCTGCTTTTGGGAATGTGTGGCCTTGGGGGCAAGCAAAGAGTCAGGTGCTGTCACCTGATCCCGACTCTTCCGTTTAGGCAAACTCCTAACGAAGCCAAGGGGGTTAGACCCTAAAAAAAAGTTACTAAGGCTCTTAAATGTTTTTAAGTGTTTTTATGGATTGGGATGGGTGTTTTTTAGGAGTTTTTGAGGACTTTGCAACAAAATTTATGTCCAAGTATATGTTTGCAAGATAAATCACATCCACAATATTTGATGAAAAAATTAAAGAGACATTCACAGCATGATATGATAAAACAAATAACAACAACCTCCAGATAGATAATAAGCAAAATAAAATATTGAACAATTGTTGCTTGTTGAAAGACCAGTGCCAATGGAGTCGATGTCTGTGAAATGCTTAGAGTGCTTGTAGATGTTTTGCAAATGTATCTTGGTAAATTTTATTGTAAATTTTTTGGATGTGAGGTGGATTATTGTGGGAAAGGGGATCTCCAAGATATACCTTTCGGTACAGGAGATATGTCCGGATTACAATCTCCGTACAAGGACATGTGGGTTGGAACGGAGTCTCTAGAGCGGTGTTCAACACTACAGCAACAAGGATGAGCCTAACTGTGCTCTTAAGGTCTCTTCCTAGTGGTTCCCACGTCCCCAGGAAGAATTTGTCCACTTTCAATTGTAGTGATCAACGCCGGATTTTCGTTGGTTTTCTCGGGAGTTTATTTTATCAATGTTGAAGTGGAGTTAAATGTTAGGAAATTAAACAAGCTACACTGCTTCTGGGTATCCCACTGGTGGGTAGAGCATACACAGTGTAGTAAAATATGTTCGTTCCAATTTTATTATGTGATGAACATGAGAGCCATTGACTCTCCGATAGAGAGCACTCTTGATCCGCCTTATGGCGAGATTCAAGAGATTTTATGAACAAGTAAATGCTAAAGTAAAATCTAAGCAAATTAATAAAATAAAAAGCTCTCCGACAGAGAGTGCTCTTGATCCACTTTACAGTGAGATTCAAAAGACTTTATGTTCTTTTTAAGCAGCTTACATAAAAAAGGAAAACTAAACAACTAAGACAAAAATGAAAAGCTCTTTGACAGAGAGTGCTCTTGATCCACTTTGCAGTGAGATTCAAGAGTCTTTATGTTCCTTTTAACAATTTTCTATCAAAGAAATAAAACTAAGTAAAAGCTTGAAGTAAACTAAACTAAAGCGACAAACTTAGATCTAACAACTTATCAAAAGTAAAACTAATCTAACTTTCCTATTCTACTTGTAGATATAAAGCAAATAAAGAACTCAAAGACGATACAGGCTTCCTCCAAATGGGGGAAGTAGGGTGTGGGAGCCTTTATCCCACTTGCTCTTTATTAATATTTATTACAATTTAAGATAACTGTCTGATAGAGAGCTCTCTTGATCCACAAACAGCATGATTCAAGAGACTTTAAGGAGCTTGAAAAAAGCTCGGAAAATGCAAAGAATTGAAAAAAGAGGGCTCTTTGATGGTTCAAATCACCAGATTCCCTTGACTTTTTTCGCTTTCCTACAATGAAAGACAAAAAACCAGCCAACAAATATTATTGAAAAGTGCCCAAAATCACTTTGAAAGTGTTTGGGCAACGTTAGAAAATTATACAAAAATTTACCCAAAACTATGCTAAGCAAAAATAAAGCAATAACTAAGATAAGTTGGCTGTTTAAACCAACTTACTTAGGATCTTGGACAGCCTCATAGGGCAGCCAGTAAATAGCACTTAATCTATCCTTCAAGCTTTTAAATAAATCACAAATTTAAACTTGCAAAGTAATAGAATAGTGATTTTAGATCTAAGTAGAAAATGAAACTTTTAATGCTTTAGATCTAAAATAAGAGCATGAGATCTATCAAGTTATATATTGAAGCACTTAGATCTAATGCAAACAAGCAACCTACTAAAGATGAACACTCTTAATGGATCTAGTTTGCCTGTAAAAGAACAATGTAACTGAAGAGAGATTTTAATTTTTTAAATGAGGAAGAAAGAGAACCCTGCTGGATCTTGAATCTATTTGAAATTTGTAGAGACCAATGGATACACAATGGAAGATGATCTTTTTGAGGCTTGAAGAAGAGGAAGATGCAGCTGAGCTCAACCCCTTACTCCAAAGCGATCCTGAAACTTATGCACACTTAAGAACAAGGCTTAGATCTAGTATGTTAGCATATAAAGATTGAAAGAGCATGAAATATAACTGATTAAAGCATGCTACTTTAAGATCTTTCAAATACAAAACATCAACAAGTAAATTGAAGACTACAAATACTTGCCCTATGTGCTTGAGAAGAAGCCCTCTAAGCTAGATCTGATTACCAATGTTGAAGCTAAGCATGCATAAACATTAAAACAATATTACCTCATAAGGCACCAATGATCCTATGCATGCACTAGGTGGATCTCCAAAGTCTCAATCTTATTCCAATATTTGCACAAAAGGCAAAAAAAACATTACAACATCAACTAAGCAGAGGTTCCTTGCATTCCTTCCACCTTGAATGATGGAGCAAGGCCCTGCTTTTATGGATAAACAAAGGAGTTCGAATCCTCAAAGGAGAGGGAAAATGCTAAATGGAGGGCGTGATCTACGCATGACTCAAAGATTGGAGCGTTGAACTATGGCTTGGTTGGTGGGATGGACGAGGTGGCAGCCACCTCACAAGAGGGGTGCCCCTCTCCCTTTGGAAACCTCACCGAAGCATTGGAACCCTCTCCCTTTACATATGTGACTTGATATATGCCATGCCGCCCACGTCAGGAGAGACCCACGTATCTCAACCTTAATATTCCAATCGCTTATCCTAAGTTGAATTTGGCATGTGCTTTAATCTTTAACATGGTTGTACACTCTAATAAAAATATACTCCACGTTTTCCAAAATGTTTTTTTAATCATTTTTTACTTATTTTAATTTGTGTCAACTGTGCATTTTCTCCTTTTTAGCAATTAAATGACAGTTTGTTGCTTCTTTAGCAAAAACTGCTCCCAGAGGTGACGTAAGCACCCGGAACCTAAAGAAAGTAGGCACCAGGGTAAAGAGGACGCTTTGAGTGTCAAAATGAGCCTTCCCACGCCAAATTCCGCCTCCGGACGACATTTTTATTACATTTTGAATTTTTCCATTTAAACCATTAAAAAATGGTCTAATTTATAAAAAAAAAATATTTTTGTCGGAATCGAATGAAACTCCTAGGGGACCTAGTGCATGTCCATACGACTCAATTTAGATGTCTAGCATGTAAAAAATCCTGGACACGAAGATTTTAATAACCTCCCTAGGTTTGACCACCATGGGAATACTCTAGTGTTCCACGGGGACGCGTCTCCCAAGGTTGAGGGCTTGCCCCCTGCGCTTCCCACACCCCGGGGGCTGGGAGGCTCCATGGGAAATGTTTCCCAGTGCCCCCTTTTCTACGAAACTTGGGGAAACACACTAGGAGGAGTTTCCCGCAGAGGGGTCTTGTAGACGCTCCCTCCCGAAAATGGGGGATGCCTAGGTGCTCCCCCCTACTGAATTTTTAATTTTTTTTATGAAAAAACAAAAAAAACCGAAAAAATAAATCAGTCTTGAGGCTGTGACTGAGAGTGACTCTAACTTAGATGGTGACACTCCCATAGATGGGGATTTCATGCAACAGATGCATCAGCAGGACCAGTCCATGGAAATATCTCATTGATGATTTCTTTTTGCTACTTTTAGTTTTATAATTTTATTTACTATCATTGATGAACTCAGATTGAGTCTTTGACTCATCAGTCTTTATTTGTAGGTGTTTATCTGACTGTCTATAATTCAAATTTATGATTTATGATTTTAAATTTATCTACTGTTTATGTCTATGATTCAAATTTCAAAGTTATAACTTATAATGGAAGACATGGATGTATTAAAAAATTAAAATAACCATTATGAATTGAATATCATGTTTACATTGCACACTAATGAATTTCAACTTAGTATGTAAATGGTGATGGTATGAGGAATTGATATGTTAATATGTTGGGATTCATATTTTTTAATTTTTTAATAATTTTAGAGACATGGCCCCCTATGTTAGGGACCCCGACGCCTCCCCGCCCCCAAAATTTGGGGGTGTCTCTACACGTCCCCAATGTGCGTTTGCCCGCTCTCGCATCTCGGAAACTTGGTGAAACACTGGAATACTCCAGCTTTGGAGGTGTGAGTGAAAAACTCAGGAATTATACGTCATTGAAGAGTAGCGCATAATTCCTAAGGAAAAAACACTCTAAAGTATCCACTTGATAGCCGAACCTAAGGTAAGCCAAGTATTTTATAAAAGGACCATGCTTAGACCAACTTATTACAATTTCCCCAAGGGGGTATGAACATGCAGTTTATTACAAATGGGGCAAAATTGCCCTGAAAATGACGTCTGAACTTCTGAACTCTGAAGATGAACATGTATCATGTTCATGAAACTAGCGGCTCACTAGAAGTTCAACTATTGTACAAAATAGTTGGTAACACTTAGGACTCCAATCCTCACAGCTAAGGTATCACTTGATCCCTTGGGATGAACTAGAACATTTCCATCTTTGAACGTCACCCATAATCCTCGATCTTCAATAGTACACACAAAGATCAAGTTCTCCTTTAGACCTGGAACATATACAACATCACGAGCTTTCATAGATTCTCCTAATTCTCTCTGAAAGGACACTGTTCCTCGTCCTATTGCTTTGACAGTAGAATTGTCTCCCAGTACAATCTCAAGATCTAGCCCATCCTCAGCCAGATCTGAAAAGTACCCACGAACACTTGTCATATGGCTAGAGGCTCTGTTGTTTATGTACCATACACTAGAAGTGGAAGCACTTAAAGATTAACAAGTTTTAAGAGCCATCTCTCTCTCAATCTCGTCAGTAGAATGCTCATCTATATCCATAAAGGAGAAAGAGGTGCAAGCAACTTGATCATCCCTCATACTTGTGGTCATGGTGATCTGAAGGCACAAATCTAACTCCTGCAACTACAGATCTGAAGCCCAACTGAGATCACCGCACAGATCTGGTACACAACTCACAGATCTGAGTGTGATTGCTCTCCCTGACCCTTACCAGGGCTGTGATACCATGTAAATTTTAATCCAGAGATCACTACTCCCTCTGGACAGCCCTGAGATCTCAAGCAGTTTGAGTCTCGGTAAATCAATAATGCTCTAAAGATTTAAGAATAAAATGCTATAGATCTCTCTACTGAACAACACAATCAATCACACACATAACACTGCATATACACTGGAAACCCCAAATTGGGGAAAACCAGCAACCTATGGAGCTTTCTTCTATGTCGAGTCCAGAGCAATATATGAAACAAACAAGTACATACAATGTTACCTCAGATGTAACACTCAATCCTGGCTTAGTAAAGACCCTAGATCTGCATGCATTAGCTAATGCATGCACAGAGGAAATGTGCCCTAGCTGTCAATCTGGATCTGAGTTTGTCTGTAGGTAGCTTTGACTATACTGCCTCTCCCAATGATTTGCTCTTATCTGCTCTGCTACGTAAGAAGCCCAATAGCTGAATGCGTCCTCCTCTGCATGGATAAGTGTGCTCTCCCTCAAGATAACAAATGCTCGTACGGAATCAGATCTCAATAGATCTGAGCTCTGATCATCACAGACCTTTCTCAATAACTGAGACAAGGATACTTTGAAATTCTCAACAGCTCAATCGATCAACCGTAAGTTGTACGAGCTTCTCTCTCCTCAAAGAATGTGCCCTCCTTCCCTAGGAAAGTCGCCCACCTCTCAACTGGATCTATCTCAGATCAGTTGGCTCGGTAACACTCACAAACACCTTCTGTCTCCTTATATCAACTCACTGCTAAATTAGATTTACCAAAAACCTAAAGTGGGTGCATGCAAAACTCACTTTTGCATGCATCTGAGCATGCAAAACTTTTCATTCCCTCCTGAGAATAACAGCTATGGTATCATGAGCAAAATGAATGTGAAAATGAATTGGGTATGCATCCTTTGGAGTATTTTGTTTTCCATGGAGAATCGGTAACTTCGTCGAGATTACCTGGGCTAGGCCCAAGTTCAAGTCTGACAGCTGCCATTATAACCTTAATAGTATATCCAACAATTCGCAAGCCATATATACCAATAACTTATGACTCAGTGGGACTCGAGACGTCCCAAAGCCCACCAGAGTGAACCTCTATCCCAAGGGTTACCTACCTTTCGAGCCTTATTATAATGGGCCAACGTCTCATTGGGGGTTTGAACCCTAGTGGGGAGAGTGAAAGTCACTCTATCCCACCAAGGGAGTAGCTCGAGTGGTTGTGGGATGGAGTGTTATCCTCCCAACTGAGGTTCTATTACCAGAAGTGACATGCATGTTGAATTCTAATTTGGCTTGTCATAGTGAGGTTGGAAGGGTAGGCGACCCCCTTGAGTGGGGCCCCTCTTGCTTAGGTGTCTCTCTGCTCTTCTCGGCCCTAGGTTGAACTATGAGTTTCCAATATATGTGCAGGCTGTTGCATATATCTAGGGAGGTTGCTTTGTTCCCTGTCCCCCAATTTTTAGTCGAGGAGTTGGAGTCTAAGTTTTAATAAAAACCATTATAATAATTGATATGCCACATGCTACATACTTGGAGTTTGTGAAAGCATATAACATTAAGCTAAATATAAGGCATATATCATATTTGGATTAGGTTCTTAACATGTCTTATAATGTTGGTAGGTATTGCCGCTATGTGCACTTGTTTTACATGGTGACTCAAACTATGTCGTTGGGAGCGGGGAGCGGGAAGCCGGAGCAAAGCGAAAAGCGGAATTTTCAAAAGCTTCTGGGGTGGGAGTGCTTTCGGGAGCATTTTTTATATAATATATATTTTTATATATTTTGATGCATATGCCAACAAAACCATGTGCATCCATCAGAATTCAAACCATTATACACAAATATGCAAAGTTTCTCATGTTTATAGCAAGTAAGAGTGCATACAACCAAGATTGCACCAAGTGCAATCCATATCTGAACCAAAGTACATCAATAAATAGGCTATAAACTAGGGATTCTTCAAAAACTAGTTTTGAGGCCACAAACATCAATCTAAACAATTAGTACCACCAACATCGAGGTACATGAGGGGTTGATGTGTTTGATTGAATGTCAATCCCATACCCTCATACATGATAGAATCAAGTGGAAACATTGCAATCCTGAAATCCTAAAAACTGTTAAGTCTATCAAATTTTGAATGGGATAAAAAATTTTACTTTTTGCATTTGAAGTCCGATGAGGTTGGAACCACTCTCAAACATCCTAAAGGCTGAAACAATTAATGGTAATGTTAAAAATTTAAGTAAAAAGATAGAAAATGAAAGATAAGGAGAATGTCAACTTTTACTTTAAGAATTTAATATTACCATTTAAAGCTACTGATGATTACTAAGGTTAGGTTTTGAACTTTTTTGCTATTAGAATAGGCTTTTCCTCCTTTATACATTAGTATAGGCCTAGGGTTAGTCCCCACCCACCCATGGCGTGGGATAACTGGCATTCAAATCACCCCGCTTTTCCGGCGATTTGTTCCCTAGATTCGGTTATAAAAACCGGCGGAATCGTAGTTCCGCCGCATTTACTGCGGAACTATGCCATGGAACTGTGCCCCTAGGGGTTTTGGGCCATTTTAAGACGACCTAGATTGTCTAAATTCCAAAAAAATAACGAGAAGGGGTGGAACTGTGCCTCACCGGAAAATTTCCATCACTGGCAGGGGCGATTTGAGTGCCAATTATCACACGCCCCCACCCATCCCTTAATTTTTTGTTTTTTTAAAGAAAAATTGAAAAAAAAGGAGGGAGTGTTTTTTTTTGCAAGAAAGCAAGCTCCTTGAAAACACTCCCATACGGGAGCGTTTAGGGAGCGCTTTCCCAGCGCTTCCTGGATGCTTCCTTCGAAAGCATGGTCAGAGGGGGGGGGGGCGCGCTCCCACGTAACGTAGGACTCAAAGGCCATTGCCATTGCAATACAACTCTAGGTTAAATCAATTTTATATATATAGACTGTACGCAAAAGGTTTGAGAAACACTATATAACAATAAATACTAACAACAAATAAAAATAAAGAAACAATAAAAATATATAAAAAGCATTATCACCCTTTTATAGCAAAACAAATCTCACATACCATTTGAATCACTACCATCGCATGCACTTACTATTTGAATTTTCCATGCGACAAGGGTAATGGTCAAGGGTTCCCGTGGTCTGATTGATGGAAAGTTGCAAGAGTTCAGGGTGTGGCTAGCATGCACAAGGACTTTTGACAGGAAATGACTTTTGATAGGCAGTCAATGGAAAGGTTTACATGACTGAAGTTAGGGTTTGTGGCATGGCCATAGGTTGACATCTATAAAGAAATATTCAAGATGGCATTACAAGTTGGCACTAAAGGAGGTCAAGCAATCGAGAGGTTCGAGACTTGAGTTTGGAAGCAATGTAACGGTCTACCCCTTCTTTTCACAGCTTGATCATTTTATTGCATTATCTGAGGTTGTCTTTTTTTTCTGGAGATTATTATGGCTTCACAGAGGTCAGCTCTAACTACTTCCAGCAGTTTGAGTGGAGATGAGGGTCGAGGTCTTTAGGCATTTTCTGTTCTAGTTGGGCTAATGTTAACTGAGTGTAGGGTTGTGAGTTATGGCTCTAATGGAAAGATTATAGTTCTTGATTTCTTTTGAACAAGTTTAACAAGTCCTCATGACTTGGACTATGATCCATATATATGTATGTTTTGTGATAATGCAAAATGCGAACTAATGCAATCTACTACTTCTTGCAATGAATGTAAAATGTAAACTGCTCATTTGTGAATGAATAGATCAAACTATGAATGAATGCTTCTTTGGTTTCTGTTAAATGTTGCTTGAAAGGGTTGGGTTTCAATTCTAGAATACAAGAGTTCTGTAAAAAAGTAATATTTTTTTGTAATGATGTTGTACTCAAAATAATTTGTTTTTAAGATCTCCTTTCTTTATCATAGGTTATGGAAATAGCTGATAGTATTATTCTTTTTAAGAAGGCCGAGGTCTCTTTGAATACACCATAGGGCCTAGGGTTATATGTTCTATTTGACTCTTTGTTTCAATTATTTATTGTTATCTAAGATTTAATTGAATTTAAACAAATGCAGCATTGAAAGATCAAGTATTTTGTTACAGTTCAAAACAATGCAAGTGCTATGAATAATGTTAAAAAAGGCATCTACCAATCAATTACTAGCTCTACACTAAGGCAATTCAAGGAAAATAAATTAGTATCTGCAATTGCTAACTCTACTCCTAAGCTAACTAGCTAATCATAATAATACTAACTAGAAATCAAAGGCAATCTAAGAAATAAACAAACACAATTAATATGCAACAATTTGTTAATACTATGTTATTCACTTAGTAAAAATGTCATTACTTTCAATCTTCACTCTTGAGTACCTCAATATCTCAAGTTACTAGGTTGTTAAGATATACGGCTACACATGTAATAAAGTTACGTAAAGTGACTTAGGTTAAAAGTTAGGGTTTTAGGTGTCTTAGGGTTTTAGTCATTTTAGGGTTAGGTTTTTGTTCACTCGGACTCTTTATAGGAGCGATGACACTCAATGTATTGTTGTACCATATCATTTAATAATGATATTGTGGTGTGTGTTACTAAGATCCAATGTGTTCGGTGACTTAGCCCTACCTAGGGTTTCTAGTTCCTCCAATTCTTGGAATATTGGTCAATCATTGTAGTAGTGAATTCACCATTGTTTTAATCTCCCTAGAGGCTCGCAGTTGTGGAATTCTAAAGCTCTGATACCACATTGTAACAGGCCATCGAGGTGTTAAACAACAATTTTTTTCTCTTAGGAATAAAACACAACAAGATCAACAATCTAAATTAATAGAGTATAAACCCATTAAGTACATAAGATAATGAAGGCATGGAAAGGTCCCATGTTGCAGATAATAGCTTTACATTTAATCAATACGATCAACATTAAATAATTTAAATATGATAACAAGTACTTGTAATGCTAGCTGATTGACATCCAAGTGCTGATCCAAACGATTCTTTAGAATCCCATGATTCAATCATCAATCAAAGGGGGAAATTGCACCCAAAAGTCGATTTTCCACCCAACCAATGCAACTACCTTCATAGGTGTTTCCTCCAAAGCAAGGCTCAAGGTTAATGAGGTGAGGAAGTTTAGGGCACACAAAAACTCTGTGCAAGTATTTCACAATCTCCAAAGGGTTATCACAAATCAAACTTTGAGCTAATCAACCTCAATGCGGTGGAGAGGCTTCTGGTCCTCTGCTGTGGGGGAGCGCCCCCCACCCCCTCGCTCCCTCTCCCAAAGCTTGCTTCTTTCGGAAGCTCGCTCCCAAAACGCTCCTAGTTTTGAGAGCACACTCCCGAGATGCTCCCTACTTCTCCTATACTAAAAACGCCTACACTAGGTTGATCATTTGATGACAATGTTATGGTACCTCCCTTCTTTGCCAAGCTCATATAAAAGTTGTTATAGGTGATCCTTTGATGACAATGTTATAAGTTATAACTACTAGATGATTGATTTTATATGGTGTAATCCATGTTTTCTATAGCTAATTCAACATCCTACATGTTTTTTAGATATAAATCCATCAAAATATATAATATATAAAAAAACACTCCAAAAATGGGAGCTTTTGAAAATTCCACTTTTTGCTCTGCTCCTATTCCCCGCTCCTCACTCCCAACAGCATAGTTCCGGTCTACAACACCCCCAAACCCTTAAAAGTATGGTGTATAGGGTTCTTACTACCACCCTCATCCCTTTTGATCACAAACACACTTGGAAACGGAGCCCCTCTGCAAGGATATTACTACCAACCTCACGCCCAGTGCTTGCAACCACACTCAATGGTGTCCCTATGGCCCAAAAGAATAATACAAGTAGCTAGGCACAAATGAACCTTAGTACCCCATCAATGGACAATCCCAGTGTCTTAATCCACTCATTCTAGGTTAGAGAAACCAATAATTCCGCCATTGGGTACATGCTCTTCGTATTCCTTTAGGATAGTTCAGAGTGGGCTCTCACCGTCTCCGGGTAGAGACAAATCACCAGCTCAACCGGTCTGACAGGATCTGCCAGGTATGTCACCTTCGAGAGGTTGAGACCAAGGAGCACTTCAATTTTCGGTGTCCTATTTACTACGAGATCCATGGGTGGTTTCATTGTCTTTTTAGGGACCTTCTTCTCATAGACCTCCAAACTTTGACTAAATTCTTCAGATACCATGATCTATAGATGATTAGCTTTATACTTTGTGGAGGCCCTTCGGCTTCGCTCATTCACCCTCGAACAACATTCTCAGTCAAGACCAAGCTCTAGTCAAAGTATCACTTCCTTCTTTCCGGCACTTCCTTCCTCTAAAGGCACCAAGAGACAGACAAATGGTGGCACAGATCTTGACCGCTCAGTTAGGACACACTAGTCCACCTCTACCTCTACCCAACACCAGCGACAGGGATAGTCTCGGCCCCATCCCGACAGTTGGACAGCTTCATCCAGGATGCAGCATCAAGCTCCCTCCTCTAGGAAACGACGCACTACTCATTGCAGTTCCTATTCTAGTTCTTCCTCCAGACAGAGTACTCTTTTGGGCTTCCTTCAGTCAGCCTCGAATGGTAGGAGAGATACTCCCAATGCTTCCAGTATTTACAATGTTTCCAGTGGCCCATGACAGTAACAATTTCGCCATTTTTGCATCATAGCTCTCGGATCCACTCCCTTTATACATTTTCCTTTCTCGGATCAGCTTTCTTCATATCTCTCTTTGTATATTTTTCTCTGAGATCGACTCTCCATTTATGGAGCTAGGGTTTGGTTTGACTTTTGCTTTTAGCTTTTTATAGGAGCTACTTTTACGCTCCCACTTTGTATTGTTATCATGATACAACACAGTCCCATTGACCTACTTTTGTGGTCATTTGTTGGACATTAATAAAATTATCTTATCTTATCCTATCTACCAAGTATACAATTCAAATTATAGGTTTGTGCACACAATAGTAAAGTCTCAAAACATTTCCTCATGAGCCAGCCCCTTTGCAAGGAAAGTAGCTTCTTTTGTAGCTCTTCCCAAGTGTAACATCCTTTCGAAGGTTTGGCTCTTGACCTTACCCCTTCTCATGCAAGGGAGAAATTAGGCTACAGAATGAAATTACAGGTGTCAAGAATAAGATAAACGTGAGTTACAGCTCTTTCTCCTTAGCCCTATTAGCGAACTGTAAACTTTAGAGGTCATTTTCTCAAGTTTTTGCCTCCCCCAAGGCTTCCTAAGTTCTAGGATACGGTGGTCATCCCCATTGTGTCATGATCTCTTTCCCTTGAGTGTGTTTCCCCATTCTTTCCAGCAGTGTCAACCTATAATAGATTAGTCCTTCCAATGATACCAATGTACATGCAACATCATGATCATAAATAAAGAGCTTCATAACATGAAGGTACATCAATAGGCATGTTATTCAACAAGTGTATAATATCAACCACATCATTGCAAGGACTAACCATGCTAAATTATCATACATCACCAATGTTACATAGCTATTATAAAAAACATCAGTGCTAAGTAAATCATCAACAAGGAAATATCAGTGTTCATCACAATCTAATTAATCACATAAATGTACATGTTTGTCATAATCAGCCATCAATGGAAGCAAACAATGAGCAGATGACGAATCCAAAACACCATCTCCTATCAGTGAAAACTAAAACATCAAGCCAAACATCAGTGTGTTCCATTAATCTACTGCACACCAAAGTTCAATATTTAGATGGGTATAACTCAAATTGCTTTCTTTGGTTTTCCTTTGCAGGTGAAGGCTATTTGTCGAGATTATGGTATTGTTTGCATCTCTAGAGGAGGAATGGACATTGCAAAGCTCATCTTTGAGAATGATATCTTGTTTGAAAACAAGGTATATCTTTTCATGATTATTTAACTTTTATGAAACTTAACTGTGCTCTTTGAAAATGCCTTTGTTGCAATGAATTGATTATAGGTTATTGCTATTTAATACCATTTTTCAAGAACTGAATTGTTGTTGAAAATTCATGTTGTCATCTTTCCTTATTCACCATCATTCTGTTTCCTCAGAGAAATATTATTGTCGTGGATGAGTTGGTAGCGAACAACATTAGCTCAACCAGAATCAGGTAAAGTATTGTTTCTGAAGCCTAAAAAATTTATATTACATGTTTCTTGCCTTTTTCGATTTTCAATCCCCTACATATTTTTTAGACAAGCAATTGCTAAACAGGCATATTGTGTATAATGGAGACACAAGGGGTTTTGATGCAAATGCTTTGACAGATGAGATACGCTAAAACACTTGTTCTTTTTTACTAGACAAACCCATTCCATTTTCATGATTTTACTTGGATATCTGGTTGTGTATCATTTTTGGAATATTTTGTAAGTGCATTTAATTATTTCTCCATGTTTAGGTCAGAGAGATAGAGAGAGGAACTTTTATTTATGTCGATAGGTGACCAAAATAGTATGTCAGTGGGAGTAGAAAATACAAGTCACATAAATAATACAGGAGTGCCAAGTTTTCTCATGAAAGCTGGATGATAAAGAGATACAAATCAAAATGGAATAAAAGTGAGTAAGAAAGGGTGATTTGTTATGGATAGAGTACATAAATTTGAATATTATATGTTGGAAATATAAATATAATTGATAAAGACAGATTGATGATTACATGAATGAGGTTTAATAGCATTTACATGCCTGTTGTGACCTTCACATATAGTTGTATCTTTACTAGTTATAGCTTTTAATGATTAAACATATCTTGTGCTTATACTGTGTACTATATCCTATATCCATCTACTATTTTATTTACATAACATTGCATCTCCCTTCAAAAAGGTTTGTCTTCAAAGGTCTTTGGGTGATTCCCTTTATGAAGTGCCCTCCCTATTTCTTTCGTCATGTTACCCCTCATATTGTATGAGGATCACACATGTGATTTTCATCACATCACTTGTGAAGATGTTCGCAAGGATTGAGCTTGTAGTACTTCATGGCTAGACATTTGGATGGGAAGGAGGTACACTTGTGTTCTTGACTCAAAGATGGTGTTTCTTCATGGTTGAGTGGTGTCCATGGTGATTGGCTAGGAGATATGATGTGATGTCCTCTCATGTCTTCAAGGTGATTATTGGTTCTGGAACATAGTTTAAATGCTTCCAAGGTTGTTTGTAACTTGATTATATTGCTTCTAATTTCATCTCTTAATGT
Source organism: Larix kaempferi (assembly GCA_027924585.1). NCBI lineage: Eukaryota > Viridiplantae > Streptophyta > Pinopsida > Pinales > Pinaceae > Larix > Larix kaempferi. The sequence goes on from BSBM01000299.1 coordinate 21,000,170, forward strand.
GGGGTTTTATTGATCCCTAGTATGATGTTTGCTTTGACAGATGGCTTTTCCTTGGCATCTCCTTTCTTAGTTGGTTGCGACAAACCTACCTTATGATAGAAAATTTTCTATCCATATAGCTTATCATGCTTTCTGTGCTACTTGAATTTCATGGGTTTCTCTTGGAGGTTCATGGCGTACATACCCAACTGTATCATTAATTCAACACCTAATAACATATCCATTCCATCAATTTGCATAGCATAAAACCCTATTTGTAGTTTCAAATTGTGTCTGTGCAATATTTTTATGGCATCTTCTTCCTCCTTTTATTTGTTGTCCATCAACAATCTTCACTATGAGATTGTTGGTAGGATATACAAAAAGGATTAATTTTTTAGTGAACCTGATGTCTATGCAGTTATTTCTGTTGCTAGAATCTACTAGTATTGTTACATTCCCATTTTTTACGAGTTCTCTTAAGTTCAGAGTCCTTGGTTGCAAATTTCTTGTTGTGGATGTACAACAAATTGTAGGTTTGTTTTCTTCTTTTCTTGGATTGTTAGTCTTATCAACATTCCTTAGGTGCAGTGGAGTATATTTTACACTAGGTTCTATAGCTTTTGGAAGTAGGGATTCTCCTTCCCTTTGAGGTGGCTTGGTGCATGTGAACGCGGATAATAATATTTAAGGCCCAATTCCATCATTGTCAGATTCTAACTTTTACTTGATAGTGATTTCATCTTCTAAGTCTAGGATTTCTACTTGCTTCCAATTCATTATTTTGTAATAATGTGTAGTGACTTACCTGTAAATTGGTGTCTTAGATCCCATTTTTTACCACAATTGTTACAATTGTTTTCCTTTATGTCCTTTTCTAAGTGGTAGAATTTATTGTTCTCTAGTGGTCCAAAAGCTACCCTTTATTGACCAAGGAGTTTTCTATTGGTCAACATTGTTGCACTTCTGGCTTCATCCATGTTTTGAGGATTCAGTAGTTTAAGTTAATTGTTGATGCTTTGCTTCACCCTTGCGATGTGCATTTTCAATAATTGGGTATTTGTGAGCGTAGGATTTCTTGTTGCAAGGATTTCCCATTCACGAGTTTATTTGTTCACAATCCCTGTTTGGTCCAGGTGGGTGAACTTGTTATGATTATCATCTTCTTCTTCATCATGAAGCCTCTTGAGCAAGTCGTCGGTAAACATTTTCCAATTTACTAGAAACCGCTACTTCTTTTAGACCACAATAGGAACCAATCATAAGAATGTCCTTGTAAATATTGTGAAGTCATTATCTTTTCTTGCATGCAAGCCGATGTATTTGATATGAAGATTCCTTCTGTTGCCGCCTAAAACACACTTGATCGCGGGTACGTCTCCCAACCGCTATATGTGTTCCTGAGGGAAACTATGAGTTAAGAACCCAATGTCACCTCGGTCGTACACTTGTCCGTTTAGACCACAACTCCTAAAGGTCAAGGGGGGTTGTCCCTACTTACTAGGTTTTTTTTTTGAGTTTGTTTTTGGGAGTTGTAAATTACTAAAAATTAAAATGCAGTGAAACGTGCAGTGATGCAACAATTTTAATGACAAGCAAACTTCTTATAATAAACCAACAATGGATGCAAGAGAAATAAATTATTAAATAACAAGACCAGCGCCTTCTCTACTCGGGCTATGGAGTCACAATAATCAACCTATCAAATAATTTTCCAATAGCAATAAAACATTCACTTAACAACACATCACATTAAACATTTTCTTGTAGTGAATAAACAAATTAATGAACCATAAATGTGTATACAAGATTAAGCCCAAAGTAAGATGCTTTCGAATTAAAGAATTGTAAACGATTGTAACAATGTTGAGCAAGTGGTCCTGTACGTTTTAATGTATTTTAGGTCTCTCTTCAACTTAGGGATTAAGGTGTTGCAAAATACACTAAGCTACTCTATGTGTCTACCCCAAGAGACTATCTCCTTCGATTTGAGAGAGATTTTTGGGTGCTCAACCTGAGAACGCAAGGTTCTCAACTAGCTCACGGGTCAATCCCAAAACTTGTTGGGTGCTCAACTGGAGGACACAAAGTGCCACGAGGCTCCCAACAACCTCGACTCCACTAGCTCCACAGGTCAAGTCTCTTTTTCTCAGTTCTAATGAAGATACGTTTCTGAGTGCCTATTAGTCTAGCCAACTCAAATCTTTGCCCTTTCTTGTCACCCAGATCGGTCGAACCAGCAAGGGGAGAGAATACGGGGCAAGAATTGGGGCTTAAGTTAATTTTTAACATTTAAGCAAAAAACTAAGCAAAACAAGCCAACGGGATTTCACAAGGGAGGCAAAGCCTTCTCACTTGTGAGTTGCGGGAAAAATAACTTAAAACAAAACTTTAAGGAAATGAAATACAAGCCTCAACGATTTTGCATGGATGGGCAGAACCTCTTCTCATGCAAGTGTTGGGCAAAAACTAAAAGAGTGCAAGCCAACGTGATTTCACAAGAAAGGCAGAGCCTTCTCACTTGTGAGGTGCGGGAAAAATAACTTAAAACAAAACTTAAGGAAATAAATTACAAGCTTCAACAATTTTACATGGATGGGCAAAGCTTCTTCTCATGCAAGGTGTGGCCAAACAATAACAAATGCAAATACAAGCATAAACTAAACCTAGCCCCTTTACACTTGCAATGCAAAAGTGGGCAAGCCAAACTTCTAATGCATGCAAGGGATGGCTGAAAATTTAAAGAGCTATTGCTAGAAATAAGGAAGTAAAGAACGAGCTTGTTACAACAAAGGAAAATTTCAGCCTTATTATATTCAAGAAAATGAGGTCAAAAATGAGAAATTTGACCATTTTTGATGAAGGACTTGAAGTGGCCACTCTTGAATGATCTTTGAGCTTGCTAGTGACCAAATTTGGGCATTCCCTCCTCTTGTAACATCAAAAACCTGCACAAAACAGCAAGCTAATATTGTGCAAATATGATGAAAATGAGTTTTGAATCAACTTGAAAATTTTGCATATAGATTTCAGAAAATTGTACGTACAATTTAGCATGTAAAAATAACTTGAAAAGATGATTTATGAGTGCAAAATAAGCAAATAAAAATTTGCAAAACAGAAATGTTAGTTTGATGATGCCAATTCCTTCAAAAGTTGTTGAACAATGGGGCATCCCACCTAGGAATCTCACTTTCCAAGCTTGAGCAACCTGTAACAAACTAACTTCAACATGCAAATGGGGTGAGAGATCAAACAAAGACTTGAGAAATCATATATTCAAACTAAAAATCAATGAACTTCTCAAATGCTAAGAAGATAACCCACATAACATGTAACCAAACTATCACAATGTTATTCTCAAGTAAAACACTTTGCTTGAGATCCACAAATGCAAGAAAATACTAAGAATGAAACAATATTACCTCACACACAATGCCAATGACAGTATTTCCTCCAAGTATTTTCTTCATTAACTTCACAAAGCTGGAAATTACAATGGCTCTCTTCTTGGACAAGAATGGAAGCAAGAGAGCAGGAGAACAAGAGAGAGAGAAAAAATGAAAGAGAGCAAGAGCATGAGTGATTGTAACCAAAATGAGGAGGAGGAGCCTCCTTAAATAGGAAAAGAGAAAGGGGAGAGTTCATGTTATCACCAAACTTGTAGGTGCCCCTAGAGATAGATCCAAGATGGATGGCAGAAGGAAGGGGCAACCAAAGAGGTGCAACCAAGATAGCCTCGACTCCCAATGGATGGTTGTCACGCCAATCGAGGCAATTTTCACTTTATGTTATATAGCCCAAGACAGCAAAAGGGGGAGACCCAGATCTATTCCCGACAGGAAAGATTAAACCAAAACACCAGATCAAATCAAGTATAGGTGAAGTACGTAAGGTGTATGGTAAACCCTAGATCTATGGATAAAGTCACAAGGTAAATGATAAGTTGGATCAAGGGGTTTAAATAGTGTGGATTTGGTCCAACATGTTTATGTGAGTGACTTATGAAGTTTATAATGAGATCAAGGATTAAGGTATTAGTCAATTGTGAGAAAATCCATTGCGTTGGGAACCATGTCCCATGCAGGGTAGTTAAGGTTCAATTTGGGGCTAAACAGTACCAAAGATGAGCTTGATGAATAGATGTGACAGTGTTTAGGTGTTCAAGCATGCAAGACAAAGATCAAACCCTAGCTAACCCAACAATCTAAGAAAGTCCAATTGGCTTGGATAAGATTAGTGCCTTGAGAAATGGGCCAAATGGAGTAAAAAAGATGTTAACTTGTAGATCAAGACACCTAGGATGCAAGACAAGTGGGCTACCTAAGATATGATGGTTGGATCTTACTAGATCTAATTTTACATGATGTGACCCAAGTGGACAACAATCCCCTAAAACAAGGAATGATACCCCTAAGGCAAAGTTTCACAAAATGATACACTAGATATAGGTTTCAAGGTATGCTTGTTCCAAATCCATTGGGATCTCAACTACCCATGTCCTATAAGTGGACAAACTCTATCACCCAGGAAGTGCGACTTTGCCCAAGGAGGGCTAAAAGCATGGTAAAGGGTGTCAAATCAAATCCAATGGCCACCAAAATTTAGATCCAAGTAGTTTAGGCAAGTATCAATGTGGATCTAGAAAATCTAAGTGATCCAATGGCTAGATCTCAGTAGATCTGAGATTGAAAATATCACAAAGTGACCCAAGTGGGGCTCAACCCTGAAAACGAGGAATGGGGCCCACAAGGTGAAAATCACTAAAGTGATAGTCTAGAGGTAGGTTATCAAATGTGTAGATCAAGGATCAAGTGGGATCTCACCTACCCAGGTGCTAGATCCTAGCAAACTCACCTCTCCCAAGTAGTGCGACCTCTCTTGAAGAGACTCCTTTGCCTTGGAAAATGGGTCAAATGAGGGCCAATCCTCACCAAACTACAGATCCGAATCGCCATGGATACTGTAGAGGTGGGGTTTAAATTTTATACCTAGAAGCCAAGTGGATCAAGCTAGATCTAAAAAATTGTAAAATGAGGGTTTTGAAATTATGAGGGTTTGATGTAATTTAGACAAATGGATAGATCATGGAAAGAGAAATTACCTTGAGATCATACTTGAGTGATGGAATGAAATGCCTTGTTGTTGAGGAAGACTCCCGCAAAGATCAAATGAGAGATTGTTGAATTTGCTTGCAGAAATGATGCCCTAGCTCACAAGTGCGACCTCCTCTACTTGTCAATCCAAGGAAAGCGATTTCAATCAGAAAGGTCAAGTATGGAGGAAAAACAAGTGAAATGCAAAAGTAACATGAAATAGAAGGTCCTGGGACAGTAATACTCCCTGTTACCAACGAAGAAACCCAAAGAAGAAGTAGGGAGGGTCCTCCCCTACCAATACATCCTCCTTGAATGAATTCAACCTCCACCTGTAGATGCAAAAAACGTGGTACAAAAATATGGCAAGACAAAATCTCCAATAACCCAGTTCAAAGGAAGAATCAACGAACGAACTCCAAAAGCATTCACCACAACACAATAGATAGATGCAATAATAATTCTCTATTCCAATAATCCAGAGCCAAAAGTCCCCTTTACAATGAGAAGCTCTCTCCTTTAAATAGGAGGGAGAGAGTCCACAATCTAACCACTTTTTGAATGAGTGGCTAAGATTGAAAGATCAAAAGATCTAATCAATGGTTGAGATGAGCTCAACAATACAATACATGGATCAATAATAAAATATAACAATAAGTGGACAAAATCACCCTAGGAGAGGGGATCCCACCAAATCATGATGACAAAATAGTAGCTCTAGCTTATGGTGGGTCCAAGGTGTAATTTTAGACACCCTTGGTCAATCCCCATAGCACAATATCAATAAAATAGTCATCAAAGTACCAAATTGTGCCTCTATGGACAAATCGTGAGCCTCAGGAGGCTCCAAAAATCATCAGAAAATGTCATAAGTGATGGATGTGGGTCTCGATGAAGCTGAAACTGCTGGAGAAGGTGTGGAGGACATCCCACTCATCATCACTGATCATCCCATGCCATAACATTGCCTCAGTAGCCCAAATTGAATTCCTCTGTAGCCATTTCTACCATTTCTGGACTGCCTCGAGAAGCATGAAACTGCCCAAATTGCCTCCTGGAGTGCCTGCGCTGTCAAGGTAAGGGCACCAATGTGTCTGGGAGGGGGGTAATATGGTAAAATCAAGTGGCTGGACCACCCCCTCCATGCACAGCGCCCTAGGTGAACCAAGTGAATCCCATCACTGCTCTGACAAGGTCTCTGATAGACCAAAACTGCACTAGGAAAGCCTACTGAGGCTCCATCATCATTGTAACTGCCCGGAACTGAAAACAAACTATCTCATTGGACTCAGAAGGTCCAAATCCATCTAAGATGTATACTCATACACCATATAAGCCTTCTGCATGGTCCAAAATAAATACTCATCATATCCAGCAGACCAAATAATAATAATCTGTAAAAATGCTGAAAAGTACAAATAATCATCATAGGCCTGAAACCACTGCATAAGCCCACCATGGTGACCTGTATCAGACCATATATCATCTATCTGTAACATTTGAGGTCTGCCATCTCATCTCCTGTGGTTGACTTTTGGTCAAACTGAGGTTTGACCAAGTCAACATAACCAAAATATGATTCAAACTGTCATCAAGCTGTTGCAAGGTGTCAAGGGTTAAAAGATGCTTTACAATCTATTCACATAGCAATTATAACGAGAAGTAATCATTACTGGTGATCTAAATCCAAATATAATATGTCATTAATTATTATTAATTACTCAGACAAGACTTTCAAGGTCATACTCACTTCATAGTTGTGATCAATTTGCTAGTGAAGGGTGAAGGCTAAGAATGACATGGCTAGGCTAAAGGATGACTTACTGACTTAACATTGTGACACTTTGGCAATGGATAAGGGAATGCATACCATAGCATATAGTGGACAAGCAACAACACAGGGAATGGCGGTGTCTCACAAATGGATAAGTTGTTCAAAGAGTGTTTATTCACCTTACACAGATGCGCACAATCCATAATACAAAAGAGCCCAGCAATATTTTTGATATAGCATTTAAGTTCCATTGCTTTTTGGGCCTAGAGTTTCCACAGCCTTTGATCTACGTGTTTACAAACACATTGCATAGACTTACATTTATTTAGGCTTGCTGTAGGTTTGTTTTTAAGGCACTTATTTACCTGAGCACTTCTAGGTGTGTCACAGACAACTTGTTTACCTAGGTATTTTACATTTCACAAAAGATATAACATTTGATATTTCATAGCCATTTTCATTTGGCTTGCCTTTCATTCAAGTGTGTTTAGAAACACATTGCATGAACGGACTTTTCATACAAGATATAACATTTTATTTCCATACTTTGCATTAATGGCAGCACTAAAAGTTTCAGGTTTAGCCAACAACAACTTTAGTGACTAGGGGGAATTCACAAGGAAATCCAACTCACCATAGGTAAGTTTTGTCACCAACTCAGAGCCGAGACACAATAAACAGGGAAGTTTATCCAACATAGAGGCTACAGTGGGGGAAGATCCTCCATTCTACTAGTCAAGTAATAAGTCAAGGTAATGAACAAACTAGGTAAGTCATGGATGGATGAAGACAATGAGTAATGAAACCAACACTAGCAAGCCACAGTTTGGCGGGAATGATCACCTCTATTCTCCCTAGGGAGGGTAAAACCAATGAGTATAGGCCAAGAACTTCTAAGTTTGAGTAGGGACAAGTAAGATATATATGTATAAGTACAACCAAGTCCACATATCTATATGATCGCCAGATCATGATACTAAATGCTAAGACATGCTAAGAAAATGGAAATAAAAGCAATATAACCACAACACCATAATATACCTGCTGAGTCATATACCTGAATGCTCATCAATCTGAACCATCATCTGTCCTCTGAAACTACTGTTGTAACTCTAGGCACTATTGACTACTCTGTACAAATGGTATAATAGCTACATTGGTCATCTCTCTGAGTGTCCTGAGACTCAGTCATGGCATGGGGAAGAAATATGCTGTCCAAAATGTGATAGTGATCCATAATAGATGCTCATCTCAGCATCTCAATGCAAGGGAACTGGCTGAATAGTGTACTGGAATCAAAAAATAATGTATGGTAGCCCGGCTACTATATATGTGATAACAGTTCCTTTGCATGAATGACATTTGTCACTTGGAGATAAAGGGGGCCCATGGAGGGGGGGTGCACTTCCATGGGTTAAAAATAACAAACAATGGGGGGGAAAACCCCCCCTCATGTTTTATATTTTATTGCTAGGCCAAGGGGAAGGAATCATGAAGGTGGGACCCCTCTTTTGGCTTATTTCAATTTATCTTATTTCCTGTGGTGAGAGAGGGTTTCCCCCTTTTGGTGACAACTTCAAACTTGAAAAAATACTTGCTTGGGGGGGGCCTCTTGGACTTTAATTTCACCTTAGGGACATAACTTGACATTATGAAACAATTTTTCCACCTCCCAAGTGACTTTAGGCACTTTAGCAAAATTTGTCTTACTAATTAATTGCCAATTTTTCTGATTTCCTTGACTGACTTAGGCAAAAGTGACCAAAATCTTAGCAAGACTTGTCCGAATGACTTCAAACTTGGTCCAAGGGTGTAGGGGGTCTCATGTCATTTATCTTGAGTACCTATTATCACATACATAGTAGTTGGGCTACCATGTTAGCAGAGCAGATATCTGCATTTTTCCGAGCTTTGCCTTTGCACATATTCAGTGAGATCAGCTATGATGAGCAACATTATTTATAATCACTCACACATCAGAGCATCCGTATATTAGACATTCAGTAGACCTTATGCCAAGGTTGAGCCTTAAGACCTCAGATTTGATAATCGATATGACCTTTTGTTCCATACAGATACAGGGCAGTGTTTAGTGTTTCAAATGTAGTGTTCTCAGTGGGTATAGTTGGTCCAAATTACAAATATTGATATATGACCTAGTATATATATGATGTGCATTGGTTTTATTATCTTGTTGTTTAGGTCATTTTGATAGCATTGACTTGGCATGTAGTAATTATGATCTGGCAGTATATATATGTTAAAATGAAATTGGTTGTTATGGATTCTATGCATGATTGTATTACTGACGTTTGGAAACTCTTGCTTTATACGCGTTGGTCTTTACCTTCCTAGGAATGTGGACATGATCATTTATTGTCTTTTTGACTTGCTAGCTTAGGCACCATTTTCACTTGTCTCCATCTATCCATTTATCCTTCCTCAATATTGATTTTTACCCTGACTTACACCTTGACTTGTGATATGGAGGATCTCCCCCGCTTCTGCCTCTGTGTTGGAATGCATCCATGTTTATCTTGTGTCTCGGCTCTGAGTTGGCAACAAAACTTACCTTGGTGAGTTGGATTTTATACCTTGATCTCTCTAGTCGATTGCCGCGATGTTTGATCTTGATTGTGGAAGTCCCCCTAGTTGCTTGAGATGTGTTGGCTAAAACTTGAAGCAAATTGTACTACCTTTGGAAATTATTGATGTATATCTTTTGTGAAACCCAATGAAAAAGGTTGTGAAATGTAATGCAATGAAATGCAAAAGCACACCGGATGAAAGCTGCGATTAGTTGTGCTTATAAGCACATGCAAAATCCCAGAGGGGTCCTGTAGGCCTAAAAAGCAATGGATAAATATATGCTAAATCTAAAGATTGCTGGCCATGAAATTATATGAAATGAAATGAAAGGTCCAAATAAAGCAGTGGTTAAATATATGCCAAATGGAAAGACTGTTGAACTTATGTGAAATTTTCCTCATTGAGCTTGCGGGTTATGATATGAGATGGAGCAAGGGACAGCTAATTCTAAGTGTCCCCTAGAACCTCAAGTTACGGTTAGCCGGACACCTAGTTCATGACGGTTCTAGTTGTAGACTTTTTGCCAAGGTTGAATAAACACTTCTCTGAAAAACTTACCCATTTGTGAAACACCACCATTCCTTGTGTATTCTTTTGTCAACACATGCTTAAGTGTGTAACACCATTTCCCTCATCCAAAGTATCACAATTTCAAGTCAGTCAAGTCATCCCCATTCAACCTAGCTTTGTATCCTTAGCCTTCACCCTTTGCTAGCAATTTGATCATGTTTACAAATGAGTATATTCTAGAGATTCTTCTTGAAAGTAAGTTATTAACTAGCCTACTATTATTTATTAACTGTCAATGAAATAATTCTTAATGCTTTAGAGTCTTGCTATGAAAATGATTTAAAGAGCATGTCATAACCATTTGCACTTGCAACAGCATGGCTTCTTTGGCTAGGGTCATATTTTGATCAGTTTGACCAAGGTCAACCTTGGGATCCGTGATGAGATGGACCACTTTTATTGTATGATGTTGATTTATGGTCCTTTATATACCTTTTGATGATTCCATATGACGGGCACAGGTTTCAGATGATGATTGATGCAATTTTTATTGATTATTATTATTTCCAGATCATCATATTTTTACTTGTCTAGGTATGGTGGATGCTACATATTATCTTACAGGTTACCATGAGGTGTATGAGTACTCATCTGTAGTGGATTTGGGTCTTTTGGATCCATTGAGACACTTATCTTTCAGTTTTAGGCACCCCAGGGCATGATTTGAGCAGTTTTTCACTTGTTGACTAGTTTGGCCATGCTAATGTGGCCTGTCCAGCTAGAGCATTGGAGTCTAGTCGTTTCCTAGGGTGCTACAGAGGAAGGGGGTGGTCCAGCCACTTGTTATTACCATATTACCCCCCTTCTGAACATGATCGCACAGTCAGTTTTTGTGCACAGGCACCAGACAGTGGGTTGTGGGTAGTTTGGTGGTTTTTCAGGTGGAATAAAAATGGAATAAAAAGGTCATTGAGGAATTCAATTTGGGCAATTAAGGCAAGGTTTTGGCATGAGGTCTTCTCTGAGGCCATTATGGTGTATCCCACTCTTTCCAGATCATTTTGCAGTAGTCAGTGGGGTCCACACAGTCATCGGGATGTGATTTGATGCATTCTTCTCTCAGTTAAGGGGGCCAAGATTTGATCATTTGTACACTTGGACATGTCATTGAGTCTTATGTTATATTATTGTGGCATGGGGTGATGCTAGTGAAGGGAAGTAATACCTCCTAGCCCCACCATGTGCTCCTAGTCACTTGTCCTTGTCATCTTATGTGGCACACTAGTTGTTTAGTCTCCCTTGTGTAGCGCACACCCCCCTAGGGCTTCCTCTATGTAGTGTGCACTCCCCTCATGTGAGTGATCCATGTTATATTGTACTGGCTCATCTTAGCCGTTGATTGTATTATTTTATCTTTTGATCTCAACCACTCATTTCAAAAGTGGTTTAGGGTTTTGGTCTCTGTCATCCTATTTAAGGAAGAGACCCCCCTATTGCAAAGGCACCTTTTGGGCTTTGGAAAACTTGGAATAAAATAATATTTTGTAGATCTACTTCTTGTGCTTTGATGGGTTGCTCTTGTACATGATTATACATTTTTTGCTTTAGACATCTTTGCTTCTTACAGGTGATTTTGACAGCTATAGAGGGAGGCTGAATTGACTTGTGCAAGGAATGCAAATTGCTTGAAGGGAAGATTGTTGGGGTTTCTCACATCCCCCTTGGGCAAGACGTTTTCATCTTAAATGGAGTTTTTCAATTGTGCTTTGTCCATGGATTTGCTTCTTTTGATATGCCATGCTTAGATCTCATTCATTCCCCATGCACATCTTGAATCATTTACATAGGAGTGTGCTCAAGGATGAGGAATGCATCTCGCATCCCGGTCATGTGACTACTATGCATGCAGTCAACCCTCCATCTCTGATCAACCTAAATCTCCAGCTGACTGCTATCATGCCCTGACTAATATGAGGCTAATGAGAACTCCCTCTCAAACCGAGAGGTAAACTCATCCACCTCCTCTGCGGCTTCCAACTGCTCATCCTTTGCCTGCTTACCTTTCTTCTTATGTAGACATTGTCTCGCATAGTGTCCATACTCATTGCAGGAAAAGCACTTACTCTTGCTCAGATCCTTCTTCTGTTTGAACCGTTGTTTCCCTTTTGTTGCAAGGGCCACATCCTCCTCAGGAATTGTGGAAGCTGATCCCTGAATATAACCTCTTTGGATCTCCTCTTGGGTGAAATCGTCCCACAAACGATCCCACTTGGGGAGGTTCTCTCTAGCAATGATGGACTGGACAAATACTGCCCATGGCATGGTCATTCCATTTAGGGTTTGTCTTACCAACTCGCTATCCTCAATCTTTTCACCCACAGCTCCCAACTCATCCCTCACTTGAGTGATCTTGGTGAGATATGTAGACATGCTCTCCTCCTTGCCCATTTTTATGCTTCTCAGTTTCTCTCTGAGAACTATCTTCTTGTTGGCGTTGGAACTCCGGTACAAATTGGTCAATGCATCCCACATCTCATATACATTGTCTTTGGCTGAGACATGTGGGATGACATGATCCTTGATAGCATCAGGTAGGATCCTCTGAGCCTTTACATTCTTTTTCTCATATACTTTTTTGGCAGTTGCATCTGATGGAACTATGATTGGATTTGTGGTTGTGCTCTCCACAACATCCCACAGTTCACACTCTTTCAACAAGAGTACAATTTGTGCCCTCCATGCACTGTAGTTGGAGGCCCCATCCAACCGGTCCTCCACTCTCAAGCTAGTGGCCATAATCTCAGAACTGAAAAACAGAACACACAGTGATACAGGAACCTCTCTTGATCACAGATTTGGCCTCCTCTCGCACAGATCTGATAGATCTATCTCAGATCTATCCTCCAAACTCACAGATCTGATAGATCTGACCTCTACAACCACAGATCTGAGCTCCGCTCTTCATATCTGGTAGATCTGGTCTCTATCTTCACTGACCTCAGTGTGATTGATCTCCCTGACCCTTGCTAGGGCTCTGATACCATGTAAATGTTAATCCAGAGATCACTACTCCCTTTGGATAACCCTGAGATCTTAAGCAGTTTGAGTCTCTGTAAATCAATAATACTCTAATGACTTAAGAATCAACAGCTATAGATCTCTTTACAACTTAAACACTGAAAAGCTCAATCAATCACACTAATAACACTGCATATACCCTAGAAACCCCAAACGGGGAAAACCAACAATCCTGTGGGGCTTTGTTCTATCTCAAGCCCAGACAAATATATGAATAAGCAAATACATACAATGTTACCTCAGATGTAACACTCAATCTTGACGGGTCAATACCCTAGATCTGCATGCATCAGCTACTGAGGAAATGTGCCCTAGTTGTCAATCTGGATCCGAGTCTGTCTATAGGTAGCTCTGACTGTACTGCCTCTCCCACTGCTCTGCTCTGATCTACTCTGCTCCGGAAGAAAGCCAACTTCTCAACTGATAAATGTGCCCTTCCTTTGCATGGAAAAGTGTGCCCTCCCTCTGGATGTCAAATGCTCATACAAGATCAGATCTCAACGGATCTGAGCTTTGATCATCACAAACCTTCCTCAAACACTGAGGCAAGGCTACTCTGAAAGTCTCAAACACTCAATCGGCAGATCGGACTCTAAATGAGCTCTTCTCCCCTTTGGTAATGTGCCCCTCTCCCTCTCTGGAAGTCGTCCTCCACAATCTCTGCAGAATCCACTCAAGTGAACTATCTCAATCCACAGATCTGGGTGTTAAGTTCCTCTAGACTAGTGGTGTCTGATCCAGCTCGGATCACACCTCTATCCCTCATGTAGAAGCTTCTCTCTATCTCAGAAAGTCGCCCTGTATTCACTAATGTGCCCTCCTCACTCTTGATAGATCTCTCTCAGATAAGTCAACTGAAGTGCCTCGTCCGGGGATCTCCTGCCTCTATATATAATCTCACCGATTAATTAGGTTTGCCAAAAACCTAATATCTGTGCATGCAAAAAGTCACTTTTGCATGCATCTTTTAATTACTAACTGGCCATTTAAAACTCATGCATGCAAGAGGCAACACTCGTCGGAGGGCCCGCATGCTGTCACCAACGGACTCATGCTACTGAGTAGAGTGTATCTAACCCTCTACTCCACACTGATTCCTATATTGTTGATGTACCTCCATGCTAGGCATCTAAATCATGGAGGACATCCCGAGATACCATAAACTCTAACAAGCTATACCAAGTGTCCAACCTGGCGAGGATGAACCTTCTTACGACAACCTGCTGACTCTATAGTTAGCCTCACACTACCTCCTGAGTTGTTAAGATTGAAACTTTGTAGGATTGTCCTATTAAAACTAGTTACTCTATGTCCTTTTCTGATTGACCCAACTGTTTAGACTAAACTGCAGCGGTCAAGAGCATACTTCGGATTTCGAATGTTGGTTTATTTTATTTAAGATAGATTTTCTATTCAAGAGCATACCTCCAAGAATCTCTTTTCCGGTTGAATTTCAGTACTCAAGCAAGCTCTTTCCGTGGCACCGTACTTTGGGAAAGCAAGGGCCAAATTATTGTAAAGCAGGAAGTTGTTAACAAAATGAGAAAACTAAGTCCTGAGAACACTTGTGATCCGTCGTTCAAAGGGAACAACGAGGTAAATTTTAGTTTGTTCTTTTTATTATGAGCGGAAAAATAAAGATCTAACCTAGAAAAGTAAAACACGAAAAATGAGACAACACTGATCCCCCCTCGGGGGATGCGGTGTGGGCGCTAGTTAGCCCACTTGCTCTCGTTTAAAAAACTTTTACAATGCTCTTTTAGAAATACTTGTAGTCCCTTGAAGATTTGGGAGTAACAAGTTTGCAATAAATTAAAAGAGAAAGAACTAGATGAAGAGGGGGTTTCCCAAACTGCTCTGGATGGCCTTGAAAGCCTCCAGATCCCAGATTTCAGTCACTTTAATGTTCAAAACCTACTAAAAATAAATAAAAACCAGCAAGCTTATTTAACTCAAATTTGGTCAAAAACACTTTAAGAGTGTTCTTGGCAATACTACAAAATTGGTACGAAAATTTTCTAAGTAAACTAGTGAAATAAAAGCACAAAATTAACGAAGTAAGGCAAGCTAAAAAGCTTGCCTTAGTTAATTTTGTGCTTTTATTTCACTAGTGCCTTCCTAGTATCTTTGCTTGCCTCTTTAAGAGATGGCAAGCAAATTAGTAGCACTGGATTTGCTTGATAAAAAAAATTTAACTTCAAAATTTCTTCTATTTTGTTCTCTTAGATCTACGATTTAAAACTTGCAATAATGAAGAAATGCAACCTAGATCTAGAATATTAGATAAGCCTCTTATAACTTTTAGATTGCAAATATTTAGATCTACTTTGAAAAAAACTTTTGAATCAAGATCTAAATTGGAAATAAAACCAGTAACCAGAATATTGAAAAGAAGAGGATGAGTAGAGTGAATTGTGTTAAACCCTTGAATTTGGGCAAATGGAGTCACTTGAAGTGGGGATCAGAGGGAACAAATTCCTATAGAAAGTAGTTTGAAGACAAGAGGATGTTAACATGCTCCGCTTGTTCTCCAACCTAAGGAACCTGCAAACTTACATCAACTTGCAAAAGAAGGGTTAAAAGCACCGGTGTGAACTACAATAGAAATCCAGAAGGCATGTATTTAAACAAAAATAACATGTTCTAACACAACTATTGTAACTCAACAGAAGAAATAATAGATCAATCTACTATTCTACCTTACTAGGAAACACTTCCCTTTCAAAAGCCAGATATACACCAACAATAAAATGCAATGATGAAAGACACAAATTACCTCAAGCTCGAAAAAAGATGCACATCCACACATATGAGGATCCACACATCAATTGTAAATATTTGATACAGAGATCACTACTCCCTCTGTATCAGTCTGAGACCTCAAGTGGTATGAATCTCTAAATCAATATATGCGCATAAAGAAATAAACTCAAACCACTAGGTCTGCATCTACCAACAACATATAACAACAATCAATCACAATAGACAATAGATATACCCTGGAACCCTTTCGGGAGAAACCAGCTAACTATGGGGCTATCTTCTCAATCTCGAGCCTAGAGCATATAGAAGAATAAAGAAGCAGTACAATATAGAATTACCTCAACCGGTAACTCAATCCCTCTGACTAGGGCAAACCCTAATTTGCATGCATCCAGCTGATGCATGCACTGATAAAGTGTGCCCTAACTGCCAATTTGGATCTGAGTGCTCTGTCGGTACCTCTGATGGATCTGCCTTCTACTGATCACCCTGCTTTGATCTGCTCTCTCTGAATACTGCCCACTGATGAAATTGGCCCTCTCTGCATGCACAAGTGTGCGCTCCTCTGGATGTCAAATGCTCGTACTGCTCCGGATCTCAACAGATCTGAGCTCCCATCATCTCTAACCTTCCTGAATCTCAAGGCAAGGCTATCCTGAAAGTCTCGTACTCCAACTTGGTCGATCCAGCTCACAATGAGCTTCTCCTCCTCAAGAAAAATGTCCTCCTCCAAGCAAACTCGGCCTCCTCCAATCTGATCAGTAATCACAATATGGAGCTCTCCCAACTCACAGTACTGAGGATCGAGTCTCTCTGGAAGTGAAGGTCACTGATCTAGCTCAGATCTGACCTTCCTAGCTCCTGCAGCAACTCCTCCCTATCTCAGAAAGTCGCCCCACATGGACAAATTCGTCCTCCTCACTCTGGTAGTATCTCTCTCCGATGATACAACTGAGTAACCCCATCTGGGGACCCCCTGCCTCTATAAATAATCTCACCGATGAATTAGGTTTGCCAAAACCCTAATTCCCGGTGCATGCAAAAGGTCACTTTTGCATGCATTCACTGAATGCTGGCAGGTCATGCAAAACTCATGCATGCATAGGTCAATCTCCCCTGAAGCTCCGCATGTAGCCCTTGTTGGGCTCATGCCACTGAGTAGAGTGCATCTCACTCTCTACTCCATCCTGATGCCTATGGTACTAATGTCCCTCCATGCAAGGCATCTGAGTCATGGAGGACATCCCGAAGTTACCATAATCTAACACTCCCTCTTAACGAGGGAAGTCCTACCATGGATACCTGGATCTATCAAATTTGCTGTTGCTGACTCTGATCTAGCTGATCTGCCTGTCACTGCTGCCCTCTAATTTGAAGAACCCTGATCAATCTCCATATATTTGGCTTCTGATGAAGCCCCTCTGTCAACCACTGCTGACTCTATTACTGCACTTTGACTCAGACTCCCTCTGAGTCTCTGCTGCTGTAACCAACCTTGAAGACCTCTGTCAAGTGTATCTACTGCTCTGTAGACCATCTGCCTGTGACCCTCAGTTGACTCAGCTCTGTAAGTCAACTCCCTCTGTCTCTGTACTGACTGAATTAACTGAGCTCTCTCCTGAGCCAAGTCCATCTCAACCATGTCATACCAGCTCACTCTCTGACTGGTGCCTGCATGAGCAATATGCTCATCCCTCTGATATGAGCCCAAAGGCTCAATCTCTTGTGAATCATCACTGTCATGAGCATCTCGCTCATCCATCGGAACTCCGCAATCACTACCCTGATCCTCATCATGGTGAGCCTCTCGCTCACCCATCTGCTGAACAAGCCCACTCCTCCTGGCCTCATCTCTGTTGTGAGCATCTCGCCCATCATCCCCCTCTGAATTTGAAGAGGATGCACTCAACCATCCTGATGTACCTGAAGTAGGTTGTCCATGAACCAAGTACTCGCAATCAATCCTGTGACCCATCAACACTGGGTCTACTCCTCTGGGATAGGTGAAGAACTGATCCCTGTGAAACACTACAGGGTATCCTGCAGCTGCCAATGCTGCCACTGAGAGAACACTCCCTCTCAGTCCTGGAACAAAGAACACTCTTGATACCTCCAGGAGCTCCCCACGGTCAAGCAGAAATCTCATTCTGCCCACTTCAGCAACTAAATGGTCAACTCCCTGACCATCCCGAGTCAACTGTACTACCATATGCTCTAGAATCAGGAATGCATCTCGCATCCCTGTCATATAACTACTGTGAGTAATGTCCACTCTCCATCTCTGCTCAGGCTGAATCTCTGGTGGGATACTATCATGTCCTGACTGGACTGTGGCTAGTGAGAACTCCTTCTCAAACCGAGAAGAGAACTCATCAACCTCCTCTATTGCTGCCACCTGCTCGTCCTTTGCCTGCTTCCCTTTCTTCTTATGCGGACACTGTCCCGCATAATGTTCATACTCATTGCAGGCGAAACACTTGATCTTACTCAGATCCTTCTTTTGTCTACCCCTCTGCTTCCCACCTGCTGCAAGAGCCAGATCCTCCTCCTCAGGAATGGCAGAAGCTGAACTCTGGATGTACCCTCTCCGGGTCTCCTCCTGTGTGAAGTCATCCCACAGTCTATCCCACTTGGGAAGGTTATCTCGACCTATGATGGACTGAACAAACACTGTCCATGCTACAAATACGCCATTCAAGGCCTGCCAAACTAGCTCACTGTCCTCTACCTTCTCACCAACTACTCCCAACTCATCTCTCACTTGAGAGATCTTAGTGAGATAGGTAACTGTTATCACATATATAGTAGCCAGGCTACCATACATTATTTTTCTGATTCCAGTACACTATTCAGCCAGTTCCCTTACATTGAGATGCTGAGATGAGCATCTATTATGGATCATTATCAGATTTGGACAGCAGTTTATTCCCCATTGCCATGATTGAGTCTCAGGACACTCAGAGAGATGACCGATGTAGCCATTATACCATTTGTACAGAGCAGTCAGTAGTGCCCAGAGTTACAGTAGCAGTTTCAGAGGACGGATGATGGTTCAGAGGATGAGCATTCAGGTATATGACTCAGCAGGTATATCATAGTGTTGTGGTTATATTGCTTTTATATTTATTCTTATAGCATGTCTTAGCACTTAGTGTCATGATCTGGCGATCATGTAGATATGTGGACCTAGTTGATCTTATTATATATATTCTATTGTCCCTACTCAGACTTAGAAGTTCACTATTCATACTCATTGGTTTTACCCTCCTTAGGGAGAATAGAGGTGATCATTCCACCATACCTTGGCTTGCTAGTGTTGGCTCCATTATTCATTGTCTTCATCCATCCATTACCTACCTTTTAGTTTATCACCCTGACTTACTACTTGACTATTGGCATGGAGGACTTTTTCCCACTGTAGCCTCTGTATTGGATGAGCTTCCCTGTTTATTGTGTCTCGGCTCTGAGTTGGTGACAAAACTTACCTATGGTGAGTTGGATTTCCTTGTGAATTCCCCCTAGTCACTAAAGTTGTGTTGGCTAAACCTGAAACTTTTAGTGCTGCCATGAATGCAAAGTATGGAAAATGAAATGTTATATCTTGTATGAAAAGCCCGTTCATGCAATGTGTTTTTCAACACACATGAATGAAAGGCATGCCAAATGAAAATGGCCATGAAAATAAAATGTTATATCTTTTGGAAATGTAATTACCTAGGTAAACAAGCTGTCTGTGACACACCTAGAAGTGCTCAGGTAAACAAGTGCTTTAAAAACACACCTGCAGCAAAAAGCCTAAAATAAATGTAAATCTATGCAATGTGTTTGTAAACACACATATATCAAAGGCTATGGAAACTTCAGGCCCAAAAAGCAATGGAACTTAAATGCTATATCTAAATAATTGCTAGCCTCCTTTGTATTATGGATTGTGCGCATCTGTTAAAGGTGAATAAACCCTCTTTGAACAACTCATCCATTTGTGAGACACCGCCATTCCCTGTGTTGTTGCTCATTCAGTATATACTATGGTGTGTATTCCCTTTCCCATATCCAAAGTGTCACAACGTTAAGTCAGTCAAGTCATCCTTTAGCCTAGCCAGTTTATTTTAGCCTTCACTCTTCACTAGCAAATTGATCACAACTATGAAGTGAGTATGATCCTGGAAGTCTAATCTCAGTTAAATAATAATTAATGACATTATATACTTGGATCTAGATCGTCAAAAATGATTACTTTGTGTTATAATTGTTATTTGAATAAGTTGTAGAGCATGCATTAACCTTTGACACTTTGTATCAGCTTCTGATGATAGTCTGAGTTATATTTGGTCATGTTGACTTGGTCAAACCTAGTTTGACCAAGGTCAACCATAGGACATGAGATGGTTGGACCTTGTGATGATACAGATAGATGATATATGGTCTATGTACATGTACATGATGATTCTATGCATCAGATACAGGATTATGATGATGATTCATGGTTTTCAGCATTTATTGATCATTTACAGATTATTATTATTTGACATGTTCCTATATATTGGATATATTATATGATCATGCAGAGATTCATATGGTGTATGAGTACACATCTTGGATAGATTTGGACCTTCTGAGTCCAATGAGACAGTCTGTTTTCAGTTTCGGGCAGTTACAGTGATGATTGAGCCTCAGTAGGCTACCCCAGTGCAATTTTGGTCGGTCGGAGACCCTATTGGAGCAGAGATGATTTTTAGTTGGTTGACCTAGGGCGCTGTGCTTGGAGGGGGTGGTCCAGCCACTTTTTTTTACCATATTACCCCCCTCCCGGACACACTGGTGCCCTCACCTTGACAGCGTAGGCACTCCAGGAGGCAGTTTGGGGCAGTTTCACGCTTCTCGAGGCATTTCAGGATTGGTAGAAATGGCTATTGAAGAATTCGATTTGGGCTACTGAGGCAAGGTCTTGGCATGGGATGATTAGTGATGATGAGTGGATGTCTTCCACACCTTCTCCAGCAGTTTCAGCTTCATCAGGACCCACATCCATCACTTATGGCACTTTCTGGTGATTTCTGAGGCCTCTTAAGGCCCACGATTTGTCCATAGAGGCACGATTTGTTATTTTGATGACTATTTTATTATTATTGTGCTATGGGGATTGACCAAGGGTGTCTAAAATTACCCCTTGGACCCACCATGAGCTTCTTATTATATTTTGTCATCATGATTTGGTGGGATTCCCCTCTCCTAGGGTGATTCTGTCCACTTATGGTTATATTTTATTAGTGATCCATGTATTTTATTGTTGAGCTCATCTCAACCATTGATTAGACATTTGTATCTTTTAATCTTAGCCACTCATTCAAAAAGTGGTTAGGGTTTTGGTGCCTCTCCTATCTATTTAAAGGAGAGAGCCTCTCATTGTAAAGGGGACTTGTGGCTCTGGATTATTGGAATAGAAAATTATTATTGCATCTATCTCCAGTGTTGTGGTGAATGTTTTTGGTGTTCGTTCGTTGGTTCTTCCTTTGCACTGAGTTATTGGAGATCTTGTTTTGCCATATCTTTTTTACCACGTTTTTGCATCTACAGGTGGAGGCCGATTTGCTTTGAGGAGGAAGTATTGGTAGGGGAAGACTCTCCCTACTTCTTCTTTGGATCTCTTCGTTGGTAACAGGGAGTATTACTGTCCCAGGACTTTCTATTTCATGTTATCATTGCATTTTACTTGTATTTCCTCCATACTTGACCTCTCTGATTGAAATCGATTTCCTTGGATTGACAGGTAGAGGAGGGTGCACTTGTGGGCTAGGGCATCAATTCGGCAAGCAAAATCAACAACCTCTCATTTGATCTCTGCGGGAATCTTCCTCAACATCAAGGCATCTCTCTTCATCACTCAGGTATGATCTCAAGGTAATTTCTATCTCCATGATCTATCCACTTGTCTAAAATACTTCAAACCCTAATTAATCAAAACCCCCATTTTTACATTTTTTCAGATCTACTAAGATCTAGTGGCTTCTTGGGTAAGATATTTAAAACCCACCTCTATAGTATCCACGGCATCCTGGATCTATAGTTTGGTGAGGATTGGCCTCCATTTGACCCTCATCCCAAGGCACTTAGCCTCTCCAAGCAAGGGTGCGCTTCTTGGGGAAGGTGAATTACCCTAGATCCAGTACATGGGTAGTTGAGATTTCAATTGATTCATGATCTACACGTCCTAAAACCTATCCCTGGACTGTTACTTTGGCAATTTCTATCTTGTGGGCCCTATTCCACATTTTAAGGGATTTAATCCCCATTTTGGACCACTTGATATCTTTAAACTTAGATCTAGTAAGATCTAACCATTGGATTGCCTTGAAACTTTAGATCCACATTGTCACTTGATTAACCTACTTGGATCTAAATTTTGGATGTCATCGGACTTGTCTTGATCCATTTATCCCACATTTTACCCTCCTTGGGCAAGGTCGCACTTCCTTGGAAGACTGAGTTGGTCCATTTCTAGGACATGGGTACATGAGATTTTGGTGTATTTGGAACGAGCATAATTTAAAACCTAGGCCTAGTGGGTCACTTTGTTCAATCTTGCCTTAGGGATAGCATTCCTTGTTTTAAGGGATTGTGGTCCACTTAGGTAAAACCATGAATTTCTAGATCTAGACTCATTCATCCAATAATAGCCCACTTGTCTTATGTCACAGGGGTCACAAACCATAAGTTAATCTTTTGACTCCATTAATCCCAATTCCCAAGGCACTGATCTCTCTCCAAGTCAATTCGACTTTCCTAGATCGTTGGATTAACTTGTGGTTTGATCCTTGTTTGGTGGACTAAGCCCCTTGATGTCATCATGTCTCAAGATCAAGCTTGTCACTTGTACTAGTTAGCCCCAATTCAACCCCTAAACTACCCTGCATTGGACACGGTTCCTAAGGCAGTGAATTTACTCACAATTGACTAGTACTTTAATCCTGGATCTCATTTCAAATATTATAAGTCACTCTCACATCAATCATGAACCAAAGCTATACTCATTGAACCCCTCACTTATCTTGTGACTTCATCCTTAGGTTTAGGATAAACCATACACCTTATTTCACTTAGTCTTAACTTGTTTTGGTGTCTTGGTTTGATCTCTCCTGTCGGGAGTAGATCGGGTCTCCCCCTTTGTTGTTTGGGCTAGATAACACAAAGTGAAGGTTGCCTCGACTAGCGTGACAACCATCTATTGGAGGTCGAGGTGATTGTGGTTGCACCTTTTGAGTTTCCCTTCCCTATTGCCATCCATTAATGGATACATCCACAGGGGTAACTACAGTTTAGGTGATAACAGTAACCATGCTTTCATCCTTCCCCATCTTGATGCTTCTCAGCTTCTCTCTTAGAACCATCTTCCTGTTTTCATTTGAGCTCTGGTACAGACTAGTCAATGCATCCCACATCTCATACACATTGTCTTTGGCAGAGACATGTGGAATAAGGTGATCCTTGATCGCATCAAGTTGGATCCTTTGGGCCTTTATGTTCTTCTTTTCATGCACTGCTTTGGCAGTGGCATTTGACGGAACAGTAACGGGATTTGTTGTCGTGTTGTACACAACATCCCATAACTCAGTCTCTTTCAGCAAGAGAGTAATGCGTGCCCTCCATGCACTGTAGTTGGAGGCACCATCCAACCGGTCCTCCACTCTCAAACCAGTAGCCATACTCACCCAACTGGAAAAACTGTAACCCACAGTAAGCAAGAATCTCTCCTAATCACAGATCTGGTAGATCTATCTCAGATCTAGTCACCACCACTGCAAATCTATGTGTGACTGCTCACCCTGATCCTCAACAGGGCTCTGATACCATGTAAATATTTGATACAGAGATCACTACTCCCTCTGTATCAGTCTGAGACCTCAAGTGGTATGAATCTCTAAATCAATATATGCTCATAAAGAAATAAACGCAAACCACTAGGTTTGCATCTACCAACAACATATAACAACAATCAATCACAATAGACAACAGATATACCCTGGAACCCTTTCGGGAGAAACCAGCTAACTATGGGGCTATCTTCTCAATCTCGAGCCCAGAGCATATAGAAGAATAAAGAAGCAGTACAATACAGAATTACCTCAGCCGGTAACTCAATCCCTAATTTGCATGCATCCAGCTGATGCATGCACTGATGAAGTGTGCCTTAACTGCCAATCTGGATCTGAGTGCTCTGTCGGTACCTCTGATGGATCTGCCCTCTACGGATCACCCTGCTCTAATCTGCTCTCTCTGAATACTGCCCACTGATGAAATCGACCCTCTCTACATGCACAAGTGCGCCCTCCTCTGGATGTCAAATGCTCGTACTGCTCCGAATCTCAACAGATCTGAGCTTTGATCGTCTCTAACCTTCCTAAAATCTCAAGGCAAGGCTATCCTGAAAGTCTCATACTCCAACTCGATCGATCCAGCTCACAACGAACTTCTCCTCCTCAGGAAAAACGTCCTCCTCCAAGCAAACTCGACCTCCTCTAATTTGATCAGTAATCACACTGTGGAGCTCTCTGAGCTCACAGTACTGAGGATCTAGTCTCTCTGGAACTGAAGGTCACTGATCTAGCTCAGATCTGACCTTCTTAGCTCCTGCAACAACTCCTCCCTATCTCAGAAAGTCGCCCCACATGGACAGATTCGTCCTCACTCTGGCAGTATCTCTCTCCGATGATACAACTGAGTAACCACATCTGGGGACCCCCTGCCTCTATAAATAATCTCACCTATGAATTAGCTTTTCCAAAACCCTAATTCTCGGTGCATGCAAAAGTCACTTTTGCATGCATTCACTGAATGCTGGCAGGTCATGCAAAACTCATGCATGCATAGGTCAATCTCCCTTGAAGCTCTGCATGCAGCCCCTGCTGGGCTCATACCACTGAGTAGAGTGCATCGCACTCTCTACTCCATCTTGATGCCTATGGTACTAATGTCCCTCCATGCAAGGCTCTGAGTCATGGAGGACATCCCAAAGTTACCATAATCTAACATCAATTAGCCTCCAAAGCCTTTATTCTCATTACTAAAAAACTTCACAAGGATTACAATGCCAAAGTAGCAGAGGTTCCACCTTCTCATGAAGAATGGTGTGAATACCTCGCTCATTATATAGAGAGTTACAAAGAGGGGAGGGCGCAACTCCCAAGAGAGGGGTGCATGGGTTGATGAAGGAGTTAACAACGAGTTGATGGAGTTGAACTGAAATGGATTGGAGTTGTAAGTTAAGAGGGATGAGCCACCTCTCAAGAGGTAGGTGCACCTTCACCTTGGATCTTCCACAAACAAATCGTGGGCTACCATCTCATATCATTGGCCCAAGCTATAGATATGTGCCCTCCCTTTATTTAGACTTGATTGATATGATGGGAGCCGATTGATCTTTGATTGGATATCAAACATATGAGGATGCGCCATCTCTTGATGAGGTAGGCTCCCTCTTCTTGGTTCTATCACACTCCAATCAAACAATGGCGCATGGAGAGGAAACCCATGTGAAGAAGGGTGCTCTCTAACTTGCATATACTCGCCGCCTCATGTTTTGACTTTGAAACACAAGCTTTATGTCTTTAACTAAGTCGCCCACCACTTAGGATGAAATGCCACCTCATTCATCACATGCTCATTTCCTTTTTAATATATATATATTTTTTGATATTGGTGCAATTTGTCGCACCATTAGCATTAAAATGATATTTTGTAGGCCCGATAAGAAAAAATGCTCCACGTGATAATTTAATCACCCGAAACATAAGAAGATTGGGTCCCAGGGTAAAGAGGATGCTCTGAGCGTGAAAACGAGCATCCCTGCACCAAATTCCACTTCCACATCACACTTCTATCACAATTTGAAATTTTCCAATTAAACCATTAAAAAATGGCCTAAGTTGCGGAAAAAAATATTTTTCTCGTAATTGACTCAAACTCCTGGGGGACCTAGTGCATGTCCATACGACTCATTATTGATGCCTAGCATGAAAAATACATAGACACTTAGGCTTTAATAACCTCCCAAGGTTTGATCACCAAGGTGAATACTCCAGCTTTGGAGGTGTGAGTGAAAAACTCAGGAATTATATGTCACTGAAGAGAAACGCATAATTCCTAAGGAAAAAACACTCTAGAGTATCCCCTTGAAAAATAAACCTAAGGTAAGCCAAGCCTTCTACAAAAAGACGATGCTTAGACCAACTTATTACAATTCCCCATGGGGGTATGGACACGCAAAAAGTTTTAAAAAGGGCCCAATTATGGCCTGATGGACTTCAGTATCGCTGAAAAAGAACATGTAACATGTTCATGCTTGATACACTCGCTTGAAAGTCCAATTGAGTGCAACTCAAGTGGTAACATCTGGCTCCATCTGCGGGACGTGTGCTTGATCTAGTCTTCAGGCAAGGAGAGCTTACGAGAACACCAAAATCTCCAGTTTCTATGACTTGTAAAAACATCTCAATCGTGACAAAAAAAGCCCTTTAGTAGCACAAGCATTTGCATGAAACCAATAAACCATAAGTTGCTTTATTCAAAAGGAAAAACTAACTAATGAAAAATTCTTATAAAAGGAAAACACTGAAAAAGAAATGCATAAAGTAAATGCTTACTTTGAGGAGCTTATTTTTCTATTCTAAGCATAACATAATCAAAATGCTAAGAAAAATGATAAATCCAATGCAACGTTCTTAACATTTTATGAGTATCAAAATTTTTTCACCTTGTGTTTGGTTACCAACCAAAACAAGGATACCTTATTCATGAAATGCAAACTTGCGAAAATATTTAGGATGGGAGGGCTGGATGGGAGATGATAACCATGCAGAATATCATCAAACTGTTTCCTCAACTGGCAGGTTTTGCTGCAAGCTTCCTCTATCCAAGATTGGATAGGACTGATGTACAAATCTGTAGGATGGGGTAGATCAACCACACCACCATACTACTTAAGAGGGCTTATCAGATGAAAAACCTATGTAGTAATGTAAGCCCCAGGCCGCTCCAAATCATAAGAGAACTCTGAATGTGAAGATGAAGGTTGAGACTGATATTCCGTTGACGGCATCCTATCTGACTCTTCAATGTACTGCCTCTCCAGGTCTTCATTACTGATACTCATGCATGGCTCATACTGATCATATGAAAAAAATCCATGCTCCTTTTCCATGCAAAGATTTCCCAAGGTCTCAAAGTCCATGAACACTTCACAAATAGGTTTTTCAATAAAACGATCAAGAGACTCTGACTCAAAATTTCTTTACTCGGATATGTCATATATGGGGTTTTCAATCATGCCTTCAAAAGATTTTGGCTCATCGGATTCTTCTTAAGACAAGGCATAGATAGGGTTCTCCATAAATGTTCAGTTATCATCGTTAACATCTATGTCAGTCTTGAGGAATTCTTCATCACTTATATCATACTTCAAGCTATGTCTGTCCTCTTCATGCTCATAATCCTCCTCTTTAGAAAAAAGGTCATAACTCATAAGGAATAAGCCTTCCAAACCATCATCATTATACACATTACAAACTTCCTCATTTTTAATAAGGGCCTCTGTAATAGTTTTTTCTGGAGGTGGATTAGGAGTACAAATGTGCTCATCATCACTGAAGTAGTCTTGAAAAAATTCGCATTCTGTAGCATTTTCTATTGAGGTGACATGAGGAGGAGGGTCTTCAGCAATATCTTCCATGGATGATTCCTCATGGACCTTTTCTTTAGAGTCATGTTGTGCTCCAGAGAGGAAAACACAATTTTCTTTGAGAAGTTGTCTAATTTTCCCTTCACTGGAATAACTTAGAGGCATCTTCATATATTGAGTCTCATCAACCCAATGATATGAGGTAGTTCAAGGTTTATAACAGAATTTTCAGTCAAGGGTTCTCTGTGAACTTCTTTATGAGGAGGATCTTCAACAATATCCTCACTTAAGGGGCCTTAATGATGTTCTTCAAGAGGATCACTTGGGATGGGCTGCTCAGTAATGGAAATCAGCGGCTCATCCGGCCTTGCCAAATTATTTAGGTATGTGATAGCCCTTTCCATGACACTTACCATATCACCCTCACCATCATACCACCTCTGGAAAAACATAGCAAAGAAATTTGCTAGGGAGTTAATGCATCCATCAGGAAGACCATAATACCACCTCCATGCATCTTCTTTAAGGGATTTAGCAAACATTAGCATCTTATTATCCTCATGACAAATATTGAGATTACCCAACAATGAAAGAAAAGATATGATGTGTGTTGTCGCCAGATCGCGCACCTGGTTAACGCAGCAGAAATCTATGCCACTGCTTGGTGCGCCCTTGGAGGCAAGTCTCAAGTCAAGGCTGTCACCTGATCTTGACTCCTCCATTTAGGCCAGCTCCTAACCGAAGCCAAGGGGGTAGTCCCTATGGAATGTTTCTAAGGTTAATTTAATATGTTTCAATAAATTTATTATGGATGTTTTTTAGGAGTTTTACGGGGTTTTATTTACAAAAGTCCAAGTTCGTTTGCAAAATGGCTTTAAGGAGATACTTTCATCAGCAAAAATACAAGACCACCAAATATGTAAAGGTACAACAACAATTTATGATATTAAGCAAAAGTAAATAAATGGTGTTGTTGTGGACTAGTGCCAAATGGAGTCAATACATAAGATAGAAAATGTTGTTGAAAGTAAATGTTTTGCAAGTGTCCCTTGGTTGCTTTTAAATTATTAGTGATTTGAAGTTATTTAGGGAAAAAGGGGGACTCCCGAGATACCATGAGGTACAGGGAGGAATGTCTGGAAATCAAAAGATGGTGGCTCCTCACGAGAACGTGTGGGATGGAATGGAGTCTCTAGGGCGGTGTTCAACACTACACCAACAAGGGTGTAGCCTAACTGTGCCCTGAGGTCGCCTCTCAGTTGTTCCCGCTTCTTGTAAGAAATTTCCCCACACTAAATTTAATTGTTCATAGTGCCAGATTTTCACCATGTGAGGGATTGTATATTTTATTAGATGAGTTATTAGCTTAAATGTGAAAGATTAAAGAAGTGGCTACAATTGTTTATGATTTCCCACAGGCATAGGCAAGATGCCCGCAAGGGAAAAGAGCATACTTTGATATGTAAGCCAAAGTTTTATTCCAAATGGTGGTTGTAGAAAAAGAAAAAACTTCAAAGCTTAAAACAGAAGTAAAGCAGCACATAACCTATTTGTCATTGGCAAAGCCTTTGTGTGGTGGTGAGAGCATACTTCGTGGCAGCGAGGTTTTTGTGTTATTTCTAATCTACACTTGCAAAAAATAAAAATGAATTTAAAGTACAATTAATTTTGTTTAAAGTATACAGTCCTGCAAATTAAAAGTGTGTGTGTGTTTGTTGTGTTGTTAAAAAAAATTATTCACAAAAATTTGACACAATACAAATCACCCCTGGGGGTATGGGGTGTGGGCCCAAAGTATCCCACTGCTCTCATTTAATAATAATTACAAAATATTGCCAAAGGGAAATGTCTCTTAGTCCATTAACTTTGAATCTAAGGGCTTACAATGCTGGAGAATAGATAGAGTGATGGAAGAGGTTCTTTAGATGCTAAATTTGTCAAATATGACAAGATTTTGGCAAAAATTTCTCCTCTTTCTGTTCAGACCTGCTAAAAACCAGCGAACAATTTTGATCAAAATATGATGGCAATCATGAATAAAAAATAAAAAAAATTGTACTAAGAAAAATTTTGGAAAAAATTATCAAGTGTAAGTACAATTTTCTATTCTAGATCTAGTGAGAAATGAACATTTTTTAAACTACTTAGATCTAGATATTTAAAATGTGCTGAAAACAAAATAGATCTAAATGATAAACTTTACTAAAATGGATCTATTTCTCAAGCACATTATAGAACAAAAAAAAATGGGAAAGAGAGAGGTTCTTTGAATGAAAGAGATGGATGAAGCCTTTCAAGCCCAATCTTGATCTTTGGTGTTGTTTTTGGAAGCTCCTGTAAACAAAGTATTAGGTAATAAAAATTTGCCTAAGAGGAGAGGAGCTACAACCGTGTTCGGATCCCTCTTCAAGCTTGTGATCTGCACAACTAAGACAAATCTCTTGCACACAATGAGTTAAATCTAGGGTGTTTGAAGAAGAAAAATTGAAAGAGCCTAAATACAACCTAGTATAGTCGGTTACTTCCTAATCTTTCAAAAGCAATACATAAGTAAGCAAATTAACAACAGTAAATGCTTACTCTAAGATCTACCAAGCTAGATCTATCAACAAAATAAAACAAGAATAGCTTAATTGAAACAATATCACCTCATACAGTAGCATGCATCACATTTGTACAACAATGGACCTCCAAAGTCTTCAACTTGCATTAAAATATCATCAAGATTACAATGGGCATAGGTTCTGTGCATCCATCCAGAAAGAGGAGTATAACCCTGATTTTATAGAGTGGGAGAGAAGGAGGGGCGAATTCTTCATTAAGAGAGGATGGCACATGGTGTGAGAGAAAGGGGGGATTGAATCCCATTAACTTAGGGTTAAGTGGAGTGAGAGTTAAGAGGGAGTGGGTGCGCATGGCTCAAAGGATGAGATTTATTTTTTTTGGGTGGCAAGTGGTAGTACCCCCTGACTAGCAGGGTTCGCCATTGGCTGAGAGGCCACGAACCAGGGGCATCTAAGCCGTCAAAATCACCCGGCGATCGCACCTGGCCTGGACCGCACCAACCCTTAGCATGGTTGGATTTTAGTATCCGCGGGGTTTCGAACCGGCGACCTTTCCACTTAGGGGTGTCTTAACCATCACCCGCCACCGACTGTTCTACATCTCACGGATGGCTCAAAGGATGAGTTAACTAATAGCTTGCTCCCTCAATTTAGTTTTGATTAAGAGCTAAGCGAAAGAGGAATGCGCCACCTCTCATGAGGTAGGCGCATCCTCACATAGGAAACTCCAACGCCCAACACAAGGCTGCCATCTCACATGATGCGCCTTTCTTGAATGAGACTCACCCTCCATATGGCAGCCAAGTCACCCAATCATTAAATCTCAATCAAATCAGGAATTAATATTCAAACGTTGACCTCTGCTACGATGGTACCAGCACCACCGTACCTGCAAAGGTGCCCCAGGGAGAGGGTGTCTTTTTTCTAACCAGGAGGGGTGTGTAACCAGCTTATTCTGAGGTGGGGTTATGGCCAGACCCTCTGGTTTCTCCTTGGAAGTACTATGGCTTAATGGCATCGTTGACTGCCTCATAAAAGGGTTTGAAACCCTAAGGTTGGTGTCCAGGGCTTCCAAGGGTGGGTCACTAGGTCACATGACCCCGACCTTGTTTTATCACTCCAGTAGTAGGTTCTTCAGCACTGAGGCAGATACTCATCCTTCAGAGCACCTTGAGCACCCACCTGGCCCTCCAGTTCACTAGTGCCCTCCTACAGAGGATGACGTCATCTTCCTGGGCAGATTGAAATGCTTGATAGAGAGGGGCGTTGAGGGTTTTTCATCAGTGTTGGGGTTAGTTGGGGTATGACGACCCCCCTGCACAGTCTGGCCTTCAGTTTCGTAAAAAATTGGCCTTGTTTAGCATATTTTTGCACCTAGGGGGGAAGTTCCCCAAGTAGCCTACTATAGGCCATCTTTAGACTTTTTTTATATTATTTTTGTTATATTTTTAAGTTGACATTTTTAAATATTAAATTGACCTTATTTTGTGTAAAAGGGAGTGTGAGATCATATAAATTCAATCTCCTCACTTTATTTTCATCATCAACTCTTGGGATAATTTCATTGTGTCTGCTATTTGCCCTAACTAGGGCCCTTTGAAGGGATGCACTCCTTTATGAAGGTTATTTTGCAAGTTTGAAGCATTTCTTGGAAGTTTTACTATTGTTCATGCCATTGCTAAGGTGAAGCTAGAATTGTTTGCTTAACACATGCACTTGGAGGCATCTATATTTTTGGTTTGATGTCTCTTTGTCAATTTGTATGAAAGTGATGCTTGTTAGGGTTGGAATGGAAGCCATTGTTGCTTCATTTTTCCTTGATTTGCATTTCAATTTTGTCATTGGTCACCATAGACTTCAAGCTTGAACTTTAGGTCTTCAAGTCTTGCTTAAGCTAGGCTTCCTCTATGAATCCTAGAGATTGTGGAGGTGAGCCCTAGTTAGCCAAGCTTGCCAAGTACCATCTCAAGGAGGGTTGTCCCTCTGATTGATGCCCTAGGTTTGGTGAGTAGTTGTGCTGTGAAACCCTAGTTGTTCATTTACTTCTTCTAAGCTAAATTTCTGAGTATTATCTTTGTAAATTTTATTTTTTAACTTAGATTTCTATGCTAGTTAGTCTTCCCTTTTTATCTTTTTGAGTTAGTTGTTAATTTATGTTATAAAACCTAAAACTAAACCCTTTTTGTTGTAAAAACCCTAGCTTAGTAACCTTTTAACCTCCTACGACCTAGCCCTACCCCTTTTTTTTACCCTCACTCTTTTCTCCCTAGCACTCGACCTCATCTCTTGTCTTACCTAGCACCCTCGGCCTCCCATAAACCCCCTTCGCTGCCCTATTTTCCATCCTGTTGCTCCTTTTCTGGTCTCTGCTGCTGCCCTAAATCCGCATGCTCTTAGCAGCTCCTCCAAGCTGCCCCTTCACTTACAAGACCACCTTTTCAACTCCCCTTTCCACCTTCATGGCCTCCTCTCTTCCTTCCCTGCCATCTGAGCTGCTCCTTCTCCATCCACGGCCCATCTCTCTTCCACCCAAGCTCACCATTACCCCGGCCTCCCTTCTTGCTGTTCCCTCCAACCTTCGTTTCACTTCCCCTATTCCACGTCACCCTTTCCTCCCTTGCTGCCCTAACTTTATGCCCTATCCGCAGCCCTTTATCTCCTGATCCTCCATCATCCTTCCCCATTTCCAGCCTTTATCTCTTCCATTCCTTTCGTTTCCCTTCTCCTATCCCTTTTCCTTGACACAGGTCTGCCCTTTAGGGCAGCCCTTGTGTTCCCTAATCCTTGCCCTAACACTTGCAACATACACTCAGAATTAAACAAAAACAATCAGAGTTGTTTTATCTTCTCAGTTGGCTTATCGTAAGGTCTGATTTTATATCCTTTTTCAATGTGTTGTCTCTTGCTTGTAAATACATACAGATCTGAGTTATCTCTGTTTGCCTAATTAATGAGTAATGATGCTACTGTGACTTGGGCACTTTACATTTATTTGTGTGATCTTATGGTACTAGGTTATTGACTGATTCTTATTAAATCTTAATTAATTGTTTAGTGAGACATATTTAAGTAATCAATTCTTGACAAATGATAGCCCTTGTATGGTTTAGAATATTGCTTACGCTGCTATCAAGTACATGATTGGTTGATGGTGACAATATTTTCATTTATCTAATTGGTTGCTAAATCTGATATGTTGACATCACCATAAACTCGTGGAGGTTTACTAATGATACATAACCAATTTAATTCTTAAATACAATATTCCATGGTGAGTGATCTTCATAAGAGAAGCTTACATCTCATTACCGATAATATTTTGATTGTTCATTGTCATGATAACCGGATCTGATTAATGAATGACATTGACAAGGAGCACTCAAGGTATTTGGTAAATAGTTGGATTAGTTAATGGTTTGTGGCAATACAGTCTTTTGATCCAATATTGATTATTGTAATACATGCTTACATGCTTATGCATCTCGTTGAATGATCTAAGTGAATTATTGATCTTGATCCTATCTTTGCACTCACTAGCATTGATCATAATATCATTGACTCCATTTAGGCACTGGTCTAACCTTAAGATTGCATAGAATATATTTGGTTGGTAAA
Source organism: Larix kaempferi (assembly GCA_027924585.1). Taxonomy (NCBI): domain Eukaryota; kingdom Viridiplantae; phylum Streptophyta; class Pinopsida; order Pinales; family Pinaceae; genus Larix; species Larix kaempferi. The sequence continues at coordinate 21,033,812 of BSBM01000299.1, forward strand.
TAGTAGGATACTTCTCCTTGGAGGTTTCGACTTCCGAATAAGTTAGAACGGTGACCGAGGTGACATTGGATCACTCTTCTTATTTATGCTTACTGGGAATTAGCCCTTCTAATTTGCTCAGTAACAACCTCCATGCCAAATCCAAATCCAACGTTTAAGTTAAGGAAAGTAGTCGCCCTCCATAAGAGACAAAATGCCAAGTCATTTGGCACATGTTCCTTTACTTTTTTAATTATTTTTTTTGTTTATATTGGTGCAATTTGTTGCACCTTTAACATTAAAATGCCATTTTGTCGGCCTGATAAGAAAAAATGCTCCACGTGATAATTTAATCCTCTAAAACATAGGGAGACTAGGTCCCATGGTAAAGAGGATGCTCTGAGCGTGAAAACGAGCATCCCCACACCAAATTCCACCTCCAGACCATGATTTTATTACACTTTGAAATTTTCCATTTAAACCATTAAAAAATGGCTTAAGTTTATGGAAAATTTTATTTTTTCCAAAATGAACTCAAACTCCTAGGGAACCTAGTGCATGTCCATTCGAATTATTATTGATGGCTAGCATGTTTAAAATATATAACCACATACGCTTTAATAACCTCCCTAAAATCAACCACCATGGAAAATACTCCAGCTTTGGAGATATGAGAGAAAAACTCAGAAATTATACATCACTGAAGAGTAACACATAATTCCTAAGGAAAAAACACTCTAGAGTATCCCCTTAATAGTAAACCCTAAGGTAGGCCAAGCCTTTTACAAAAGTATCATGCTTAGACCAACTTATTACAATTCCCCCATGGGGGTTTGGACATGCAAATTTTACAAAGGGCCAAAAATTTGGCTTGATGGACTTTTGAACTCTGATGATGAAGAATTTGATTGTTCGAGTCTTCAACGGTTCATTCGGAATCCACTAAGTGCAAATTAGTGGATAACAATGTGCAATACGGCTGAATCACCATCTCCATAAAAGAATGGAGCATCAACATATCCATCAACTGGGAGATATGGCTCAGAGTTAGGAAAACCCGAGATGCAAGAGAAGTCGATGGGAGGAAATGCACTGGAAACTTGAACACCATATTGTTTATCATCCATGTCAGATTTTAGTAGCACATCTCTTAATTAATCACGGAGTACAGTTTGCACTAAACCAGGTGAGCTTTTAAAGACTTTTACTGTGTCGCATGGGCTCATTTACACATAACCAATCTCAACAAATTTATGAGATATAAGGGTTTTATCCCTCCAATGGAGTGTCCATGTGAGAATAAAAATATGTATTAAAAACTCTCACAAAATTATTTTTTGTTTTACTTTAAAACTTTATAAAAAGAAAAAAGGTTAGTGGAGTCGCCAAATGAAAGAATAAAGGTCTACTCTAAACATTCATCAAACAAAGCAAAAACAAAAAAGGAGAAAACAAAAAGTCGTGACCCGAGAATAGAAAGGTTTATCCCTGGCAACGGCGCCAAAATGTTGCCGCTTAATACACACTTGAGGGGAACTCGAAAGGAAACCTTCAAGCCGCTCGGTGTGTCCTTGAGGGAAAGTGAGAGTCAAGTACTGTCACCTGATTACTCGACTCTGTAGTTAGCTTCACTCTACTTCTCAAGTTCTTAAGATTGAAACTTTGTAGGATTGTCCTATTAAAACTAGTTACTCTATGTCCTTTTCTGATTGACCCAACTGTTCAGACTAAGCTGCAGCGGTCAAGAGCATACTTCGGATTTCGACTGTTGGTTTATTTTATTTAAGATAGATTTTCTACTTGATTAGATCTACCTCCAAGAATCACTTTTCCGGCCGAATTCCAGTACTCGAGCAAGCTCTTTCCGTGGCACCGTACTTCGGGAAAACAAGGACCAAATTATTGTAAAGCAGGAAATTGTTAACAAAATGAGAAAACTAAGTCCTGAGAACACTTGTGATCCACCGTTGAAACAGAACAACAAGGTAAATTTTAGTTTGTTTATTTTATTATGAACGGAAAAATAAAGATCTAAACTAACAAAGTAAAACACGAAAAAATGCAACACTGATCCCCCTGGGGGGATGGGGTGTGGGCACTGGTTAGCCCACTTGCTCTCGTTTAAAAATCTTTTACAATGCTCTTTTAGAAATACTTGTAGTCCCTTGAAGATTTCGGAGTAACAAGTTTACAATAAATTGAAAGAGAAAGAACTAGATGAAGAGGGGGTTTCCCAAACTGCTCCAGATCTCAAATTTCGGTCGCTTTAATGTTCAAAACCTGCTAAAAAAAATAAAAACCAGCAAGCTTGTTTAACTAAAATATGGCCAAAAACACTTTAAGCGTGTTCTTGGCAATACTACAAAATTGCTACGAAAAATTTCTAAGTAAACTAGTGAAATAAAAGCACAAAATTAACTAAGTAAGGCAAGCTAAAAAGCTTTTCTTCCTAGGATCTTTGATTGCCTCTTTAAGAGATGGCAAGCAAATCAGTAGCACTAGATTTGCTTGATAACAAAACTTTAACTTCAAAATTTCTTCTATTTTGCACTCTTAGATCTACGATTTAGAACTTGCAATAATGAAGAAATCCAACCTAGATCTAGAATATTAGATAAGCCTCTTATAACTTTTAGATTGCAAATATTTAGATGTACTTTAAAAAAAGCCTTTTGAATCCAAATCTAAATAGGAAATAAAACCAATAACCAGAACATTGAAAAGAAGAGGATGAGAAGAGTGAAGTGTGTTAAGCCCTTGAATTTGGGAAAATGGAGTCGCTTGAAGTGGGGATCAGAGGGAACAAATTCCTGTAGAAAGTAGTTTGAAGACTAGAGGATGCTAACCTGCTTTGCTTGTTCTCCAACCTAAGCAACCTACAAACTTACATCAACTTGCAAAAGAAGGGTTAAAAGCATCGGTGTGAACTACAATAGAAATATAGAAGGCATGTATTTAAACAAAAATAACATGCTTGTCTAACACAACTATTGTAACTCAACAAAAGAAATAATAGATCAATCTACTATTCTACCTTACTAGGAAACACTTCCCTTTCAAAAGCCAGATATACACCAACAATAAAATGCAATGATGAAAGACACAGATTACCCCAAGCTCGAAAAGAGATACACATCCACACATATGAGGATCCACACATCAATTAGCCTCCAAAGCCTTTATTCTCATTACTAAAAAACTTCACAAGGATTACAATGCCAAAGTAGCAAAGGTTCCACCTTCTCATGAAGAATGGTGTGAATACCTCGCTCATTATATAGAGAATTACAAAGAGAGGGGGGGGGCGGCTGGCGCAACTCCCAAGAGAGGGGTGCATGGGTTGATGAAGGAGTTAACAACGAGTTGATGGAGTTGAATTGAAATGGATTGAAGTTGTAAGTTAAGAGGGATGCGCCACCTCTAAAGAAGTAGGCGCACCCTCACCTTGGATCTTCCACAAACAAATCATGGGTTGCCATCTCATATCATTCGCCCAAGCTATAGATATGTGCCCTCCCTTTATTTAGACTTGATTGATACGATGGGAGCCGATTGATCTTTGATTGGATCTCAAACATATGAGGATGTGCCATCTCTTGATGAGGTAGGCACCCTCTTCTTGGTTCTATCACACAACGGCGTATGGAGAGGAAGCCCACGTGAAGAGGGGCGTTCTCTAACTTAGATATACTCGCCCACCTCATGTTTTGACTTTGAAACACAAGCTTTATGTCTTTAACTAAGTTGCCCACCACTTAGGATGAAATGCCACCTCATTCATCACATGCTCATTTCCTTTTTAATATATATATATTCATCTTGGTGCAATTTGTTGCACCATTAGCATTAAAATGCCATTTTGTAGGCCCGATAAGAAAAAATGCTCCACGTGATAATTTAATCACCTGAAACATAGGAAGACTGAGTCCCATGGTAAAGACGACGCTCTGAGCGTGAAAACGAGCATCCCTGCACCAAATTCCGCTTCCAGATCACACTTTTATCACAATTTGAAATTTTCCAATTAAACCATTAAAAAATGGTTGCAGAAAAGATTATTTTTCTCGGAATTGACTCAAACTCCTGGGGGACCTAGTGCATGTTCATACAACTCATTATTGATGGCTAGCATGAAAAAATACATAGATGCTTAGGCTTTAATAACCTCCCAAGGGCCAAGTTTTGACCACTAAGGTGAATAGTCCAGCTTTGGAGGTGTGAGTGAAAAAATCAGGAATTATACGTCACTGAAGCGCAACGCATAATTCCTAAGGAAAAAACACTCTAGAGTATCCCCTTGACAGATAAACCTAAGGTAAGCCAAGCCTGTTACAAAAAGACCATGCTTAGACCAACCTATTACAATTCCCCATGGGGGTATGGACCAATGTTATCAGAATTTGACCGGTGATCAAACTGACAGAGCCCAAAATGTGAACCGGAGCCCAAAATGTGAACCAGACCAAAACCAGAAAATAAAACCAACCGACCAAAAAATACATAAACTTTTCATATTTTGTAAAAAACATATATAGCCATGTGCATACATATGAATCCAAACCATTAATACACAAATATGCAAAGTTTCTCATATATATAGCAAGTATGGGTGCAAATTACCAAAATAGCACCGAGTGCAATACATCTCTGAAGTTCTGAACCAAACTACATCAATAAAGAGGCTCTAAATCCCTTAGAGTCCAAAAAATGAGTAGAGTATGGACCGGCTCGGTTCCGTACGGAATCGGTCGAAACCAGCCGGTTCACAATTGGTCCAAATCAGTTTTGCGATTTTTCTGGTTCAGGCACTAACCGGACCGGTTGGGCCTGTGAACCGATCGGGTCGGTCGGTTTTACCAGTTCCGATAACATTAGTATGGACACGCAAAAAGTTTAAAAAAGAGCCCAATTATGGCCTGATGGACTTCAGTATCGTTGAAAAAGAACATGTAACATGTTCATCCTTGACACGCTCGCTTGAAAGTCCAACTGAGTGCAATTCAGGTGGTAATAGGATCTAATATTCTACTTTTTGCATATGAAGTCCAATTAGGTTGGAATCACTCTCAAACATCCTGAATTTAACATTACCATTTAATATTACCAAATACTACTAAGTAACTAAAAGGAGGAGATACTTTTTTACAGTCAACTTGGTTAGTTCAGGTCGGGACTCGGTCGAGTTGATCGGTTCGGTACCGAACCGATCACTTGATCCGATTTGAAGGTCAAGTCAACTCGATGGAGGGTCAACTTGGTCAAGTGCGAGTTGATCGATTTTTTAAACAGAGCAATAAACTTATGGCTGGCAGCACTGTTTTATTGTTCTAAACCCAATGGCTCATTTCTTCAACAACTCAACATTTTTATCAACTCGATCTTGCTCAATATCCTTTAACAAGTACTCGGTCGAGTTGACCGGTTCAATACCGAACTAGTCACCCGATCCTGTTTGAAGGCCGAGTCGGCTCAGTGGAGGGTCAACTCAGTCGAGTCCGAGTTGACCGATTTTTAAAACAGACCAGTGAACGTATGGCTAGCAACACTGTTTTATTCTTCTAAACCCGATGGCTCATATCTTCAACAACTCAACAGTTCTATCAACTCAATTTTGCTCGATATCCTTTGACAAGTAGTTGGGTCAATACCAAGCATGCTTTGATACCATGTTAAAAATGACAACAGATTAACTCGGCATTAAATGCCAAAAACCCTAAGGCAATGTGATGGATAAAGAGAACAACGAAGCATGCACAAAACCGTAGGTAAGGTTAAACCCTAATAGATATGGACTTGTAAATGACATTCTTTATTATCCTCAAGTCATCGGATGCAATAACAATGAGTCTCTTTTATAGAGCTTGTGTCACCTAATTTGCATCCAAGGGTTTACTATTAAATTTTCAGATTTGTTTCTTCATGTCTTCATAGGAAGACTTGTTAATCTGATTTGTTTTACTTGCATATTTTTCATATTTAGATTTTATAGTTACTTCTTACATTTCACAAGTCATTTATATTTTATTTAATGTAACTAATAATTTCCTGCAACTTAAAGTTTACATGTAAGTAATAAGTATAAACAAAACCAGATTTAGTAATTCTTAGTACATAATTATTTATCATTTATTTTCTGAGGTACATTGTCATATTTATGCATTAAATTTCAGCAAGTTATATCACTCTTTATTGCAGAATTTAGTTAAGTAGAAGACATTTTTCGAGCATATCATTAGTCATTTACCTAGCATTTTAATTCTTAAGATTGTCTTTAATTTTTTGCATTTTATTCATTTCCAAAATTTGTCTTTTCTCTTGTAAATCGCACCAGAATTTGTCTTTGCCTTGCTTTGTTTCCATTTTGTTCCTCTTTCTTCTACCTCTTGGGGTCTGTTTTTGTGCCAAGCTCAGAAGAGTTTCTTTGTTCTGCACCACTATTGCTGGCCAGATCTGCAGCTGTGTTTCCCCTTTCCTTTAGATTCTCTGCTGGGTCTTGTGATGCTGGCTGTATCTCAATCCTAGGTTTCTCGCTAGTGTTATCTCAGAGAATGTCGAAGCTGTTTTCATTTGGCTTGAAAGTTTTGGAAAGCACAGACCTGCTTTTGGAGCTTCTTCTTTTGTTCTGAACTTTCTTGAAACCCTCCTGGTCTGTCCCCTCTGCTGCTTTACCTTTGCTTGCTATTACATTGAGCGGGTCGTCCCGGAAAAGGTATCCATGTTCATGAAACCCTCCTGGTCTGTCCCCTCTGCTGCTTTACCTTTGCTTGCTATTACATTGAGTGGGTCGTCCTGGAAAAGGTATCCATGTTCATGATGTTTGCGGCATTTGAAATGTGTTTATAGTCTAGGTTTTGCATCCCTTCCACATCCTGGAAGCTTATTCTTATGGATTTTGGAAGGGCACAAGATAAATTTATAATTTTATATACACACAAATGCGAGTATATGAAGTGTACTTACCCTGTTTTATGACTTCCAAGGTTTTGATGAAAGAACTGAGTGTGTTTCCTAGCCCTTTAAAGTTTCTTCATCCCAGAATTCTTGAGGAAGTGAGTACATGCATATCCAGATAGAGGCTTGTGCAAAGTCCTCCATAGCTGCACTGAATCTTTCTGTCCAGTATCTCAGATGGAGACCAGCTGAGTTAAAGTAGGATCCATTTTTAAAGATTCTTTCCCTGTCTTCACAGTCACTAAAGATCGCAATGAATGCCCAGGAACTTGGCTATGACTACATTATCCTTCATAAACTAAATATAATCACCTATTCTGCTAGAAGCCTAGAAGTAACTTCATAGCTTGGATTCTCCAAGGCTTCAAGTTTTACCTTTGTTTTTTCTTTTTGTTTTGCTTCCTCATTCTGACTCTAAGATCCCTCCTGTGAATTGTGAACCTCATTGGCTCTACTGGACCTTGCTGTCCGCTTCTTTGAATGATGCCTTGGGGAAAGAGAGATTGCTCTCTTCCAAGGAAGTCATGGCTTCTCCTGCTAGGGTTGTGATTCAGTGAAAAACTTGAGAAAGTCTCAGAACCCTGAATTTGCTCAGGTTCAAAGGCATTGTGGGCATTCTTCTCCTTGAAAAAATCTCCCATTTCCATGAGAATCTGTCGTTACTCATCACATTGATGAAGAGGATTATTTTACTGTTGTAGATGTCGCAACTCAGATCCATACAGTCAGAATATGAGCACCGTGACTGATTGGTGATCTTTCAGACGGTTACAAGGCATGGTAACAAAGCAGAGCCTATATACACAAATATAAAAGTAAGAAAGTTCTGAGTCCTATGTGGCCATTGAATAATATAGTGAAAACTAAGCATGATACAACATGATGCATGAACAATTATATATTAGACAACCATATGTAACTGAGGCAAGAGGAGGATGTGATCCAACCCCTGCATCCTTTCTACTCTTTTAATGTTTGTGCATTATTAAGGCCAGTAAACAGAATTTCACTCACATCCCCATTATGATATTTCCCATAATATTGATTCTCTTTTTAAGCATGAACCATGTAAATAGGGGTTAAGTTTTCTGTGATTTAAGTTTAAGGTGTAATGTATGTACCTCTTAGTTAGAAACTGTAAAGAGCTTGTTAAGTTGAACACGATCAGAGATTTGAGTTGAAAGCAACAATCGTATTGCTGCAAATTTTACTCCCATGGTATGTCCAATTTTTGGAGGAAAAACTTGACAGTTTCAATTTTGCTTCTATACTTGAAGTTGACATAAAACTTTCATGTTTGTTCTTGATATGTCATATCTCTCATCCAGCTGAATAGCACATCCTGGTAATTTATTTTTGATACAGGCAAAACGTGGCCAGAGGACTGTCGGTGAAGTACTTGACACCAGACTCTGTGATTGACTACATCAAGCAACATAAATTGTATGTTAACCATTCAAAATAAACAAAACCACCAAGCGTGCATTCTGTATTTGTATAAGGTGTGAACTACCTTGATGTTCAATTATAAAACTAGCATCACCTCATTGTATATAGTGTATGTGTTTCTTATTATTTTTCAAGGTACATATTATGTTAGCATGGTGGATGCCTCTCTGCAAACGGGGGAATAATGAAAGTCCCTCTTGTAAATAGTTGCCTCTATATGCCTCTTGTACAGAGATCTTAGACAAATATGGCTTTGTGGTTATTTGCAAAAATGGTTTCATGCTTTCCCTAGTCTTCAACTTTTCACCGTCTTTGGTACTGAGGAACAAGCTAAAATCCAGAACTGGAATATTTTCCAATTATCACATCTGAATAGCATGTATTTCAGTTATTTCTATCCCAAAATTGTGAGCTACCTCTCGTTAGGTAAATTTAGTTCATTATTCAGAACTTGATGTTTTTTCTCAACTATCATATCTGAGTGACATATATTTCAATTATCTCTATCCCAAAATTTTGACCTGCCTAATCTTAGGTAATTTTTGTTCATTAAGTAGCACTGCATCATCAACATTACCCCCACAACATCATGTGCTGGACAACCAAGGGGATATAATATCTTCAGAATTTTATGCATAGTTACCAGGTATGAGAGATTTAGCAATTAGCAGGTGCGAGAGATAAAAGAAAGTCTCAAAAAGAAATTTAGATGTGAAGAAAATACTGGAAAGCATGTTTTTCGATAAGATTAGAAATATCTCTTGAAAAGAATGCCTATATATTGTTTAACATATAGCTATGCTTTTATATATTATAAAACAACACTGATTAATATTGATTATTCTTAACGTTCTATCCAGCGAGAGTTATTTCTGGATTTTGTCATTTTCTGCATCAGAGTTCTACTGATGGACTCTCCTAAACTCTTCATTTACCTAGCGGACTGTCCTTTAGACTAGTTTTTGCAAGTGAAATAATTACCTAAAAACTATTTTTTCCTCCAACAAGGTTTATAGGAAAAAGATTGTTTATTTCTCTATTGAACTTGCAAAGATTATTGTAGTAAGGTTTGGCCCTTCTGTGATGAACAAAAATAAAAATTCATAAAAGAGATGATCATGATCCATGCAGGTGTTCATAGGAAATAGATTCATACAACATAGTCATACCCCATAAGAGGATTCCAAGAAACAGATATGTCCTCCTATTGTTTTAATCCAACAATTCTATGGTCTACTTTGGCACATTAGTCAACTATTTGAGTGATAGGTACAAAAATGTATGTATATCGATATGGAAAGGTACCACAGATGAAAATGTATGCTTTTCTTCTAAAATCTGGCATACATGGTAAGTATGGTTTTAAGATAATATAGTCCTAACAAATTAGTTGTGTTTGATTTGATTGAGTTCTTTAGTAAAGATACGTTCTTTTTGGGAGATGCGTCATGAAGAATTCAGGTATTGTCAGGTTTAGCCAACTTTTCATGGTTTACCATTTGAAGGGAATCAAAGGGAATTTGGACTAAAACCAAATACCAAATAGTCTATAACTTCAACTAGCTAGTAGCAACAACACCAAAACATCTATTAAATATTGCTCTCCAGAAAAATTAACCATGGATGATCAAATAGTTGGGAGGATCCAGGATCAAATCATTGATCTTTTGGAATACATCACCAAAGTCAAGTTCTTTCACATTCAAAGGGTTAAAAACACTCTTGCTGATCAGTTTGCTAATCAAGTCTCTAACCATGATAAAAGGCACATTAGTTAAAAATGGAATCCATTATCAACGATGGATGTCCTAATGGTTTTAATGTTTTGATGCAATGTATATCTCATCCCTCTTGCAAGATAGACACACACCAACGTTTCAAGTCTAAAAGAAACTGCATTAAATCCTCGTGCATGGGAGAATAAAACATTAGTCTCACTGCATGTAGTGTCAGGGATTAACTGACACTAGGGGTCAGGTTCTTATGGAGATTGAAAATGAAGAAATCATCTTATTAGTTGTACACAAATTCCACTTTCAAATGGGGCCATTTTTTAATGAATAACGTGTCATTTTTCTCAGTCATGGATAGCTATTAATTTAGTTACACCTATGAACCTGTTAAGTTTATATGCTGCAATAAATTAGATTCCTACTTCATTAGCATTTAATACATTTTCACAATAACAACAGCATAAATAGGATCTTTGAAAGACACACAATCACAAGGTACACAACAATTTATCTTGGGAAACCCTCAAGGGGAAGAAAACCCAGCAAGAACTTCCTCAATATAGATTACCAAAGTACAATGCGCAAATAAATAAGTCTCATAAAGAATAGAGACAAAACAAACTCTAGAGCCAAGAGTAATCCTCCTCCTCCTTCGCAATCTTCCTATCTCCTCTAATGCGCAATGCTTGAGTGAGTGAATAGTACAAATGAGAGGAAACACTCTTTATTTATACTTTACCTTTTACTTGACATTTAACCTAATTAGGTCGGCCTCACTAACTTAACTGGGCCAACCTCTCTAGGGAGACTCAAATAATATTTATATTACATTCTTTTGGGTACTAATGACCCGACTTACAATGGAGGTTTTACCTCATGAATTTTACATGACCTTTTACATTAAAGACATCTCCCGAAAGAGGAATAATACAAGTAGAATATTCTTCGAAGTTACATTATTTCAACACTCCCCCTTAACAAGAAGGGTATTCTACTGACATCAACAACAATAGGTGTGACTCTACACAACATCATCGAAAGGAGAGAGGAGGAGGCATCATCAACAACATCATCTGCAACATTGGTTGGAACATCTATAAATCATTGGAAGTTCTTCAACAACATCAATATGAGCAACTGGAACAGCTGCTTGTAACATCTGGAACAGCTGCTTGTAACATCATCAACATCTGTAGCATGGAGATGGAACATCATCATCTGCAACACGAAGCTGGAACATCATCATCAGTTGCAGCACGAAGCTAGAACATCATCATCTGCAGCACGAAGCTAGGACATCATCATCTTCAGTACAGAGCTGAAGTATCATCATCTTTAGTACAGAGCTGAAGTATCATCATCATCATCTCCAGTACAGAGCTGAAGTATCATCATCATCATCTTAAGTATAGAGATGAAGTATCATCATCATCATCTGCAGCAAGAATTTGCTGGAACATCAACATCATCTGCTGGAATATCACCATCAGCATCATCATCATTGTCAGCAAGAATTTGCTGGAACAATATCATCATCAGTATATGAATACTGGAACAACAACATCAATCATCAGTAAATAAATACTGAAGCAACAACATCAATCATCAGTAAGTAAATACTGAAACAACATCAATCATGATTAGTATAAAAACTGACACATCAACAACAACGACAGCACGAGGCTAGCTCATCAGCATAAAGTTGGAATAACATCATCATCGTCAAGAGCTCAAGGCTGGAGCAACATCATCCCTAGCAACAGGTGCATCAACAACCAATATGATCCTTCCTTTCGAAATTTCGGGATCAAGTTCAACACAGGTGATCCTTCCTTTCGAAATTAAGGGATCATGGACAATCCTTCCTTTCGGAATTACGGGATTCTGGTCCAACAACATTGGTGATTCTTCCTTTCAGAATTATGGGATCATGGACAATCCTTCCTTTCGGAATTACAGGATTCTAGTCCATCAACACTAGTTATCCTTCCTTTCGGAATTACGGGATCATGGACAGTCCTTCCTTTCGGAATTACAGGATTCTAGTCCATCAACACTAGTTATCCTTCCTTTCGGAATTACGGGATCATGGACAGTCCTTCCTTTCGGAATTACGGGACCCAGTCCATCAAATCTGGTGATCCTTCCTTTTGGAATTACGAGACCCAGTCCATCAAATCTGGTGATCCTTCCTTTCGAAATTACAGGATCATGGACAGTCCTTCCTTTCGGAATTACAGGACCCAGTCCATCAACTCTGGTGATCTTTCCTTTCAGAATTACGGGATCATGGACAGACCTTCCTTGTGAAATTACGGGACCCAGTCCATCAACTTTGGTGATCCTTCCTTTCGGAATTACGGGATCATGGATAGTCCTTCCTTTCGGAATTACGGGATCATGGATAGTCCTTCCTTTTGGAATTATGGGACCCAGTCCATCAACATTGATGGTGCTCAGACAATCCTTCCTTTCGGAACTATGGGACCCAGTATTTATGGAGCTACCACTACAGCACACTTGGATGATCCTTCCTTTTAGAATTACGGGATCATTGTCCACCACTCACATCTTAGACAATCCTTCCTTTCAGAATTACGGGATTTTAGTATAAGGATCAACATTTAAGACTATACTTCCTTTCGGAATTACGGGATCATTGTCTAAGGATGACCAATCCCAACTGCGCCACCATAGTATCATCAGCACTACTCCCCCTTTCTAGGGAAGTCCTTACGGACTACACCAAGCTTGTCACGGAAGTGCTCAAACTTCACACGAGACAAAGGCTTAGTCAACACATCTGCAACCTGCTCATCGGTGCTCACATATTGGAGCTTTACAGCTCCCTTCTACACCATATCTTGAATGGTTCTTTGTCATCTTCACGCAGCTTTGGTTATCACATAGAATCACTGCGGTATCCAACTCCAAATCGAAATAGACCTGATAACAACTTCTAAATCCATATGGCTTCACAACTGGCGGAACAAGCTGCAATATATGCCTCTTTTGCAGTGCTAAAAGCAACACTGGACTGCTTCTTACTTAGCCATGAGATCATGGTTGACTCCAGACTAAAACACCCTAAAGTGCTCTTCCAATCTGAATATGTATAACCATACAGTATGAAGTCATGATCTCTAGTATAACTGAGATCAATCTATTGTACCTTTTAGGTACCTCATCACATGCTTTGCAGCTACAAGGTGAACATGTCTGAGCTCAACCAAATACTGACTCAAGGTGTTCATAGAAAATCATATATCTGGCCTGGTATTCGTCAAATACATCAATGACCCAATAATATGTCTCTATAGTGTCATATCCACTATTTTTGACAAAGCATCAGTCAACAACTTCAAATTTGTATCCATGGGTGTAGCCATGGCTTTACATTGCAACATATCAAACCTTTTCAGGATTTCTACTGCATACTGGGGCAAACAACCTTTACCGCAAATAGAGACTAAGTGAAAGTGTCTCTCCATCTGTATTGTAGTCACTTCCTCTGAAGCAGAGCTTTCTTGCTCCTTCTATAACTCCCTCCGCATCTTATACTTTATGTATCAGGACATTTTGCACTAGAGTGACTGGTAGCCTTCTCTTCTGATAATCTTTTGTGTATCCATTTATTTCATCTTTCTAAGTCACTAGATACTAATATCTCGAACTCTGTTGCAAGTTCTCTCTTGCACCCATCTATGAACTTCTCATCTTCAACCTTGTAGCAAAGGTTAATGTCTCATCGCTCTAGGTGATCCTTGATCTCATCATTCTATCCCATGGGTGTCTTCTGAGCCCGTACAAAGTCTTCTTCAATATGCACACATGTGGTTCTCAGAGTCCTGGAGGTTGCTCGATATCTTCTTCTACTTCGATTACACCATGAGTCTGGCTACTTGAGAAACATCTCGTCATAGTCGACTTCCTTTGCTTGATTTCATAAGTCTTGTTTATAGTTGAACCATCGTCACTTGTTTTACGGAACAAGTCTCGTCATTCTTCATTTGTAGGTGATCATGTCCGATACTTCCTACAAGTCAAATTTAGTAGCATGGTTAGAAACATTTCATAGTTTCCAAAATATATGCATAAAAACATAGGTCACACTGTCATAATCTTATCTTAGCCAATAACACAACATGCCTTTCTATCCATGTCCATATCCCACATTCATATGGTAACTTTCTAGATGCCTTCCATCTCTACCAGAACATTATTAAGAGCATGCACTACTCCCAATATGTCATCAAAGAGGTTTCACTCTCGATTAGTAGCAAGGAAATGTTGTATAGCACCATAGGCTACTTACCCATCACATGCATATTAATAGTAAATTGCTCATTAATGCAATTGTCCTAACATGCATACTATACTTCCTAAATCTAGGAGTAAATATGTACACAACTGAACAATATCATTTAAACAATTTGATAAAATGACAATTCAAATACTTATCTTTGTTTGTTTGGTAGGCTTTTGATCCTAGTCTCCTTGCAGGGATTACTGGAATGTCTGATGGTGAGTTGTACTCCATCATCTGATTCTGAGGTATTGTGCCTTTCTTGCTTATGATCTATAATGTTGACCAAGTCATGGATCAAAGTTGTTTCTAAGTGATCTTATGTGAGCCACCTTCTTTTGACCCAATAACAACTGCATCTTCTATAAAAGCAATTCTAAACTCTTTCTAAAGTTGAGATATAGTACATCCTTCTTCATCATCAGAGTTCTTGAATCAAGCTTGTATGTGGCTTCTCCTATTCTCCTAATGAAACTTTCTGAGGGGAGTCATTTTCTTCAAGATTGGAGAGAGTGCTTTGAAGCACCACTATTATAAGACATATTCTTCAATTTCTTCCTTTGGTAACTCCCTAGGAGGTTCTTCTTCTTCTTCTTCTTCTTCGGCAAAATGAGCATGATGTCTTTTGTTATTCTTCCTTTTGTATTATTCTTTTATGAAGCCTTCTAGGTCATGTTTTTCAAGAATGAGCATGACCTTGTGAAACTACTTCTGGCTTGACCTAGGGTTTGACAGAGAAACCCTAATTTTTCAACTTTGATATCTTAAGAAACTGATTGGAGGAAAAGAGATGCCTCCCCAAGGTGAGTTAGGAAAAGTACTCATTTTCCCAAATCTGTGGACAAGACTGCAAAATACTTGATTCCCTAGTTGCTTCAATTTCTACTACAGATTTGTCGGCTCTTGATTCTGATGTATCTCAGAAATTTATGCTCCTCAAGTTCTGAAACTTCATTCTATGATATTATGATATGTCCTCTATCCAACCCCACAGGTTAGAGCAGGATTGGATTCACCAAGTGGAACTTATGCTAAGTTTTTCAATATGACATGTTTATGTATTGTTTCAGTATAGCGAACTTTTACGGACTTCCATGTGTCACTATTTCATCTTCGGGTTTTGAAACTTGTAACAGAGAAACTACAATCTGTGTACTTTTTGGAACATCTTACAAAATTCGATTTGGATCTTCCTAGCCCAAGATATAGCATTTCTCCTTAGGTCACCTATTTAAAATTGAATTATGGAGGAGGTTGGAACCTTGATTTTCATGAATCATATCTCATAAAGTACAACGAATCTGAGGCTGAAACTTGCACACAAGGTACATGAACCTTTCATCTTTGGCTTGTCCAAGTTTCATATCATGAACCTTCGCCAAAAGTGATTTATAGCAAAAATTCCAAGATGACTAGTTTCCAGAGAAAGAGAGAGAGAGATTTACCCTAGTGAACGCTACCCTTTTCAGTCTAGCTCTGATACCATGTTAAGTTTATATGTTGCAATAACTTAAATTCCTACTTCATTAGCATTTAATACATTTTCACAATAACAATAGCATAAATAGGATCTTTGAAAGACACACAATCACAAGGTACACAACAATTTATCCTGGGAAACCCTCAAGGGGAAGAAAACCCAGCAAGAACTTCCTCAATATAGATTACCAAAGTACAATGCGCAAAGAAATAAGTCTCATAAAGAATAGAGACAAAAGCAAACTCTAGAGCCAAGAGTAATCCTCCTCCTCCTTCGCAATCTTCCTCTCTCTAATGTGCAATGCTTGAGTGAGTGAATGGTACAAATGAGAGGAAACACTCTCTATTTATACTTTACCTTTTACTTGACATTTAACCTAACTACGTCGGCCTCACTAACTTAACTGGGCCGACCTCTCTAGGGAGACCTAAATAATATTTATATTACATTCTTTTGGGTACTAATCACCTGACTTACAATGGAGGTTTTACCTCATGACTTTAACATGACCTTTTACATTAAAGACATCTCCTGAAAGAGGAATAATACAAGTAGAATATTCTTCGAAGTTACATTATTTCAACAAAACCAATGCACTTGTAGTGTAGCTACACATTTATTGATCATTGTCTTTTAATAATGCTCTTGCAACCACTACTCTCCAACATCATTTATGTGGGAAATCATATAGTATATAATGCCACTTACAGATTTGGACAAGAAATACCCTGCAAGAAGAGTACTCGTGCCTCTCGTATAAGTGTTGGGCTAAGATTTTCATAAGTACTTCACAAGTCACCTTAATCACCATGACATACATGCCAGTGTAACAACGACAATAACCTTTGCGACCAAGACACTGGTTATTAAAATTGATTATAACCAAATTGCAGTGCCATATAATATATATATGTAAACTGATATGTAATTAATGCATTACGTAGATATTGTGATGGATTTTTGTTGATATTGTGTATATGAAACCTCATTTGCAGTAGGTTATGAATTGCAATAAATGTAACTGCCATATTCCTCAAGTATGAATGATATTACAATTTGTTCGTAGTGTTCCATATAACATGTGCTTGTGATGAATAGCCAATGGAATGATGCATGGTGTGTTTGACTTATTTATGTATGTTAATTCCTTATTTGCACATCAATACACTTAATATGAGGGTAAGCAACCCCCATTGTAACATTAGGGGAGATGCCAATGATTTGTGCTATGATGAATAGTGAATAGATTGTGTATTTTGCATGTTTTGCTTATTTATGTATGTTGCTTCCTTATTTGCACATCAATACACCTAATATGAGGATAAGCAACCCCCGCAACCCCTTTTAACATTAGGGGATATGACAACTCGGTCGATTGTGTTACAACTTTATCTAGCACTCTAGGTGATAAAGTCCTAAATCACAAGGTACAAGACAAATTGAACTAAGAGGAGACCATTTTCACCTCACCACCCTACGTTATTTAGTGATATTTCTCTTGTAGCACAAGGGATACTTCCCTACTACTAGGATTGATAAGGCTATGAGTAAATGGTAAAGGAAGAAAGATATTTTAGCAAAATGGATGGGATTTGAATATGGAAATGGAAGTGAGTAATGGTATGGAAAGGGGCTAGTGCCTAAAATTTCTTGGATGAATGGGGTCATACGTATAGAACTATGAATGAGGCATTCGAAATGGAGGGAGGGGCTAGTGCCTAAAATCTCTTGCGTGAATGGGGTCACAAGTATATAACTATGAATGAGGCACATTTGAAATGGAGGGACATATGATTGCATAGTTCAATCCTCCTACTAAAACATCAAAGGGATAAATCAAGTGGTTATATGAATCACTTCTTATAACAAGGATGAATTTTTAATGGAGCAATGTATTATATAGCCCCTTTATTTGTTATAGCTGAAAAAAGAAAATATGTGAACCACAATTATGAAAAGTAAGAGTAAATGTGCTTCCTACTTAACAAATTCAAATAAGCAAAAACACATTACCATACAAGAATTGCTCCAGTATACATCCATCACAATGACATTCTCTTATGAAAACATTCCAAACCCATGCGTGATGTCATCAAAGCTTCATATGAGGTGCATAGGGGATGGCCCTATCAAACAATGAATATTGAATACATGAAGGGGGATAATCCTTCTCATGACAAGATACTCAAACTCAATATGATACAACCCACTCAAAAATAATGCAATGCCTTAACATGTATGCCTACCATGTTAGGTCTAAGGTAGATGTGGTTTCAAAGTACATGTGATAGCAAGGAATGGCCTAATACTAGTACAACTCACCAAATATTTATAATAAACCATCCCAAACAATATCCAAGTATAGTGAATAAAAAGAGATTATGTGAAATATCATTTTTAGTGATGAAGTATAACATCCATTACTTGTCATTCCATCCACGACAAAAATCATGTCATAATCTTATCATCATTTTCCAACCCTTTGGGGGGCTAGAACCATATGTGGTAGGAGCAATACCATCTAAGCAATATCACATAAAGTGGCAAGTATCACCACCAACTATGTGAATCCATCAACCAAAGATATGTAAACAACAAGACAAAGCCAAGCCATGACAATCCATTCAAAAGATGTGAATCTCCCAATCAAAACACCAACTCCATCAAAAACATCTATGAGCATATGAAAGGGAGAGAAATCCATGAAACAACTCCATAGGTATTGTTATCCCCTTACATTTAAGGGTGACCTAATGAATGATGCCTTTGTGATTGTGATCACAGTTATCAATTCCAAAGATGAGATCTATGGTTCACCCATGGACATTTTCTAGAGACACTTCAAGCTTGTTAAATCACCATTCTTATTGCTTGAGATTCTTGAGGCCTTTTCCAGTTAATGACATTGTTGTGATGCATGCCATACATGTTGATACATGGGGATTTCCTTGTATATGGGATGTGACCATGAGGGGTCAAATGGTGTTACTCTATAGTGGCTCATGTATTTTTAATTGGTGTTTCATAGCTAAAGATGTGTAATGGTGTGGTCATAATTCCCTTAGATAAGTGTGTCTTCTTCTGAGTCAAGTATATTCCAAGAGATTTAGGTAGGTGTAACATTCATTTCATGTCATTCCATAATTTTTACCTAGCTATGTTTCATGCAATGTCATTCCACTAGTCATTTCATTCATTTTTCATCATGTCTCCTTTTGCAATTGACTTATCATATGTTATATTCTAAGGTGTCTATACTATCCCTATGTATGAATGCCTGAATCAAATTAAACAAGTCAAACTTCAAAATACTCTAAGGTTGATGCAACTAAATTGGAAATGTTATATAGGAGAGAAATGCCTCCTTGCAAAAAGCCAGGTTCCCTAAATCAAATTAAAATAGTCAAAGTAGTTTAAGGTTGATGTAGCTAAATTGGAAATGTTATATGTGAGAGCAATGCCCCCTATGTCCAAGGTTATAAAAAGCTAAATCTAAAATAAAGGGACCAAGCCAACAAAAAGGCTAATAAATAAATTAAAAAGAAAATGAAGGGAACGCAAAAAAGAGGCACAGGGAAAAGGTAACTCGAGAAAAGCACTGCATTTGAAGGCACACATGTAGAAAAAATATTTATGATCATTCTTGGTGAGACGTCACACTTGGAGGGGACCACTTTCCTAACATGTGCTACAATTCTAGAGGAATGCTCTCCTATTTTGGCTCATTTTGCTAGATGGCGGTCCATTGGTGATTATTTGGCACACTTGATCATGCTTTTAAATGAGATCATTGCATTGGGGAGGCATTTGAGGCTCAAAACCCTAGGGTTTTGGATGATTTCTTTGTGTTGTGATTAGATCTATAGGAGCAGTCCACCTCTTGGAGGTATTTTGTATTATTCATGGATTATCTTACCTACTTTAGTGGTGTGGCCTCCCTCTCTTGGGCAAGTGGTTAGGGTTTTGGTTTTTTGACCTTGTCATCGAGAGGGTTTTATTATATTTTATTGAGGAGTTTGTTAGTCTCATCTATAGGAGTTTATATAAAAAGAACCTCATCTATAGTAAAACTTGCGAAGAACCCTCTCTTTTGGCTTTTTCTTAGTTCTTGTGGTGAATGTTATGGATGGTTGATGTTAGCACTATGATGTGGATGTTTTGTTGATTCTATGGTGTATTCTTGGATCAACAATAGTTTCTAACTTGGGATGATTTTCAAGTAAGATCTTTACCGTGTAAGGTTAAGTTTGCTTGGTTTGTGGCTGAATAGGTGGTATATTTTCAGCTCTTGATTGTATGCCCTAGGATCTCATGATTGATAAATATTATGCCCAAGTTTGCGTGAAGATACCACTTATTTTATTCCCTTATCGATCTCGCAATAGATCAAACCTTTTTGGGATATGGTAGAAATTGGCTCTCAAACCCTAGGTATTCTTGACTATTAGTATGCCTCCCCATTACTATCTTCGATTGACCCCATATGCCCATTTTCAACCTTAGGCACTAGTCAATTGTTTCTAGCCACCCAAAATTAAAATCGATCTCTTTTTTATTTTGTATTTTCGTATTCTAGAATTAATTCATCTTAAGCATTTAAAGCTCTCTACAAAAGTCTAAAATTTTGCATCTTTAGAAACCCCCTTAGGGATGCATTTGATTTCCATCTAAGTCATACCCTCAGGATTGTAGCATGCATTGTTAAATATGATTGTTAGGGCAATTTTAGGGTAGTTTTGCTTGTTGGTTTTACATAGAAAAAAAAGATGAATTTAATTCTAGGATTGCATATGGAATTTAACCCTATTTGCATTTTTTTTCATTTATCACTAGCTATGTTGAATTTTTGGGTTGTTCAATAGTTTTTTTGTTGGGCTAAAAGACATCATAAAGACAATGTTAAAAAAATGCTCAAATAGGTTCAGATCTAGTATATATTTATGGGTTGATTGCAAATTGTTTGAAGCATTAAAATCTCATTTTTCTTGTGCATAATTTATTGGCCTTTATAGATCTACAATCTATCATCATTGTCAAATGATTTAATATCATAAAATATATCATTCATGGTGAAATCGAGCAACTAATTGATTATTAATGGTTTAAAGATTTAAACATTTGGTACTTGCCCTTTACAGCTTAAGTTGTGCTTTCTTTCAAAAATTTAAAGTGTTTGTCATTCAATACATTCATTGATGGTTTAATTCTGCATTATATAATAGAAATAAAATCTCATTAAAATATGGAAAAATTAAGGTAATAATTGACGTCTTAAGGATAAGATTTAAAACCATAAATCAATATTTCCTAAAGCTTAATCCAAATTTGAAGTTCCAACTTAGTTTCATATAGGACAAGCTCCAAGAATCATCTGTTGAAATTTAGTTGCCTTAGGGAAACCCCCCTTGTGATTGGATCATCATCCAAGTCACTAAAGCAAAAAAAAAGTTGGTGTCGAGGTGATAGTCGCAACACTTCTAATAGTTGTCCTAGGCTTGCACTTTGGGGTGTTATTTTATGTGGTAATAGGTATCATGCTACAGACCCCTTACATTGTGATGAAAGTCACAAGTGTACCCTCATAAAATATGAGGGGTAACAAATGTGTTCTTTGAAGAACTGTAATGTCCCCTCCTAGTTGATCCCCATGGGCTAGTAGTTGAGAGAAATGAAGGGGATTAATTAATTAACAAAGTTACTAGGGAACAAAAAAACAACATTAAAAGGGGTGACATTAGTTAATTAAATAAATACTAATTATAAAGTGAATTTTTAAGTTAATAAAGTGAAAGTGACTTTATAAAGTCACTTTATTAAAATAAAGAGGAAAAAGATTTTTATTAATTTTAATACAAAAAAAAAGAGAATGAGGTTATAAAAGGGGGAAAAGGGAGATCTCCCTAATTATGGTGATTTTACATTTGAAAAGATTTTTCGAGAGTGTGAGCTCAAGAGAGAGATTTCGAAAACCCTTAGAGAAAATTCGTCTTCGGTGATGAAAGATCCACCTTAGTGGATTTATAGCAGAGATCATTCTGATTGCATCTCAAATCTTCATTGCCAAGAGTTGGAATTACTTATATTTTTAGATCTGAGTTTTGTGTGGGGTTTGTGACATCTTAAAAAAGAGGGTGCACGAGGTTCATGGAGGATACATCTACGCAAGGAAATCGTAGTCCATACTCCCATCGTTTGTGTGCATTATTGCTACAAGTTTGAAGAGGCAGCGCTCAGGTAGTGGAGAAAGCGATCATATTAAGATTTTGCTACAGATCTCTGGAAGCACGTAGTGGCCAATAAAGACCATTTTCAACAGCTATAAGAAATTTAATATTTCACAGTTTAGAGTTGTGGGCGTTTTCCTTGGGCGTTGTGCAGACCAAGAAGAGAAAGGGCGTGGTTCCCTTCAATAATGGTAACAACTCCAGGAGGGCGCACTGAGGAAGAGAATGCAATCATAGTTTGGGAGCGTGTGACTCACAAAGGTAGCATTATAAATATTGTGAAAAAATTGTGGATCATTTTTATTGTTAAGAATCTCGAGGTATAGTCATCTCTACACCATTTCCAGTGTTGCATTCTATAGTTAAGATAGGGACATGTTCACTGTGAAAGTTATTCTATGTGCTATCAACCCATTACCTTCTTTGCAACCATTAGAGGAAATTTGAGGTCTAAAATGGGCCTCCTAAGGAAAATAATAAAATAATAGTTAAAATAATAAAATAGTATTTATTAATTTTGGAGGAAGAAAGAAAAAATACTTTTTTATCATATTTTCAACATCTCCTTGTATTTTTACTCAAATTTTGAGCGGGAGCACACGTTGGATGCGGAATTAATTCTGCATCCAACGATTACCCACACTGCATACTTTTGACGGACCTCACTGCCCCAAAAACAAGAAATACCTGAAAAAATGTGATGATAACATCATCATCACGTTTTTTCAAGTATTTCTTTCTTTGGGGGCAGCAAGGTCCATCAAAAGTATGTAGTGTGGGTACTCGTTGGATGTGGAATTTAATTATGCATCCAACGAGTGCTCTTGCTCGAATTTCAGTAAAACCACATGGAGATATGTTGAAAATACGAACAAAAAAGCAGCTTTTTTTAGAACAAATATCTCAAGTCAACCATTATGGTTGACTCATTTTCTTATATGATGGCGTGTTTTCTTAAAAGGCCCATTTTAGACCTCAAATTTCCTCTAATGTGAGTTATGAGAACTGTGTTTAGTGGAAACTGAGGTGAGAGAAGAGTAGTCTTCATTGGAGCTTGTTACTGCTATCCATTTCAGATTTGGACCAAAAGGGGGGAACCTGCAAGTAGTCTCGTGCACTCTCCTTAACACTTGTTGGCTTCCATGACTCTTCAACAAGTGCTAAGAAGAACGAGATGAACACTGTGTACATATGAATACATTGTTATTTATCTACAATTGATATAAAATTTAAAGGTACACTATACTCTTAATTTCCTGAGTTACACTTGGTTGTATCTTCGTTAAAGGGAAAACTAGTGTAATACCCAATCTTCCCTTCTAAGATCTATGAATAAGGGATTGTTAAGTCGATCCCTTATAGTAGCTTTGGAATGTGATACATTTGTCATGGTGAATCTAAGTTCTCCAAGTAGACTTCTAGGCAAAGATCTTGTACTTACCAGAGAGCTCAGAAGAAAAGCCAAAACAAGGAAAACCAACCCTCACAGGTACCCGAGGATACATAAGGAAGGGATCCAGGACATTGGGGAGAGGAAATAGAAATTCAAGGGAAATAAGGATAAGCATAGTAGGGAAATGGAGTGGTTGATGAAAATTAACAGGTGGGAAAAAGAACAGATTGTACTGTAACTTGGTTTGCAATTGCTTGAGGACAAGCAATTTCGGGTGGGGAGGACTGTAATGTCCCCTCCTGCATGACGGATCAAGGGATCGACGAAGTAGCCCAGTTGATCCCCATGGGCTAGTAGACAAGAGAAATAGAGGGGATTAATTAATTAACAAAGTCCCTAGGGAGCAAAGAGCAACATTAAAAGGGTTGACATTAGTTAATTAAATAAATAATAGTTATAAAGTCACTTTATTAAAATAAAGAGGAAAAATCTTTTTATTAATTTTAATAGAGAAAAAGACCAAAAAGGAGAATGAGGTTTTTAAAAGGGGAAAAGAGGAGATCTCCCTCATTATGGTGATTTGATCGACGAAGTGACCCAGTTGATCCCCATGGGCTAGTAGTTGAGAGAAATAGAGGGGATTAATTAGTTAACAAAGTCACTAGGAAGCAAAAAGCAACATTAAAAGGGGTGACATTAGTTAATTAAATAAATAATAGTTATAAAGTCACTTTATTAAAATAAAGAGAAAAAATGCTTTTTTAAATTTTAATAGAGAAAACGACCAAAAAGGAAAATGAGGTTATAAAAAGGGGAAAGGGGAAGATCTCCCTCATTATGGTGATTTGACATTTGAAAATACTTTTGGAGAGCGTGAGCTCAAGAGCGAGTGTTTTGAAAACCCTTAGATAAAATCCATCTTTGGTGGTGAAAGATCCACCCTAGTGGATTTATAGTAGAGATCACTCTGATTGCATCCCAAATATTCATCGCCGAGAGTTGGAATGGCTTATATTTTCATATCTGAGTTTTTGTGTGGGGTTTGTGACAACTTAAAAAAGAGGGCACATTGGGTTCCTAGAGGATACCTCTGTGCAAGGAAATCTTAGTCCATACTCCCATCGTTTGTGTACACTATTGTTGCAAGTTTGAAGAGGCAACGCTTAGGTAGTGGAGAAAGTGATCATATTAAGATTTTGCTACAAATATCTAGAATCACGCATTGGCCAATAGAGACTATCTTCAATAGCTGCAATAAATCTAATATTTCACAGTTTAGAGTTGTGGACTTTTTCCTTGGGCGTTGTGTATACCAAGAAGAGAAAGAGCATGGTTCTCTTCACTGATGGTAACAACTCTAGGAGGGCACAGTAAGGAAGAGAGAACATAATCATAGTTTGGGAGGGTGTGACTCATAGAGGTAGCGTTCTAGTACTATGAACAAGTCGTGGACCATTTTAAGAGGGCATGGGAATTGTTAAGAAGCTCAGGGTATAGTCATCTATGCACCATTTCCAACGTTGCATTCTACAGTTAAGAGAGGGGCATGTTCATGGTGAAAGTTATTCTATGTGTTATCAGCCCATTACCTCCTTTGCAACTGAGTTATGAGAATTGTGTTTAGTGGAAACTGAGGTGAGAGAAGACTAGTCTTCATTGGAGCTTGTTTACTGCTATCCATTTCAGATTTGGACCAAAAGGGGTCAACCTGCAAGTAAACCTGTGCACTCTCCTTAACATTTGTTGGATGCCATGACTCTTCAACAAGTGTTGAGAAGAACGAGATGAATATTGTGTACATCTGAATACATCGTCATTCATCTACATCTGATATAAAATCTGAAGGTACACTATACTCTTAATTCCTTGAGTTACACTTGGTTGTATCTTCGTTAAAGGGAAAAGTAGTGTAATAACATATACATGACTGTAATGCAATTTTAAATCAGTTTTGGAATGTGATACATTTGTCATTGTGAATCTGAGTTGTATTTGTGGACAATAGATTTATTCCTTTGGCATTGAAATTGGTATTTCCATCGCGAAATGAGAGGGGAGGTATAAATTTCAAACAAACATTTAAATACCAGTTAGAAATTCAGCCCCTACCTTACAAGAAGACACCAGAACCTCAAACACAACTATTTGCTAAGTGTTTGATGAAATGCATCAACCTGTTTGCACCAATAGTTAGTATAAAATCATTTGAGATTTGGTGGTGGTCAGTTTAGTGGCCTTAGCACTTTGGGAAGGGTGAAGAGTTCGAAGAAAATTTGTGTCAAAAATCATAAACAGTCAATTCAAATTATCCATTCTTGA
The DNA here is from genome assembly GCA_027924585.1 of Larix kaempferi. Classification (NCBI taxonomy): domain Eukaryota; kingdom Viridiplantae; phylum Streptophyta; class Pinopsida; order Pinales; family Pinaceae; genus Larix; species Larix kaempferi. Next base: position 21,059,646 of record BSBM01000299.1, read on the forward strand.
GCAAGGGACATTATAAGAACAATGAATGAAAACTCAAGAATCTTGGGTTGTACCTACTGAGAGGAATTTCAAGAAAGAAAGAGAAAACCACGTGGTAGGATGGATACATATCCACATCGCTAAACACCACATACAATATTCATATGTGTTAAGTTTATATGCTACAATAACTTAGATTTTACTTCATTAGCATTTAATACATTTTCAATAATAGCAACATAAAGAGGATCTCTGAAAGACACACAATCACGAGGTACACAACAATTTATCCTGGGAAACCCTCAAGGGGAAGAAAACCCAGCAAGAACTTCCTCAATATAGATTACCAAAGTACAATTCCCAAAGAAAATAAGTCTCATAAGGAATAGAGACAAAACCCAAACTCTAGAACCAAGAACAATCATCCTCCTCCTTCGCAATCTTCATCTTTTCTCTAGTGCTCAATGCTTGAGTGAGTGAATGAATGAATGGTACGAATGAGAGGAGACACTCTCTATTTATACTTTACTTTTCCTTTGACCTTTTAACCTAACTAGGTCAACCTCACTAATTTGACTGGGCCGACCCCTCTACTAAAACTCAAAATAATAATTACAATAAACTCTTTTGGGTACTATTGACTCGACTTACAATGGAGGTTTTACCTCATGACTTTTACATGACCTTTTACATTAAAGACATCTCCCGAAGGAGGAATAATACAAGTAGAATATTCTTCGAAGTTACATTATTTCAACAATATGGTCCATTACATCAAGAATAGCTAAAACAAATTGCTTTACAGGACAATGCATAAGCCAACAATACCGAAGAGAACATGTGGTGAGCTCTTAGAATGGATGCCTAAATGAGGGCAGCTAGACCAGGAGCCTACTTTAATTATCAACCTAGGGGACGTACAAACTTCAGAGGTGCCAACACTATATGTGCTCTAGAGGATAGTCTTCGAGTGTTTGGAGTGTTGGTATAGATCTTATATGTTTATCTAATCAAGAAGAAGTTGAGCTAAAAATACTGTAAATCTATGAATGACAAATTCCTATGCTAAGAAGTTTAAATGCCGAAACTATAAATATACACTAAGAATTCAATTGTCGAAAACAGTAAATCTATACTAAGAATTTGAATGTTGAAAGCTTGGTAAATTTAATCTATGAATAAAATGCTAAAAGCTGGAATTCTAATCTACAAATCGAAAGGATGAAAATCAATTGTTGAAGGCTGAAGGTCTAATCTGAAATACTCAATTGCTAAAAACCAAATCCGGAACAAAAATATCTACTGCTGCAAATTAACCAATATTTATCTATTTGGATTAAACATTAAAAGTGATGATCATTAAATCAAGGAACTGAAAGTAATTAACCTCTATGATCTAGTCTGATAAAAGAAATATGCATGAGCTTTCTAGATTTGAATCATTGTTTTAGAACAAATATGAAAATATATGAAAACAGATGTCAAAATATGCATGCTCGGAACGCAACTACAGGACTACGGAATGCGTCTTACCAAACTACAGAATGAACGTTGATTAACTACAGAAAATATGTTGAACGAAAATAATCTTTTAACTGAAATAAAACCATACTATTCAAACGCCATCAAGGTATCTTCATACACGATAAGAAGTAAATCGATTCACAGCATAAATGGAAAATACCTGAAACAGAGTAAAGCTCCTGACTTACGTGTTGGAGGGGGCCTCTCCAACCCATACTCAGGAGTATAGAAAACTTATAAACGCGGGTTGGAAAGCAACATCAATCTTCTTATTCAAAATAGTAACTTCATGGTTCAATATAAGTCTGTAACACAAGCTGTCTTCGCAGTAGCAGAAATGTAAAAACAATTGATTCTCAAAAATGGCAGTAGGATCCCCTCGCTACCCGAGAGGTCCATATATATATGCCTAAAATTCTAACCTAACTACTTGCTTAAATCGCGAATACTGTTGAACAGGAGTTCTTCTCTATAAGTCAGGGAAAAAGAGCATTGAGCCCCATATGGTCTTCCAGTCCTCAAGCTAGATTTGTGTGTTGCTTCTTAGTGTACTTGCGCCTGCTCATACATACTCGTTTTCATGTAATTAGTTTATAGAAGATGCCCTTTAAGCATAAAAAGAATAATCTTAAAACATCTTCATTAAATAATCAAAGTAAATCACTAACCCACAAAACAAGTGTATTTCCTTCATCATATCCTGTGTTTTACTATGGCAAAAAGGCTATAGGATACCTATAATTTGGGTTCATCAACATGAAAACAAATTATAATGCTCAAATGTTGAGTTTATTCGTTCTATTATAATTCTCTCAAGAGGTTATTCATCCTACCCTACTCTATCGTAAGAAGAAAAATTGATGCTAAGTAAAATCATACAACCAATGCAACTATTTTGATGAGCTCATAAAAACTATGAAGTTTTCTTTTATGCTTGGTCACAAACCAAAACAAAGACACATCCATCATCAATACATTAACATAGGATGGAATCTCTATTGCTTCAAGGCTTAAATCTGAAGTAGAATCACACATGATAGAGAAGAACAAAATCAAGCCATGGATGGCATATGTCGTTACTGCAAGCTTCTTCTATCTAACAATGGATGGGTAGATAAAAACATCATAAGCCAATCCATCATCAGCGCCTACAACTTCATCATCACTCCCTTCAAGCATTAAGGGCTTATGGGACTCCACAAAGTTGTTCAAAATATCATGGCCATCTTCTAAATAAGATGTACATGAGATATGAAATAGCATTCCAAACTTGAAAAAAAAATAGCATCAAATCTAGGGCTCAAATCCCACCTTTTGTTGGCTAGAAAATTATGTAATATAAATCAAGATGAAATGCTTGCTACCCTATACAACTTATAGCATTAAAAATTATGATATCTAGTTGAAAGCACATGAAAAATATGGATATGTTTGGAAATATTTGGTTGGAAATTACTGCAATCATCCCATGGTTGTCCCTACAATTTCTGGCCATAAAAATAAAATTTCCGGCTAAAAATACACATGAAAATACACTAGAATTTGAAGATATGATTGGCTTGAAAATATCATTATAAGCATACTCTACATTCTGAAAATTTTCTTATTTTTTTGTATGGAGAACAAGCATGGAATTAGGCATAGATATTTTTGAACTTGAACTTAATAAACACAATTGCTCTGTGTAATTTTCAACCTAGTTTTTACACATAATATCATCAAAAACTAGAAGGGTTTATGGCTGAAAATTTTATCAGTTCTTACCATCGCAAACTGCTCTATATGCTAGAAAAAATCAACAGCATACAAGGTAGAACATGGCTAGAAATTGCCACGAAAACTCTACAACAAATCTACCTTAGAAATGAGAGAGCATGGATCAAACGAATTTGCATCATAAATAGGAACATGTGGCTGGAAAATATCATGCAAATTTTCTAAATTTACTTAACTTTAAAATCTGCATTATCTTCCTTAGAAACATCAATGCAAGTATCATAAATTGGGTCCCCAAAAATTTCCCTACAATTCATATCCCTATCAAAAAAAAATCTGAAAATTAATGTTCCTAACTTGATATCTTTGGATACCCTTATATTTATCAAATGGAGAGGTAAATATATTTACAAATTATTCACCCTCCAAGGGTTTTTCTTTTAAATCAACATTTTCAAAATCATCCATAAATAAATTATCAAATTCAAAATTTTGAGAAAGGTTATAACTTTGATCAGATTGGAAACCTGTGTGAGAGAGTTGAAATCGATGTTTCGGGCTAAATAGCGTAGCCCATCCTCAAGAAAATGAAAATCTTGGCATGGGTGCTTCTGTGTTTTCACCAATGCATTCTTCATTTAGAGATGCAATTTATTCCCCAATGGCTTCTTCATAAGAGGTTGCAATAACATCTTCATTGTCCTCTGAATTTGAAATACCCTCTTCATGGGAGGCTAAATCATCATCTTCAACAATCTGATTATCCTTATATTTTACATGTGCTAACACAATTGGGACATGGAATGAGAAAATCTTGTCATACACATGCACATCATAACAATTTTTTATGTATTTTTCCAATGATCACATTGCCTTTTGTTTATCATCCATTTTATGAAAAATGGAACATTAAGGGTTATCTATATGTGCAAGCTTCAAGGTATCAAATTGCTTTCTCATTCTTCTATGAATATTAACCAAGGAATGTGCATGATGTACAAAGTAAACTTTACCAAGACATCAATCTTCTTGAAAACACACCAATCTTCTTGAAAAGCTTCAATGAAATGTTGAAAATAGATCCCCTTTGGGTTGAAACCATAGAACCATTCCCATGGATTTTTTTCCTTTTAATGCAAGTGCAAACTTTTTCATCGTGGCATTCATGTACTATATTGAAATCTATTAGGACATGTGTGTCATACAGTATGCAATACTATAGTTGATCAGGGATAATTATTGAGATGTAGTAGAGAATAAAATGTTGTGCAATGGCAAGGAATAAATGCTAAGCAATACCAACAAATAAATGCATATCACTAGTAGGTAGGTAATGCTAAGCAACAACAGTGGGCCAAACAAATGCTACTGGTTTCCAACATATAAAATTTGAAAAACCATAAGCAAATTATGGCTCTTTTGTTTCTATTTATTGAGTGCTGGGGTTGGAGGAAATAGTGTGCATGATTTTTTAGCTTACTGTTATGTTGCTAACATTTCTCTAAAATGCTTATGTTGTTGAACATTCATGTTAAGAGTACAAAGACTTTGTAATGTATTGTAACCATTCATCATTAGTTGTGAATTAATACATTTGAGTGTGCTTTGGAATCTAAGGTTTTTCTTCTTGAAGGGTTTCCGCTAGAAATCGTTATCTAATGGTGGTAAGTTTTTGTGTTGCTCATTATTACAATTTCGTTTATGTAAATATCTATGCATTCTTCTCTATTTGATTAGTGTATGAAGTGTATTCCACACCTATGCTTCCTTTCATTTGGTATCAAAGCCTGATCATCTTGGATCCAAGGTGTCATGTTCAAAGTTATTTTAGTAATTTTGGTTTGAGTGCGAGGTTGCATAGATAAAAATATTATTGTAGGGACATGGCAAGCACATTTGAGTAGAAATAGAGAAGTTTAATGCAATTGTGGAAGCTCAAGATAGAGCATTTGCTAATAGATATCTATGGGGTGGTTATATATGGAACTAAACCTGATGATATTAAAAATGGAGAATAAGAAGTGTTGGAGGGAAAGGTGAGAGGTCTTATTAGTATTCGGCTGGTCGATTCATTGTTAGTGAATGTTTTTGAAGGAAAAACAGCAGCAACTCTCAAGAATAAGTCAGGTGATTTATTCCAAGTTAAATCCCTAGTTAATAAACTTTTACTTCGAAAATGGGTGAGGGTGATTCTATTGTTGAGAATTTGAATGCTTTTGATACTATTGTGACCCAAACTCAATTGAAGTGAAAATGGATGAGTAGGATCATTATAAGATCCTTTCGTATGTTATCTCAAATTTCATGAGACAACATGGTAATGGCCATTGGAAGCATTGTAAAGACATTAGTACTTGATGAGGTTGTAGCTAATTTACTCTTTGAGGAGATGAGGTGAAATTTTTTTGAATCCATCAATCAAGGCTTGGTTGTTCATGGAAGATCAAAGAATAAATTAAAGAAACAAGAAAAGGGTAGATCCAAATCTTAAGGGAGTTCTAAGTCTTCTGGAATGTCCAAGGAAAAATTTTGGAATTGTGATAAGGTTATGCATTTCAAAAGAGATTGCAAGGAATAGAAAAAGAAGAATAAGAAGGAAAATAATGATTCTAATGATGAGTCTGAAAAGTATTCTCAAGAGGATGGTGGAAATCCCTTTGTTGTAGCTTGAACAACCCAAGCAAGACAAATTTCATGGTTGATAGTTTATGAAGCTTCCTTCCATATGATTTCCCATCAAAACTAGTTTTCAATGTATGAGAAATGTGATTGTGGAATGGTATACCTTGTGGATGAGTCTCCTCTCAACATAGTTGGTCATGGTATATTCTTGATCAAATTCACTGATGGTAGAGTGAAAGGGATTAATGGATTTTTTCACATTCTAAGTTTGGCACATAACCTATTATCGGTAAGAAAACTTAATGATGTGGGTGTGTAGGTTGTTTTCTCTAATCAAATGTGTAAAATGGTTTGAGGAGCATGGTGTTCGCTAAGGGTGTTCATGTGTGCACTCTATTCAAGCTTGATATGTTCACCTTTCAATGTAATAGTTCTTAAATTTCTATAGAAAAGAGATGTGTATAATCTACACCCTTACAACCAAAAACATGTACCTGATGGTCATGCTTTCTAGATACAATGCCTATTTCATTAAACAGCTTGGACATATGCTAGTCCAAGTCACTTTGAAGATGGGTCAAAAACAGTCTTTCTAAACCCCAAAATATGGTTCCAAAAGTGTCAAATCTGGTTCCAAAAGTGCCAAATCCAGGTTCCAAAAGCATATTTTTGCTCTTGATATCCCCACTTTTGAAATTGGTTTTTGCGCTTTTTCGATATGATAAATATGATAATGGCACTTTTAGAACCTGATTTTCCTTTTTGGAAGGCTACTTTCGACACTTCCAATACTTAAATTTGCAATTTTGAAAACTGATTTTGGCACTTTCAAGCTCTGATTTTGCATTTTCGAAAACCAAACTCGACACTTTACAAGTATTATAATCACAATGAAATTGAACATGCTAGTACAAACAAACATAAGTGTATTATTTAACAAAACACTTTCTTTTTCATTTTATTCACAATTGGCCTCACATCACTCACGCCATTCAGGTGCAGCAAGCAAGGCCATAATCGATCTAACAAGAATGTGTCATTGACATCTTGGCAAGTATACATTTTTGTTATAATACAATTCTCTTCCTCGTTACAAACATGTTTTTATTTCAAGTCATCTGCAATCACTGTATTTGTAGCATTCCAACCATGGATCAAAATATCCCAAACTTCGTTTAAAGGCTTGAGAAATACATAAGGATTTCCATCACCCTGATAACCCTCTCTGGCTATGCAAGAACGATATTCTTGTGTTAAAATTACTCTAAATTGGTCCCTTTGCAATCTTGTTCTTTGTAATATTGTTGGAAAAAACTCGTCAACATTGTTTTGTTGTGCAGATGTCCATACCCCAACTTCAAATATACTAAAGCATTTTTCAAAAAATTCCCTAAATCCTGGACGTATAAAATAATACTTTGTGGTTGATTCGATATCCGGTGTTCGTGGAAATCTGAATTTCTTTTTTTATGAACTATGTGTAACAAAACTCCATTGAAATCGAAAATAATCAATGGTTTACTAGTAACAAATCTTATCGTATCTGCAAACAAAAAAAACACACACACAACCTAGTCAATAAAATATTATGTTTCAATGTTTCCAAGTATATTGCTTTCATGTTCTGCAATTTTTGAAACACATCACCAGATACATGATACGATGTCCATAAATAATATGAGAATTGTCCAATAAAATTTACATCAATTAAATGTAGAAGTTGCCAAAAATATACAAATCAGTAAATGAATTATTGTTTTTATAGTTATTTATCTATCTTGTGAACTGTCAAATGTCCAACTAGTTGGAATTTTCAAGCAGTTTTCCTTGCTATTATCTGTTGAATGATATTTCCCTTCATCTATAAACAACATGTCTATTTTTATATATATCTCCATAAGTGCATCCTTGAACGAATTTTTGTATATGTGCAGTACTTCACCAACATTATAATATGCATTATAAATGGTACTATGCTTACATTGCTCTCGACCCCAAATAAATACAAAGTATTCATTCTTCAACCATTCAAATATACCAAGGAATTTTTTAATTTGCATGTTTCCGAGCATGCAAAACCACAAAGAAACGTCAAAATGTTCTCTGGCAACACTGATAATATCGGGGTTGAACATCCATGCATAATAACGATATCAATTATGGACAAAATGAGGTTGTTTGGAAAAATATTCAATGTTGGATAACATCTGAACTCCAAAGAGCAATCCCTCTACTCTCGGGACCAATAGTTTCTTTTGTGGTGATATCTGGATTGCATACAAAAACCGTGACTATGTATATAACCACAACAACAACACTTCGTTCATGAAGTTAATGATCACAAACATGCAACTGTAAATGAAGATTTTGATTTCCAAAGATTAATACAAAAATCACCCAAAATTTCACAGATTCAAATGATGTAATAAAAGCATCACTCTGAACAAATAATATGTTAGATTCATATGAAAAATAGTAATGTCACTAAAGATTTCCAAAGATTAATACAAAAATCACCCAAAATTTCACAGATTCAAATGATGTAATAAAAGCATCACACTGAACAAATAATATGTTAGATTCATACGAAAAATAGTAATGTCACTAAAAAAACCAGAAAACACATTGAATGATTTTAAATCTCCATAGGTTACATCTAGTGTTTCTCGCTCTTGAAAGAGGCAATGATAGGTTACATTTGATGGTTGTCACTCAACTAGAAGAAGGCAATGAAGTTTCTGATATCAGTTGATTCATGCATTTTACTAAGACCCTGCCAGATTCGATGTACCAATTCACTATCTATCCTAGCAGACGATGCAATAAAAGGCTTACTCAAAATACAGTTTCCACATGGATGTGCTTTCACATCATCACCCTCCAAAACAATCATTGATGTATTACTTTATGAATATTTCATTGGGAACTCCTCCCACACACTCTCCATATTTTTTGTGTATTTCCTTCTTTATCGTAGGTACATCTCTCTCGAAACCATAAAAATAAAATTTGTTCCCCATATGATTTTTCTGCACTGCCTGTCCTCAAAATTTTTGTAAACAATGACTTCCCCTCATTGACCCCACATTTAGATGACCAAATCTCAACATTGAATTTGGAAATACATAGTTCCAAAAATTGTATGGCATATGTTCGTGACTCATAAAGCTTCTTTGTGTTTAAATTCAAATTCACCAACAATACTTTCTTCCCCCTTTTTAACTTTTTTCCCTCCAATAGTATTTTTTGTATTTCTCTTTTTTTCTCTTTTGGAGTCATTTTCTGTGACTTTCTTGCGAAATAGAAAACCTTTCATTTCTAATATTAATAACATTTTTGTATGGGGAGTTGCACAGAAATATTGCTTTTCATTATATATTTCGGAATAAATTTGTTTCATCAATTTAAGTAGAAAATAATATCTTTTACCTGTCAATGCCAAGCCAGCATTTGAGTGGTGAGTAACATTGTTGGAGATACCACGTTTTGACACCAAGCCCCCCACTTGGTTCATTATTATCCAATGTGATTTTTTGGCTAATATCCACGGACATCATCGATCCCAACTCTAGTTGTGGATGATCCACATGTTGAATAGCAATCCAATCATCTTGACCTGGAAATTTGCAAGTATACATTTTATATAACTTTTTGCAAGTATTGAAGGTCACTATCCCCATTCATAATTTAGTTAATTTAACCAGGATCTTTGAAAAATAAATGTTTACCTTCTTGTCCATCTTGTTCTCCAGTTTGGTAGTTCTTTGTGGATTCTCCATCGCATTCAATGTCATCATCAGATAGTATAATTTTACTAGACGATACCTGAGTGTGCTCTTTATTTGAAGTTGTAGTAGAAAATGAATTTGAAGAATTTATTGAACATAACCGACGGAGAAAATTAAAATACAATGAAATAAGACATCTGAAAATGTTAATACAGATACCTTGGTTTATACCCAATTCATGATAGAAACTGTTCATAAACAACTCTTGTTGTACTATCTCCACAATAGAAATAACTATTCTATCTGGTGACTTGATCGACGAATGAAGAACTCTACCTCCTGCATACAACGAAAGAACTATACCTCGAGAAGAGATCATTCTGAAAACTATGTGATCCTAGAATTCATGTGTCCTTTCTTTTACAAAAACATGGCTCCTCAAACTATCATTGTTAACCTTGGAAAAAGGTAAATCAATCATTGGTAGGCCCTCATCCTTCTAATCCATATCCATTTGAAAAGTAGACAAATTATTCTCATCCCTTCCAATTCTCCAACACTGTATAATAGAGAATCCTATAAATAAGTCCTTGGAGAAATCTCTATAAACTCCCTTGGTAGAATTCCGCATTACCTTTTTTTATTTCTTGTTGAAAAGTGTGAAAGCTTTAGAAATCATACAAGAGTTTTCCATATCAGCTAAAAAAATACAATTACATGTTGCTTCATTTGATTCTAATTAGTACAACAACACAATCATATCTTCTATTGTCTAGGGATTATCACAATTACACATATCAACAACAACAAATTCACAGCTGATTGTCGCACCAAAAAATGCTTTGGATCTTAGTGTGTTGACCATTGATGCCTGATAACAACATTAACAAAAAACTATGAACTATCTTTGACGGAGTCAATGGACATACCCATCCCCTATTTATTGATATATATGTTCAATATTTTCTCAGTATCATTTGGTAATTTGGTACCATTATCCTCTTCGGATTCTTTCTTTCTCTTTTTACCCAAAGATTTTGCTTGCTTTTCGGAGCATAAAATACTGCACATTTGTTGGAGATGATTTGGTGCAATTTTATAGATTTCAATGACATTATCGTTAGTGATAATCTGTGATTGAAAAGTTTGAACATCACGAACTTTGAAATATTCAAAGATCAAATGCCTGGTTGACCTCTCGTCCTTGATTCGCTGGCAATATTGATATAAAGTCTCTGCGCAAACATTTTTGTCGACTAATGTGCTCAGCCAAACTGATCCGTTGATTATATTGTCCGCCAGAGTGGTCAATTCATCTTCATCAAGGTCACGCAATGGTCTAAAAAAATTAGATCCATGATTCTTTATTTTATTTTGAACAAAATCAACCTGAGTGATGCTCTTGGGTGAGCATGGAAAGGAACCACTTTTGTAAAGCTCGAATACAGACATCCATTTGCTCCACAGTCGATCCGATGTCAAAAAAGAGTTAGCTTGTCTTTAAGGTTTTCCTTTGTTTGAACAAAAAATATATCCATACATTCACCTTGGAAAGACTGCAAACATATAAAATTAAAGATAATATTTAATTTGTTAATTTTATAACACACGCTGCAATCTAAATACTTTGATTGACAAGAAGAAAAATTCTATACATGTCAATCATCACTGGAAGCTTTTCCCTTTCTCGAGCGGTATGACCTACCGTAGGATATCCATTTCTCCCTTGCTTTCACAACTTGAGAAATGAATGGAGTGTTTGCAAATTCCTTGTTTGATAAATTTTGTTGTTTGCATAATTTGTTGATAATATGTTGAGGAACATCTTTATGTAGAAGACGAGTTGTTCGATGCTGATACCTTGAATGGACCGATTGGTATTTATCAGTTTCAATGATTTTTTTCACGCAGAAATAGTATGTTGCCCATCCAATATATAAAAATTTACTGAAGGCAAATTAATTTCGTCTTCATTTCTGGGAAATAATCCCAACGTGGTCTCCTTATCAAAAGGCAATAGAATAGCATCTCTCCATGTTGTTGTAAAAGTTGAGACAAGAGATAAAACCATCTTTGCCACGACCTCCTCGTCAACTTTTTGATATTGCAAATGCGGAGGTGCAACAACACATATCGTTGCGTCAATAGAAAAAAATTTCTCGTTGAACACAAAGTATTTGATATGTTCTTGTCGAACTTCTTTTGAACTTTCGAAGCTCTTATACGCTTTTTGCATCATCGCTATAGAAGGACCTGATTTGAGTGCTTTGAAGGAATATTTGGTCACATCTTTTTCAATATGATTGAGAAATGTTCTTCTAAGGTAGAAAAGAATATTTTCATGGTCTACATTTGTCAACTTCTTTTCAATATTCATGTAATGCAATTCATATGAGATTTTCGCAGCTAGGATTCTTTTCTTCCATACCGACAAAATTCCTTTCTTCAAAGATGACGCGTTATTAATTCTGGACCGATTACAAACATCATACGAGGGAAAAACACACCTTTGCTTCGCACAGGAAACTGGATCTTAATCGGGAGCACTTTTCATTAGATCTGGTCGAAAATTACAAACCATAAGATATCATGTAGAAGGAAACATCGGTCTCTCTCGACCACTTCAACTTAAACACGCAATAAATGGTCAGAAATGGGATCTGCATATGTCAATATTCTAGCTCGAGTTGGAGCTCCTTCCTCATCCAAGCACAATAGATATAAATCTAGGTACAAATTATCTGGTTCATCCATCTCAATATACCATCCATGCTTGAATAAACCAAGGTTGTGATCTTTTAACAAATCAAGGAACGAGATTTCCTGGTATTGACTAAGTCTCAACAATGCAGTCATGTTTTATTTGTAAAACAATAAATATTGTGTAGTTAATATAAGAATGCATACAATGTTTATAATTATCAATTAGTGTTTTAATATTACATGTATACTTGCAAATGTTCAAGCGAATGATCGATGGAGAAGGAACGACCGCTCATTTTCAAAATAAATTGATTGATTAAGAACAAATATGCTAGCATTATCCATGAGAGATCGAATGCACATTTTATATAGTCATTTGAGATAGAATCCATCATAGAAGGAGCAATCATCATAGAAGGGGCGGTCTATCCTTCTTGTTGGAAGTAGGAAGTCGAGATAAATATTGTTTATATGTTATAACTTATCCAATGCCTTGATCCCTACTATTTATTCTCAATGTGTCGATCCTTACCATTTAAATTGATCTCTATTGTGGTTTGTAGAAAATGGATCGATGCAAGAAGGACTGTCCATTCCTTTCTGAAAGCTACTTATGTCAAAGTTATCTAGGTAGAATATCTCCATGATATTCTTGATATTTGGAGAGTATACGAAAGGGCATCTGGTCCTTCCTGGGATTTCTTTACTAATAGTTCTATAATACAGAAAGGGTCGTTTGATCTTTCTTGGGTTCACCATTCTGGATATAGGTGAATTGTTGGACGACCATTCAGAGCTTCAATAGTTTTACAATTCTCTAATAAATGAAGGGGCGACTGATCCTTTCACTCCATGATATTATTCATATTTGGAGGATATAGGAAAGGGTGCCCAATCCTTGTTGTGTTTTACATTTCTCTCATAAAAGAAGGGGCGACCGACCCTTCTTGTGCTAAGTATTATTTTCATAATTGTTCTATAACATAAGAAGGGTCAGTTGTTCCTTCTTGTTTTCACTATTCTAGATATAGATGAATTGTTGGACGCCCATTCCTTTCGCTCCATGATATTCTTAATATTTGGATGCTATAAGAATGGGTGCCCGATCCTTCTTGTGTTTTCTATTTATACTAATCCTACAATACAAGAATGGTCGACCATTCATTCTTATGTTCAACATTCGGGATATAGCTGAATTGTCATCCCAACCTTCAGAGATTAAATATTTTTAAATTTCTCTCTTAAATGAAGGGTCGGCCGACCCTTCTTGTGCTCAATATTCTTCCAGTTTTCATCATTCTGGATATACATGAATTAACATCATAGCCTTCATAGGTTGAATAATTTTGGCAATTCGCTTATAAATGAAAGGGTGACCGGCCCTTCTTCTGCCAAGTATTCCTTTCATAAAAGTTTTAGACTGCAAGAAGGGTCGGTCGATCCTTCTTGTGCTCACCATTATGGATATAGGTGAATTTTTGAACAACTATTCGTAGGTTCGATAGTTTTACAATTCTCTACTAAATGAAGGGGCGGTCGATCCTTTCTCTCCATGATATTCTTAATATTTGGGGGATATAAGAAGTGGTGCCCAAACCTTCTGGTGTTGGTCGTTCATTCTTATGTTCACTATTTAGTATATAGTTGAATTGTCGTACCAGCCTTCATAGATTAAATGTTTTTACATTTCTCTCTTAAATGAAGGGTCGGCCGACCCTTCTTGTGCTCATTATTTTTCTAGTGTTCACCATTCTGGATATACATGAATTGACATCCTAGCCTTTATAGGTTGAATATGTCATGGCCCAGCGGACAAGCTCAATTTCTCGCTTTCCACTAAGTCGTGCAACACTGCCCATAGGCTAACTAAGGGCATGGCCATATTGGAAGCACTCTGATAGACTACGACTAACCTATGGAATTACCTACTCCTACCTCCTGAGATTCTACACTTAGTTAATTTTTCATTTACATGTGCACACAACAAATCAACCAAGTACAAGAGGCAAGAATATATTTGGGCGGCACCCCTAAAACGGAGTAGCCTAATACCCATGAGAAGACTTGTTACAATGAAGGAGGATGCCACAATCCTTTGGAAACTCATCCAAGAGTGAGCCAAACCAGAAACACCTAAAATACAATAAAGCCACAAATTCAATCGTCTTTGTCGCATACGCATGCCTGCATGCTCGCACTACCCATGCAAGGTCTCTCTGTAGCGTCGTTTTCCGTTGCGATCCTGTCGAAGCCTACACTGTCAAAATGTCATTCGCACTCTGCCCAGGGCTTACTCAAACTTCTTGCACCATGCACTTCCATTCAGCTTAGACCTGTACCAAGCCTCCTTGTCAAGTGTCTACCCGATGTGCTGAAGTATGCCTCCTCTCTGCACTCTGACTCTGCCACTAAGGAAATATACTAAGATGTCCATCCAATCACCCGTTCGCTGGTTTTCACCCTCATCGGCGCACAACTACAGCATCCATCTTGGACTCCTAAGTGTCGAACCGCACCCACCTGGGTGCTTGTCTGTCTGCGCGCACTTCTGGTTTCCACTCTCCTGCAGTTGCCCAAACTAGGCGCAAATCCATCGGTGTGTCTTCCTGAAAACACACTTTCAAACAACCTGTTGCCTACACTGTCACTTGGGTGCACTCCCTCCGGAACGCACTTTCCTGTGGCGCACCTATTGAGCACACCTACCCGGGCACACTGCTGAGCGCGTTTTCCAAACGCATTTTTGGGCGCACCTGTTGGGCGCACACCTGAGAGCACCTAACTAAGTACACTTATGGGAGCACTTCTGAATGCCCATCGGAACGCATCCCCTGGACGCGCTACCGGACACACTTCTGGGCACAGTTTCTGGGCACACTTCCTGGGCGCACTTCCTGGGTGCACCTCCGAACGCACTACAGAACGCATGTCTTCCTGGAGCCTACCGGAACGCAACTGCTAAAACTCCTCTCAACTAGGGCGCGTCTGTCCA
Organism: Larix kaempferi; assembly: GCA_027924585.1. Lineage (NCBI taxonomy): Eukaryota > Viridiplantae > Streptophyta > Pinopsida > Pinales > Pinaceae > Larix > Larix kaempferi. The sequence goes on from BSBM01000299.1 coordinate 21,074,910, forward strand.
AGTCCGCATTTCCTGCTACTTGGCAGTTTTCCCAACTCCTAAGACTCGCATGTGGACCTCCCGCAGGGCGCATCCCAAAGGGAGCGCGCCTGCAACCGGAGTTGCCCAATGCCTTAGCCGAATTTTAGAGCTACTTCCTTCTTGCTACTTCCTTGGCTTCCTTTTATTTCCTCCAACCACAACCTATTTATACACTTATTCGTCTATAGGGTAGGGCTTTGTTCCCACTCTAGTCGACCCATCCAAGTGGTTGCATGTACCACAAGTCTTGTGGACGCCATCAAGCCAAAGCTAGTCTAACACGCCTCTTAGGCGTAGTTGTGTCGGTGCATCCCCCCTTGGGCACCATTTTTTCTAGAGCGCCCACCTTGCAACTCTGTCTGCCTTCTCCGCTAAGTAAATGCCAACTTTCATTGAGGCTTCGTCGCGTGGGTGCCCGGACCATTGGAGCTGTCGTGCCAAGACGCTCCATTACACCCAACCGTTGAGTGATGCCCGCGTTCCATGCGAAGTGCCCAACACTTAGAATTTTGGCTAATTGTCCACCTCCTTATGGTTCGAAGGGCCATTTCTCCAAATTTCCGGGGAACCCCAAGTCGTGGGCCACAGATAGCTGTGACATAATATTTTTACAATTCCCTCATAAATGAAGGGGTGGTTGACCCTTCTTCTGCGCAGTATTCTTTTCATAATAGTTCTAGACTGCAAGAAGGATCAGTCGATCCTTCTTGTGTTCACCATTCTGGTTACAGGTGAATTGTTGGATATAGGTGTTCACAATTCTCTACTAAATGAAGGGGCGGCCGATCCTTCTTATCGGAAGTCGGGATAAATATTGTTTATATGTTATAATTTAGCCAATGTCTCGATCCCTATTATTTACTGCGGATTTCATAAGTCGGGAATTGTCGTCTTAGCCTTCATACATTAAATATTTTTAAATCTCTCGTAAATGAAGGGTCGGTCGACCCTTCTTGTGCTCAGTATTCTTCCAGTATTCACCATTCTGGATATACATGAATTGATAGCCTAGCCTTCGTAGGTTGAAAATTTTTACAATTCCCTCATAAATGAAGGGGTTGTCGACCCTTCTTCTACCCAATATTATTTCCATAATAGTTCTAGACCGCAAGAAGGGTCATTCGATACTTCTTGTGTTCACCATTCTGGATATAGGTGAATTGCTGGATAAAGGTGTTCACAATTCTCCACTAAACGAAGGGGCAACCGATCCTTCTTGTCGGAAGTTGGGATAAATATTTTTTATATGTTATAACTTAGCCAATGTCTCGATCCCTACTATTTATTGCGGAAGTCAGGAATTGTCGTGTTAGGATATTTAGACACTTAGGAGTTAGTTAAGATCAACTTGTGTAATATATCCGTTAGGGATAGTGTGTTTCTTTAGTATGCATTAGTATGCATTTGTAAATACTTAATCCGACGGTCACGATATGTTTCCGACATAGAGTGATCCGACGGCTCAACTTCTCTTAGATCAAACCTAACCTTGATCCGTGGCTTAACACCCGATTGGTCCATGATCTCTATTTAAAGAGCATGGAGGGTCATTGTTTAGTTGATCGATTATGAGAAGCTCATTTGTAACATTCTTTCTTTGCATAATAAATTGTCCCGTAGAAGCTATTTGGTCGGGGCCGTGGAGTGTTTCCCTCAAGAGGGTTTAAACCACGTCAAAACATCGGTGTGTTGATCTGTGATCTGTTTATGTGAAGTGGTTTCTCTTGGTGTTCGGTCCTTTGGTAGTACCCTGTGTACCCGAACATGGTATCAGAGCTTTTATGAAGTGCCGCTTCCGGTTATGATCTAGATCTTGAACTGTTGTTGTCGAAACTCGTAAGGGTTTCTAGTTCTAGTATTTCTGTGCATTTCTGGGCTATAGGAGGTGTTCCATTGTGTCCGAAGCGTCGTTTCCATTGGGAAATAGTTTTCGTTTGATCGAAAATGGTTCCCGGTTGCTCCAGAAACGCGTATTTCATCAGATCTGAAGGTATAATGTTACAGTGACGCATTTTTTTTATTTTGTTTTTTGAAAAGAAAAAATCTCATATTTCATTTTTTTTTACTGTTAGATTTTTTTTTTGGTTCGGATTGTTGCTTTCCCGTCTGCATATGCTCTTTGCCGTGCACCTTGACCGATCTCGGCAAATCAGAAACAGAAAGGGAAAGGGTTTTTTTCGGCTGCGTATGCTCTTTGCCGTGCACTTTGCGCGATCTCGGCAAATCAGAAACAGAGAGAAAACGTAGACTTTCCGGGCAAGCTAACAAGATCTAACTCCACAAGTGTGGAAAATTTTTTTTTGTTTCGATTTGTGCTCTGTTTTGCAGGAAAAAGGGCAAGCACGCAAACCGAGCAAGAAGAGTAAAACAAAAAACAAAAAAAAAAACCCTTCCTCATTCCCATATTTTACATACCTTTTAATCTAGTTCACTTGGTTCAAAGTTGCTTTATTACTTAATAGGTCTTGAGTTCAAGTCTTAGGAAGTTACTTTTAAAAAGAAAAGTGCATGCAATTTCTATTTTCAAGTTACTGTATTGTAAAAGTGCATCTCACTTAAATAATAAAAAATAAAAATACAAGTGAGTCACTTAAGTTTTTTTATTTATTGTTGCACTATTTAAAAGTAATATCATTGTAAAAGTGAAATCACTTATTTTACAAAAGTGGTTCACTTAAAACAACTTTCTTGTAAAGTGATTGTCAAAAGGTTTATCTTGGGAAGAGGGGGGTTCTTTTTTTTGCTGGACATTCTCTAGCTGCCACGTCACTATTGGGGACATCTTCAACAGTTTCTTTGTTCAAGCATAACTTCATCATACAGAGTCAGTTTTCAGTGCCGTTTTTTTTTAAACCGCCTATTTTTTCGAGCTCTTCACATCCAGACTATTGGTTTCTGCTTTTACAGCCATTAATTTACAAATATGGCCGCCCATTGTGATATTCTACTTAACAGTTCCAACTATTTCTCATGGAAATCTTGTATGGAGGATGTTCTACGAAGTAGGGGAATTTTCAGAATTACCACAGGGAAAGAAAAAGAACCCACTGATGATGATAAGAAAATAAAATGGGAAAATAGATGTGATGAAGCTCGTGGATTGATTGGGATGTCAATCTCTACTGATTTGCGATTCCACATATCTGGAATTGATGAACCTAATACTGCTTGGGACAAGTTGGAAACTGTGTTTGGTAAACACAATGAAATTCGAGGTCACCAACTCGAAAATGAGTTGATTTCTTTAAATCCAAGTGACTTTTCATGCATTCAAGATTATTTATCTAAGTACAAAACTCTCAAGCTCTTATGTGCAGAATGTAAGATTGAGAGGGAAGACAAACAATGCATTTATCATATTCTTTCCAAACTTGGACCTGCATATTCTGTTTTTGTATCTACATTTTACTCCATGAAAGCATCCTTGAATGCAGCTAGCTATCAAGAGCCTAGTCTTGAATCCTTTTGTGATTCCTTGATTAGGGAACAAGATAAACTCATTCATCTTGGAATAATCAACAATGCAGATACATCTGGGAAAGCCTTATTGTCCCAACAGAAGGAAAAGTCCAAGCCTCCCAAGAAACAAAATTTTCGCAATAATAAGTCAAACAAGGGTCCAAAACCCTCTCAGTCATCTCCTTCTTTAAAAAATGACAAAGGATCCAAGCCAAAAGGTAAGAAGACTGAGCGTCTTTGCAACTATTGCGGGAAAGATAATCATGATGAATCTAAGTGTTTCAAGAAGATGGCAGCCTTGGAAGCAGCAATAAAGAAGCACCACATCAGCCTAGATTCGCCTTCAGAATCTGCCTCTCATGGGCATGCACTTTGTGCATCTGGTTATTCTTATAATGCATCTTCTTCTTCTACTTCAAATGAATGGCTCATTGATTTTGGAGCATCTTATCATATGGCTAAGGATCATGCCATCTTTTCTACTATGCATGAATGTAACACCAAACAAATATTTGTTGGTGATGATAGATCTCTAAGTGTTGTAGGAGCTGGAACAGTTCCAGTAGATAATGGTCATTTTAGTGATGTACTATGTGTTCCAAGAATTTCCTGCAATTTGTTATCAGTCTATCAGATCACTCATTCTGGTGAAGGTAAAACTGTGACCTTTACACCTCACCAAGTTGTAATCAAGGATTTTAAAGATCCTCAACAGGTTCTAGCTACCGGAATTGTTGATGATATTACCAGGTTGTACAAGTTTAACAACTTTGGGTCATCACCTTTCCCTTCAGTTTTTGTTGCTCATAGTGATAACTTGAGCAAACTTTGGCATGAGCGATTTGGTCACTTAAATTATCGCTCATTGCAACAACTATGTAAAGAAAATATGGTGACAGGTCTTCCGATGGTATCTTGCAGAGATGGTGTTTGCTCCGGTTGTGTACTCGGAAAACATCATCGGGACAGTTTTGACAAACATGCCTCTTGGCACGCCTCGGTTCCCTTGGAGCTTGTGCATAGTGACTTGTGTGGTCCTCTTCCATCTGCTTCCTTTTCTGGTTTCAAATATTTCTTAACTTTCATTGATGATTACACCAGACGCACTTGGGTTTATTTCCTAAAACTTAAGAGCGAAGTATTTAACATGTTCTTGGCCTACAAGGCCCTTGTTGAAAAACAATCTGGTCATCAAATTATTAAGTTAAGATCTGACAATGGAGGAGAATATGTTAATAAACAGTTCACTACTTTCTGCGAACAAGGCATCCAACAACAGCACACTGTTCCATATACACCACAACAAAATGGTGTAGCTGAGCGGAAGAACCACACTTTAAAAGAAATGGCTAATTGTATGATCCAATCTAAGGGACTAAGTCTTCAATTTTGGGCTGAAGCCATAAATTGTGCAAATTACATAGTTAATCGTACCCCCACAAAAGCATTACAAGGTATAACACCGGAAGAAGCATGGAGTAAAACTAAACCTGATGTAAGTCACTTTCGTGTGTTTGGTAGTGAAGCATGGGCTTGCATTCCGGATGAAAAACGGAAAGCATTGCAACCTAAAAGTGAAAAGTGCATATTTGTTGGATATTCTGAAGATATAAAAGGTTATAGACTTCTTCAAACACATTCTCATGATATAATCATTAGAAGAGATGTTAAATTTGATGAAAATATCTTGGCCTGCGAGCCTAACTCGGCGATTGTGCCATCTTTGGCCTGCGAGCCTGATTCGACGTTTGTGCCTTCTTCTTCTTCTTCCAACTTCCTTGACAGGTTTCCAACTCCAGTTTCTGATGATGACAGTGAGGATGAAAATCCACCTCTGCCTGCTCATGTTCCTCCAGTTGCACCAGCACAAGTGCTTCCTCGATGGGTCCGTTCAACATGTGAAGCAGCTGGTGATCTTGCCGGTGATCCTAGAGATCAACGTCGAACACGTTCTCAGTTTCAGCGAGCCTCTTCTCTTTTGGCTCAAGTTTCCGAGAATCATGATCCAGAAACTTTTGTAGAAGCTTCAGGGAATCCAGATTGGGATGCAGCCATGGATGAAGAATATCGTTCCTTAATGGCGAACGATACTTGGGATCTAGTACCTCTTCCAAAAGGAAGAAAACTTGTCAGATGTAAATGGGTCTACAGAACTAAGTATGCATCAGATGGAAGTGTTGAAAGACTTAAGGCAAGGTTAGTTGCCAAAGGTTTTTCTCAAGTTGAAGGGATTGACTACAATGAAACCTTTGCTCCCGTCGCCAAAATGAACTCCATCCGCCTTGTTCTTTCCCTTGCAGCCTTACACAACTGGGAAGTCCATCAAATGGATGTCAAGTTTTCCTTCTTACATGGTGATTTACAGGAGGAAATTTACATGGAACAACCTCCTGGCTATGTTCAGAATAACTCTAGCCTTGTCTGTCGCCTTAAGAAATCCTTATATGGCCTTAAGTAAGCTCCTAGAGCTTGGTATGCCAAAATGGATAACTTTCTCCTTGACACTAGTTTTTCTAGATGCCATTCTGACCCCAATGTCTATACAAAGAAAGTAGGAAACCATCTCATCATACTTGTTCTATATGTTGATGACCTTATTCTTACTGGTAGTGACCCTAAGCTTATAACCCATGTGAAATCCAGTCTTAAACAAAATTTTGAAATGTCAGACTTAGGACATTTGCATTATTTTCTTGGTCTCCAAGTCCTGCAAACCAAAGAAGGAATCTTTCTTTCTCAGTCTAAGTATGCTTGTGACCTTCTTCGACGATTTCACATGGAAGATTTTACACCAGCCCCTTCTCCCTTCCAGTCTGGAGTCAAACTTTCTGCCACTTGTACTTCACCTAAAGTAGATGCCACCTTGTATCGTCAGCTTGTTGGTAGTCTTTTATACTTGACTCATTCCCATCCTGACCTTTCCTTTGCCGTTGGTCAAGTTTCCCGTTATATGCAGACACCTCATGAAAGTCACTGGAAAGCAGCTAAAAGAATACTTCGATATATTCGAGGTACAGTTCAGTTTGGGATTCATTACAGTACAGGGGGGAAACCTTTGTTGGTTGGTTTCACTGATTCAGATTGGGCCGGCGATCCGGATGATCGAAAGTCTACTGCAGGTTATGTTTTCAGTCTGGGATCTGGACCTATTACTTGGGCTTGTAAGAAACAACAAGCTCTTGCTCTTTCTTCAGCAGAGGCATAATATCGAGCAGCAGTTAATGCCAGTCAGGAAGCTTTATGGCTTCGACAGATCCTTTCAGAGTTTGGATTCGAGCAGCAGCAGCCTACTCCACTTTGGTGCGACAATCAAAGTGACATCAAGCTTGCCAAAGATCCAGTTCTACATCAACGCAGCAAACACATTGAGCTACATATGCACTTCATCAGAAATCTTGTTCATGATCATGTTCTTGAAGTGCTCTTTTGCCCTACAGATGATCAAGTTGCAGACATCTTCACCAAGTCTCTTACAGAAGCGAAGTTTTCTAAACTTCGATCTATGTTAGGAGTTCAGGAACTTGTCATTAAGGGGGGATAGGCTCTAATGCCTCCTTCCTTCTCCTAATAGTGTCACTTTGTAAATCCTTCAATCCTATCCCAAGTTGTTCTTAAGGGGGGATGTTAGGATATTTAGACACTTAGGAGTTAGTTAAGATCAACTTGTGTAATATATCCGTTAGGGATAGTGTGTTTCTTTAGTATGCATTAGTATGCATTTGTAAATACTTAATCCGACGGTCACGATATGTTTCCGACATAGAGTGATCCGACGGCTCAACTTCTCTTAGATCAAACCTAACCTTGATCCGTGGCTTAACACCCGATTGGTCCATGATCTCTATTTAAAGAGCATGGAGGGTCATTGTTTAGTTGATCGATTATGAGAAGCTCATTTGTAACTTTCTTTCTTTGCATAATAAATTGTCCCGTAGAAGATATTTGGCCGGGGCCATGGAGTGTTTCCCTCAAGAGGGTTTAAACCACGTCAAAACATCGGTGTGTTGATCTGTGATCTGTTTATGTGAAGTGGTTGCTCTTGGTGTTTGGTCCTTTGGTAGTACCCTGTGTACCCGAACATGTCGTCCCAGCCTTCGTAGATTAATAATTTTACATTTCTCTCTTAAATGAAGGGTCGGCCGCCCCTTCTTGTACTCTGAATTTTTCCAGGGTTCACCATTATGGATATACATAAATTGACGGCCTAGCCTTCGTAGGTTGAATATTTTTACAATTCCCTCATAAATGAAGGGGCGACTGACCCTTCTTGTTCCCGGTATTCTTTTCAGAATAGTTCTAGACTGCAAGAAGGGTCATTCGATCCTTCTTGTGTTCACCATTTTGGATACAGGTGAATTGGTGGATATAGGTGTTCAAAATTCTCTACTAAACGAAGGGGCGGTTGATCCTTCTTGTCAGAATTCAAATGTCGGGATAAATATTTTTATATGTTATAACTTAGCCAATGTCCTAATCCCTACTATTTACCGCGGAAGTTGGAAGTCGGGAATTGTCGGCCTAGCCTTCGTAGATTAAATATTTTCACATTTCTCTTGTAAATGAAGGGTCAGACGACCCTTCTTGTTCTCAGTATTCTTCTAGTGTTCACCATTCTGGATATACATGAATTGACGGCCTAGTCTTCATACGTTGAATATTTTTATGATTCCATCGTAAATGAAGGGGCGGTCGACCCTTCTTGTGCCCAGTATTCTTTTCATAATAGTTCTAGACTGCAAGAAGTGTCAGTCAACCCTTCTTTTGTTCACCATTCTGGATATAGGTGAATTGTTGGATATAGGTGTTCACAATTCTCTACTAAACAAAGGGGCAGCCGATCCTTCTTGTCGGAAGTCGGAAGTCGGGATAAATATTTTTTATCTGTTATAACTTAGCCAATGTCTCGATCCCTACTATTTACTACGGAATTTGGAAGTTGTGAATTGTCAGCCTAGCCTTGTAGATTAAATATTTTTACATTTCTCTCATAAACGAAGGGTCGACCGACCCTTCTTGTACTCAGTTTTCACCTTTTAAAACAATGGGCAGGTATTTAGTTACAACATACAGTTTAACAAAGTGTTTGAATAAAAAAAAATCAATTGGGTATGGAGTCAACACATGCATTTATCAAAATTATTTAAGAGCCTGGAGGTAGCATAAATATTTCACAGAGGCAAAGTAGGTATCATTTGTCCAAACAAATAGCAATTTTAGGAATGATAGAAGATTAAAGAAAAAAATACATTAATAACATAGAGAATCTAATTGGGACCATCTTAAAATTGATCAGGAAAATTTCCTTTAACTTTATCTGGAAGGGCTCTCATCACTTCAAAGGATGTCACTTAGTTTCATGGGAAAGAATCTCAACTCCAAAGAATGGAGATGGTTTGGGTATCCACAATTTACATTGGGTATACTCGGCTCTGCACTTAAAAAGTCTTTGGAGAATTCTTGTTGATGAAGGACTATGGGGAAAGCTCACTCTGGACAAGTATATTTATCCAAATACGGTGGTTAGTTGGCTTCGATCGGTGAAGAAGGTAAAATATCATAGCTCGGTTATCATGCCTTTTCTTCATAGCTATGTTATACCATACATTTTCTTCAACAATGGCTTTCCTGGAAAACTGGAAATGGTTTCCATATTGTGGTTGGCAAAGATCGGATTCTGGTTGCAAAACATTCGGGTATTCTTACAAAACATATCCTCTGTTATATTCAAAGGATGGCCATTAACTCTATTAGCCATGTAACGAAGAATACTCAAAACCAAGGGGTGGATAATTATTGGTTATCGGCATTTGATTTACATCTTGATGGGGAGGTGGCAGCAGATTGGGATCTCTATATTGCAAGATTGAAACATGCAGGTATTTCCTTGAATGAAGAAATGGATGATATTTATTGGGATTATGGTTGTGGGAATGGGAATGTTACCACAAATCTGGCATATGGGGAAAATGCTTTTGAACATAAGAAATCTTATCCATACTGGTGGAATCATATTTTATGGAAATGGAATGTCCCGGAAAAATTGAAGATTTTCATGTGGTTAGCACTAAGTTATCGCATTATGGCTGGTGACAGATTTAGAAAACTTGGGGGAATTGGACCTAATGTATGTTTGTTATGTTTCAGAGCAGAAGAAACGTATGATCATTTGTTCAATCAGTTTGTATTTACTTTACAGCTCTGGGATGAGATAATGATTTTCCACTGTCAAGCAGGTACTTGGGTAGGAAGCACTCTTGATGAAAATCTTAAATATTGGTATTCAAATTTCAGACATTTGATGGCATATCTCGTTCATTTCATTTGGGGTCTTTGGCGACTAAGGAACTCTATCTTGTTAGATGAGAAAATCTACACTTTGCGTGGTTCCGTGGAATTCATACTACATTACATGAAAGACATAAACTGGAAGATGCATGTTACAAGGAAAAAAAATTAACCTCCCAATTATAGATTATCATTTTCCTGTGGATTATTTCGACGGAGCTAGTCAATTGGAAAGATGTGGGGCAGGATGCATTTTGTTCATGGATCAGGAACATCACATGGATATGTCATTTGGATGCAAAATGGGGAGAAAAACAAGGATAGAACCCCTTGCATTATGGGGATTTTTTACAATAGCACAGAATATGGGTTCAAACAAGATAAAAAAAATTGTTGACTCATTATCTATTATAAATTGGATCAATGGCAGTTGCATATTACAAGTTTCAAATTTGACAGCTTGGAAACAAAGGACTACGCATTTACACAATACTTTTGAATATATATGTTATAAACATCTAAGCAGGATCTATAACATGCATGCATACAGGATATCAAAAAGTGGTCTAATTATGGAGGACGGAAGGGCTCATATCTGCCTTTTTCACAAACAACAGGTGTTGGATTAAATTGACATAAATATATACTAAGTGGGGAAGGCTTTTTTGGACAATATTATTTTGATACATTACTTAAAATAGTTGTATAATATGGTAGAATATTAGCTAAATTGCATAGATAAATATTTTTTGGTTTATTGATTGTGATATGGAATGCTAAATGTTGATGTGGATGGAAGATGACAAACATGGTTATTATGAGATAAAAACCTGTGTAACATGAGGAATAGCAGCCATTTGGGAGACAAGTATGTTTCACATGTAACAAATTATTACCATGATCATTGACTTTTATGGACAAGAATATGTGTAGTTTCTTTTATTCATAATATGAATAGAAATAGGCTCTTTTTCTTCTCGAAAAAAAGAACATCTAACTAGGATGAATTCTGCATTAATTTGGAAGAAAGAACACTAACAATATTTAAATGTGTGAATCAGAGCATATAAAATGAATTCTAACTCGCATATTTCAGTCAAATATGAGGCAAAGTGATAATATGGTGTAACAGGAAATACATTCACAAACTACAAATTAACAGACTGAAGAAAGTGGCAACATATGAATCTTTGTTTCTGATAGACCTGTACTTCTACTCTTCATTAAAGTATTCAAAAAATATTACATCACAGTATTTTTTTTCTCTCGGATCCAACCCCGATTACTTTGTAAATTCAAAATTTATACAAAATGTTCTTTGAATAAACCCTGACTTATTCTTCGCTAAAAATAGAAATTTCAAAGAAATCTTTATACTTCAGGAACATTTTTTTTTTGTCGACCAATCCGATATCGTGGTGCTTTGATTTGGGATGATGTAACACTCGGGCAGTTAACAAAGGAGCCGCAACTTCATTTCAAATTAAGACACCTAAATATTCATTCTTGATATAACCTGTATTTTGTTTTCCCAATTTTTTCGACAATTTTCCATTGCTCTTGATTTGGGATTTCATAATCCATCATTTCTTTCACCATCACCTCCAATTCTATGCATGCTATGTAACATACAATTGGGAAATGCTTCTTAATCATTAGAAATTGATCAAATATTTCAAAATCATCGGTCAATTTATCAATTATTGTCTTTCCAGTTAATCATTTGAAAAAACCTTCAAATTTCGAGTGATCCATATGGGCCTGTACTATCAAACTGTGATAATTTTCTTGAGTCATTAATTTTCCATCGTCACTCCAAAAAGAAGGTAGACCATTTTCAAAAGGCCCTGAAATAATTTCTTAAAATTTTGAACTTGAAGGAGCATATGTTGCACTTTGTCTTGTACTTCTTTAACATGATCATGCTTGCCAATAATTCTTCTTGCCCAAATGATGATTGTTGGCCTGTATTTGATTGCAAAAGTCTGCATATTTGATTGAGTTAGAGTGTTTAAAAAATTGACTGTATTTTGAGTTGTTTCTGAATTCCTTTTGCTTAATGTCTCATTTTCCACTTTACACCTCTGGAGAGGTATGTTTGCTATAGCATCTTTATCTTCCATAAAATTCAAATGTGACCAGAATTTGGTGACTTCCACTGATATCACATCCCATATAAGGTGTTTAGCTACTTGTAATGGAATCTTACATGTCAATCTATCTTTTAATTCATCAACTTTCTTTTGCAACTGTTTTCTATCACTCAATGTTTTTTTTTCTTTTCGTCGGAATTTTGAATCACTTCCTATTTCAACTTCTGGTTTTCCGCTTTCAAGTTGGTACTTGTAAAACAATTTTGTATAATATTAGCTTATTAATAAGAAATATTTGTTGGTTTTACCTTTGAGGTTTCCACAATAAATCTGTGTGTTCAAATTGTTAATTGTCTTATTCATGGTACTTATGATTATTTAACTTGTGCTTAATACTAATTGTTTATAAAAGGTTTGAAAAATGCAATACTGATTCGCCCCCCCACCTCTCAATATTGTTGGTTAAACCAACACCTACCGCATAGCACTCTGGTCATCGATTAGGGTCCTGTGTAGTTGGTGCTCTAGAGCCTATGCTTAATATTTTAAGTGCTTGGGCCTATTGGCATAACTTTGTAGGATCCCTAAGGTAATCTTACATCCCTTATACTTTTTAAGCCTTCTTTGGACTCCAAACCTCATGAAATATTTACCCGATCTTCTTAGGTTCTTGGGACAAAAATAATGCTAACAATGGGGTCTCTTTGTGCAGATATTTCGTACCTTGTCCCAGATCTCTTTAGTTGATGAACACTTTCCAACTTTATCTTTCACATGATCATATATTCCATGCAAGATTACATCCATTTCCATTGCATTATTATTTCTTAGCTCCTTCATGGTTGCAGTTTTTTGTGGTCTTTTTGGAGCGATGTAACCATTTACAACAGATTTCCAGATATCAAAACCTTGTGCATGTAAATGGACTCTCATTATTATAATCCAATAATCAAAATTTGATCCATAGAACAATCGAACCCCATCTGCAGAGTAGAGAATTTCATGTTCATCCATGTTCTCTAAAGATCTTCGTTCCAACTATCAGACTATCTTGAAGGAATTGACTCTAATACCAATTGACTATTGGAAAATTATACTAAGAAGGGGGGTGAATCGGTATTTAGCAGTTTTTAACACTTTTAACCTTAAGTACAACATGTAGCATTAACCATTAACAATGCCATTCACCATCACATAAAACCAACACATAACATTATACACAATGCACAAGATATTTAACGTGGATCTGAAACCCAGACAAGAGAAAACCACATAATGCTTTTCTTATATAAAAATAACAATATTGCATTCATAGGAAGCACCCCAGAACCAGATGGAGGGAGGCACCAACCCCCTATTTTACAATATCCAACTTGAAGGAAGCTCCACCTCCCTGATTACCTGCACCAACTGGAAGGAGGTTCCAACCCCCTAATTTATAGGCTCCAACTCCTCAATTTACTAGCTCCAACTAGAAGGAGGCTACAACCCCTTGGTTTTCATAATTTCCAACCTATAGATAGGAATCCAGTCCTCAGTAAAATCCAACTCAATATTTTTACTATCACTAACTAGAATGAAGCCCCAACTCCCTGAGATCACAAGCACCAACCTAAAGGAGACTTAAATCTCCTATCCTTGCCCAATCCTGCCACCCTGATATGAATAAGAAGAACAATATTCCACTGCCATTATATCATTGTCTCCATCAACCTATACATGTATCTATGTCCTTGTACCTGTATCACTGTCCTTGTACCTATATCTATCATTGTCACAATCATTGTATTGTTGTCACTATCACAATCCCTGTTCGCCACAATGACACAATCATTGTCTCTGTCACAATGACACAAAAACTATCTCTGTCACAATGTCAACTTGTACATGCCTCAAATATGTCCTCCAAGAATGCCAACAACTTCTTCCAAGATATACTTCATATGTATAGCAAGACCAAAAATATGCCTCCAAAGAGTATAATCAAATCCCATAAATAATCACCAATAGACTTCATCTATTTGCACCTTCAAACCCTTACATCATAGACCTCATAGTACATCCCAAAATCTTAGAGGGATCTCATGCCAATAACATTACCATGGAATATTTCAATACAATCACCAATAATATCTATGCCAAGATCATCATAGAATGTGCCAAGATAATTACAAAGATCATCATTAAGTACGTTGATCCATGTGCCAACAAGTTTGTGATTCTGATACCGTATGAGAAAGTTATGCAAGATTTTGTCAACCTTCTTCTCTTGAATTTTCATTGTCTTTGTCATTGTCACAAACCCTAACATTCAACAAGTATAACTCTTAACATGTAATGAATAAATATATGGAACTTTTACCACATATTCTTCAATATATCTACGACATCTTCTCTAAGGGTCATTATCCAGAACATCATGGATCAAACGTTATAGTGAAAATACCAAACTAACTAGTTTAAAGATGATTTTTGAGTCATTTAAAAGCCCTGTCTTCCCAAGTTCATATCTTTGAAAAATATAGAGAACCAAGATTGTTAGGATATTCCTATACTCCATCCTAGTCCTCCTAGCATTTCTGTCATTTTCATTTCCAGTCATGCATGCAAAATTAGGGTTTTCATGCATCCTAATCATCAGTACTAGCACCTAGTCCTCAGATCAGTTTCAGCTCTCCTAGAGCTTAGTGCACCCTCCTTTCACCTACTGCATGAGAAGGGCGCCTTTCTTCACCTACCACTCCAGTTTAGTTCAGTTATCTTCTGTTCCTTCCTTGATTTAAGGATTAACTGACTCCTAACTGATCTTATCACTCCGATGGACCTCCAGTGTGACTAGACAACCTGTTCTGACTCTAGTTAGCTCCATTTGCGCCCTCCACTGAGCCTCCTTCACTATATTAGTGCTTCCATGTGCCAGTTACACCAACCACACTCAGTTAGACTCAGTTTGACTCCCGGATGACCATTACTTGTGCATTGATGACTTCACTGATGAGAAGGTGGACTCCTAGTTATGCATTGATGACTCTTCACTGATTATGGATCTGTGCATGAAGGCTAATTCGAATTACACCTAGTGAATTCGAATCCTCATCCTCAGCATTGTATATTTACCAGTTTACTATTCAGTTTTATGTAACATGTGTAATTATTCTGCCTCTATCAGAGCTCCTTTGGATCTATGTTCTATTGCTTGTCTCTTCTTCTATTATTCCTAAATTCTTTCATTGTGAGGTTTACATCATCTCTTTGGATCTTATTTCACATGGTATCAAAGCCATTTGAGAGTATATTCTACCTCCATTCTTGAGAGTTTTTTGCAGGTATTTCGAAGTTCTAGCAGTTGTAGCAGCAGATTCAACAGTTTCTATTTGCACTTGTTCCAGCAGTCAAGATGAGCAATTTGAATGCTTCTCCTTCTTCTCCTTCTCCTATAATCCTAACTCCTTTCAATTACTTTGAATGGAAGAGTAAGATGAAAGTCCACTTGAAGTCGAAAGGGTTTTCTAGAATTGTTGAGCAAAGAGATGCCATACCACATCAAACTGTAGAGAAAATCAAGCATCTAAACAAAATGGATGAAGCCTTTGGATGCATTTGCCTTCATATGTCTGAAGATATGTTGTTTCATGTTGAAGGAATGAAGTCTCCTAATGAATTGTGGACAAAATTGGAGAGTCTCTTTGGAAAACAAGATGGGCTAAGAGGCCACATTCTCGAAAATGAATTGGTTGCCCTTCAACCTAGCAATTTCGAGAGCATCCAAGAATTCTTCTCAAAATTTCACAATTTGAATTTACAATGCAAGCACTGTGGCATCACTAAAAGTGATGAGCAATTGGTACTCTCCGTATTGAGCAAACTTGGATCTCAATTTTCTGTCTTTGTATCTACCTTCCATTCTGTTCGAATGTCAATCCTTGGATGGAAGTTTCCCACTTTACAAGACTTTGCTGCAGCACTCACTCAAGAAGAGGGAAAATTGATTCAAATGGGGGCCATCAAAACCTCCAAAGATCTAGCTCCTTTAGTTGGTGAAGCAAGTGGAGCGAATGCAAAAGGGAGGCAAAAATACAAAGGCAAGAAGCCATCAAGATCCAAAAATGACAAACAAAAGAGACCAAATTGTTCCTACTGCAAGAGAAGAAACCATCCTGAGAATGCTTGCATGCACAAGAATATTGATCTTCTAACCAAGCTTCTTGAACAAAACAAAATTGTGGTTCCAAAAGAAGCAAAGATGCTTGATTCTGGAAGTGGATCTGATGATTTCCATGCATTGATGGCTGGTTTTTCAAAGACAAAATCCCTCCTCATAGATTCTGGAGCCTCCAACCACATGATTGCATCTAAAGAATCCTTCTCCTCTTTGGATCTCCAAGATGGGCCTACCATTCACATGGGAGACAACTCTCAGATTTCTGCCAAAGGATTGGGTACAGTTCATATGGATCATGGTAAGTTAAAAACTGTCTTATTTGTTCCTTCTCTTACAGCTAATTTGTTGTCAGTATATCAAATGACTCATACAGGATCACCAAAGCAAGTAAATTTTTGGTCCAAACATAGTAAAGATTACAGAAATCTCCACTGGAAAGGTTATAGTGAATGGGATTGCTAATCATGCCTCAAAGGCATATGAGTTCTCACAGTTCATGCCTTTCTCTCCAACTATTCCTTCAGATTCCGATGAAGATCACAGTGACTCCTCTTCTAATGAAGAAGAAGATCAATATTTTGATGTTGAGATCATGGTTCAAGAAGATTCAGATCCAGAACCAACACCTATTCTCAGTCCAGATTCGAGGTCAATATGGGCTCACATAGTCCTTGCTACTACTGAGAACACAGTTGATGATTTAGCTGTTCACAGAACTACTAGACTTCAGCATCATGCCAGCCTTGCATTATGCCATCCACCTCTCCATGAGAGATGCAGCATGATGATGGGGTTCTCTCCTCCATCTCTTGGGAAGACTCCTCATGTTCCATTCGCTCCAGTTATAGAAAGAGTTCTTGAAAGACTTGCTTCGTCCAACACATTCTCCACATAGTGGGAGGCCTTCCTACAGGAGATCAGCTTGCCAAGTCTTTTGCAAAAATTTTCATTGATGAAAGCTTCTTTCTTTTCTGCATAGTATGATGGTTCTTTGATTTATTTACTATCCTTTTGAGGGGGGGTATTTTTCCCATGAGGTTTTCCCCATTTCCTCAGTTTATGGACAGTTCTTTATTTTTTCTATCATTTCATTTATTGTATAGGTGAACTTTGGTCCTAGTTACCAGGGCCCATGATGGATTAAGGGGGGGTGTTAGGATATTCCTATACTCCATCCTAGTCCTCCTAGCATTTCTGTCATTTTCATTTTCAATCATGCATGCAAAATTAGGGTTTGCATGCATCCTAGTCATCAGTACTAGCACCTAGTCCTCAACAAACTAGCCCCCGGAGCTTCTTTCAGATCAGTTTCAGCTCTCCTAGAGCTTAGTGCGCCCTCCTTTCACCTACTGCATGAGAAGGGCACCTTTCTTCACCTACCAGTCCATTTTAGTTCAGTTATCTTCTGTTCCTTCCTTGATTTAAGGATTAACTTACTCCTAACTGATCTTATCACTCCGATGGACCTCCAGTGTGACTAGACAACCTGTTCTGACTCCAGTTAGCTCCATCTGCGCCCTCCACTAAGCCTCCTTCACTTTATTAGTGCTTCCATGTGCCAGTTACACCAACCACACTCGGTTAGACTTAGTTTGACTCCCGGTTGACCATTACTTGTGCATTGATGACTTCACTGATGAGAAGGTGGACTCCTAGTTATGCATTGATGACTCTCCATTGATTGTGGATCTGTGCATGAAGGCTAATTCGAATTACACCTAGTGAATTCGAATCCTCATCCTTATCATTGTATATTTACCAGTTTACTATTCAATTTTATGTAACATGTGTAATTATTCTGCCTCTATCAGAGCTCCTTTGGATCTATGTTCTATTGCTTGTCTCTTCTTCTATTATTCCAAAATTCTTTCATTGTGAGGTTTACATCATCTCTTTGGATCTTATGTGGCTAATTTCACAAAGATCTGAAATTTTAACCATATGTTCTTAAAGATCTATTTTGCATCTCCTACAAAGGGAACTATCTAAAACATTCTGGATCAAAACTTATAAGGAAAATTCCAAGTTGACATGTTTGAAGTTTATTCAAAAACCCTAACTTTCTTTGGTCATATCTTCGGAACTATAGTAAATCAACATCTGAAATATTTACCATAGGCACTCACAAGCCTTGACATGTCTCCATCCCAGAAACAAAGATATACTAAAAATTTCAAGATGACCTAAAACAAAAAAATCCAAGTAGAAATCATCGCAAGATTTCATCTTCCACTATAATTTCGACCTTCTTCACTTCATATTTCCCTTAAATTTGACCTTCTACTGTTTCATATGAGCTCTTCAATTTTGGATGATGAAGTTGAAAATTTTTCTCTCCTATTTATACTACTCTAATAGCATGATTTAGCTTCTTTTATGGTTACCCTTTAAGAGCCTTTAGCTTTAGCTTGAGCAACTCTTGACCCTTGCTCATGAAATTGAAAGTGAACAACAAAGTGCAAAGGTACCAATGATCAAGATTCAAAGATAAATGAATTAAAAAGTCAAATTACCAAAGTGCAACTAGATGTCCAGGGTGAAGAGTTGTTGAGAAGAACTAGAAAGACCCTTTGGGACAAAATATCAGTTGGAATGCTAGATAGATGGGATTATTTTGATCTTATACAAGATGAGTTAGAGATGTATGAAACATGTCAAAAGGAAATCAAATATGTTGAAAAGAAGCTTGGAGAAATGACTGAGTAGGATGTTGAAATAATACATTTCCTGAATACTAGTATAACTAAGAAGAAATTGGAGGACTTGTAGGTTGAAAACAAGACTCATATGATAAAGACAGCCAACTAAATGATTACCAAGGAGGTATTGATGTCCAGAATTCAAGACAAAGCTAAAGCATTGGCTGAAGAGATTGTTAGATTCAAAGGTCTTTATAAAGAAAATTCTTGCATTAGTCTTGGTTTACCTTATCCATGGGATGGGAATGGTGATATGTATAAGAATGATGAGTACAAATCCAATCTATTAACTCAAAAGAGAGATGATGTTGCATAGTTTGATTATTTAGAAGGAATCATAATTGGTGATGGAATGGTAGACAACTTGAGATATGGATAAATCTTAAAAGCACACTCAATTTAAAGATTAAATCTCATATCTTATAAGAAGATTACTATTGTTGAAATAACATTAGAGTGCTTAAGGGACCACCAATTCCCAATTGGTAACTTGTGGCAGTCATTTGCCAAATACCTTAGCACTTTGTCGTCCACTTTCAAGTTGACAAAGGGATTCAAAGGAGTGAGGTTTGTTATTGAAGTGATTCAAGATAATAGTTTTTGTATTCATGAACATATTTTTTAGATTCACTCCCTCTTTCGTATTTATCGATCTCTATATTCATTGGAAATTGCATAGATTGTATTTCATTTCCATCCAACCTTGATTTTTCTATTAGAAGTTTGATTACTTGTCAATTCAATCTCCATGGTTATAAATTTTTTTCAATTTTTTTTTTATATTGTTAGGTATTTTTTATGTTTCTAAAATAGTTTTCCTCTATATGGGTTCTTGGTTTATTTGGGTTAGACATTGCTTATTAAAAGCTATAGAGTGGAACAATGCAAATTTTAACATTTTTTTGAGAAATTGGATGCAACCATGCCCAATACTCCAACTACGCAGGGGTGAAACTTGAAACAGAGTTTATCTTTGGTAATTCGTCCCCATTGTTGTTTCCACCTCATTTTCTTCACTATGTATTCGTGATTCGTCCAATGGGCTCCTTACAAACGTCTTCTGCAACATTTGCATTCGTGATTCTTTTAGTGGGATCCTTATATGACTGGGCTGCTGTGAATTTACATGTGTGTGGAGAATTTTTCACTATGGATTGGATTTTCAAATATGTGTAGCAATTTGTATGTGGAGAACAGAGTTAGATGTAGGGTTTTAACTTTTGACAACCAAATTGTTTGAAATTTGTAATGCATTATGCAACTAGTCTATGGAGTAAAAGTCTCAAATGACCTACACTAATGAACCAACAAAAAATCACACTTCCCATATTGTACAACCTCACTGCCATTTTTTGCAATTTCCAAACATTGAACGGTAGAACTATGCATATAATATGAAATGGGTCGTGTAAAAAATTAACACGAACCTTAGATGTTATTCCTACGGCATGTTATCTCTCCTTCTTTTCCTAATTATGTTTCATCTCAATGTCATCTTGGAAGATTGATCTTGTTGTTTAGACTTATCTTATATCTTATGGTCATATCTCCCTCTTCTTCATCGACTTTTTCCCATGCTACACTAGATCTTCTACAAACCCATCTACAAACAATGTCTAGAATTGGTATAATTGATCAAACAAGTGATTTCTTCATATTGTTAGCTTTTTTGTCTTTATGTTTTTTAAATTTATTCTATATGGATTCTTGGGTTATTTAACTAGCCCATATTAATATAACATTGCTTATTAAATTTTATAGAGAGGAACAATGCAAATATTGTCACTATATTAAGAAATTTGTAAAAGCGATAATGAAATTTTGATGTACTATTACATTTTCAGATCCTCTCTACTCTTAAGTACTATTACATTTTCAAATGAAAAGAATGATTTATTTTTACATTTCAGCATAGGGTTCAATATCTCATATCCCTTCAAAGTGAAATGGGACCCTACCCTTGATTATATCGGCGAACCCTAGTATTCAATCTGTCCCATCAGTTAATCAAAAGGTCGATCAAGGTAAGGTCTTTGACTCATAATGTCATATAACTGTGGGTTTCAACCCTTGATTATATCGGCAAACCCTAGCAGTCAATATGTCCCATCAGTTAATCCAAAGGTCGTTCAAGGTAAGGTCTCTGACTCGTAATTTCATATAACCCTCTTTCAAGTACTTTGATATTTAATTTTGACAATTGTGGAGATTTCTTGTGATCCTTGTTTTTTTTTTGTTCATTTTCGCTCATTTAAATCGGATCTGCCGCTGTTCCTTGATGTTTGTCGAAAATTTTGTCTAACTTAGCTCTGTCTTCGATGGTTTCTCCCTCCACTGGCCCACCTCATCATTTGGTTGTTTAAGTTTTGGAAAAGGGTAGGCACCGGATTCCGACTAGTGCTCTACTTAGTGGTGGTGAGCTCCCATACAGGAAGCTTTGTTACAACAGTTCTTCGGGACTATCTCCTTCTTATTATATAATGGCAGAAGGTAGCAGTCGTGGCCCTATTGGAAGGAATAGCTCCATTGATGCAGACACCCTAAGAGTGGAGCAGTTAGAAAAGGAGATAGCATAACTTCGGCAGAAGATGGAGGGGAAATGCGACAAAGAGGAATTGGAGTCAATGGAGAAGAGAATTGAGGATACCATCGACCACAAGTTCGAAAATAACAATGACAAACTGATCGAACGGATGCAAAGGCTTCTTTTCGAACACCACGAAGCCACCCGAGCTCAACATGATGCCGAGAGGATCCCATCAACTTCGGTAGGTTCTGGACAGTCCCCTCCAGTTGACAGGCCTCCCTCAGGGCCAAAATCTATGGAGCTTGACTGAGGGAACCACACGGCCCACCCACCACGGTCTATTGATATTTTCATGATAACGTTTATTTTTATTTTTTGTATTAGGTTTAGTTGCCTTTTTTTAGATTTTAGTTTTCTGTTAGTTTAGGGGAGGGATTTTGTCCTATTTTCCAAGGCCCTTCTATTCAATTTGTATAGGAAGATATTTTGTAAGGGTTGTACTTTTAGAGGGATAGTAGAAGAATGGAAGGATAATATCATACTGACCTATTTTTTAAAGGGTCTTCCATTCATCATTTTGTATAATTAGGATAAACGGCAGTTTAACTAATTTATCTAGTTGTCCCGTTCGACTGACAACCTTTATGAAATTTATCGGTGTTATCGGATGAATATATATAATGTAACTTTAACATGATCAATTTGTACTATTTTGTTGTATGTGTTCCTTTATGAATCCAATATTAATTTATTTTGTTGTATGTGTTCCTTTATGAATCCAATATTAACTTATTTTGTTGTATGTATTCCTTTATGAACCCAATATTAACTTATTTTATTGTATGTGGTCTTTTATGAATCCAATATTAACTTATTTTGTTGTATGTGTTCTTTTATGAATCCAATATTAACTTTAGAAGAAGGTTTTTGTGAAGTTGAAAAATTTTCTCTCCTAGTTATACTACTCTAAGAGCATGATTTAGCTTATTTTATGGTTACCCTTTAAGAGCCTTTATCTTTAGCTTGAGTAACTCTTGACCCTTGCTCGTGAAATTGAAAGTGAACAACAAAGTGCAAAGGTACCAATGATCAAGATTCGAAGATAAATGAATTAAAAAGTCAAATTACCAAGATGCAACTAGATGTCCAGGGTGAAGAGTTGTTGAGAAGAACTAGAAAGACCCTTTGGGACAAAATATCAGTTGGAATGCTAGATAGATGGGATTATTTTGATCTTATACAAGATGAGTTAGAGATATATGAAACATGTCAAAAGGAAATCAAAGATGTTGAAAAGAAGCTTGGAGAAATGACGAAGTAGGATGTTGAAATAAATCATTTCCTGAATACTAGTGCAACTAAGAAGCAATTGGAGGACTTGTAGGTTGAAAACAAGACTCATATGATAAAGATAGCCAACTAAATGATTACCAAGGAGGTATTGACGTCCATAACTCAAGACAAACTAAAGCATTGGCTGAAGAGATTGTTAGATTCAAAGGTCTTTATAAAGAAAAGTCTTGCATTAGTCTTGGTTTATCTTATCCATGGGATGGGAATGGTGATATGTATAAGAATGATGAGTACAAATCCAATCTATTAACTCAAAAGAGAGATGATGTTGCATAGTTTGATTATTTAGAAGGAATCATAATTGGTGATGGAATGGTAGACAACTTGAGATATGGATAAATCTTAAAAGCACACTCAATTTAAAGATTAAATCTCATATCTTATAAGAAGATTACTATTGTTGAAATAACATTAGAGTGCTTAAGGGGTACCAATTCCCAATTGGTAATTTGTGGCAATCATTTGCCAAATACCTTAGCACTTTGTCGTCCACTTTCAAGTTGACAAAGGGATTCAAAGGAGTGAAGTTTGTTATCGAAGTGATTCAAGATAATAGTTTTTGTATTCATGAACATATTTTTTAGATTCACTCCCTCTTTTGTATTTATCGATCTCTATATTCATTGGAAATTGTATAGATTGTATTTCATTTCCATCCAACCTTGATTTTTCTATTAGAAGTTTGATTACTTGTCAATTCAATCTCCATGGTTATAAATATTTTTCAATTTTTTTTTTATATTGTTAGGTA
Source organism: Larix kaempferi (assembly GCA_027924585.1). Lineage (NCBI taxonomy): Eukaryota > Viridiplantae > Streptophyta > Pinopsida > Pinales > Pinaceae > Larix > Larix kaempferi. The sequence continues at coordinate 21,098,260 of BSBM01000299.1, forward strand.
TTTTTTATGTTTCTAAAATAATTTTCCTCTATATGGGTTCTTGGTTTATTTGGGAATTAAAAGCTATAGAGTGGAACGATGCAAATTTTAACATTTTTTTGAGAAATTGGATGCAGCCATGCCCAATACTCCAACTACGTAGGGGTGAAACTTGAAACAGAGTTTATCTTTGGTAACTCATCCCTATTGTTGTTTCCACCTCATTTTCTTCACTATGCATTTGTGATTCGTCCAACGGGCTCCTTACAAATGTCTTCTGCAACATTTGCATTTGTGATTCGTCTAGTGGGATCCTTATATGACTGGGCTGCTGTGAATTTACATGTATGTGGAGAATTTTTCACTATGGATTGGATTTTCAAATATGTGTAGCAATTTGTATGTGGAGAACAGATTTAGATGTAGGGTTTTAACTTTCGACAACCAAATTGTTTGAAATTTGTAATGCATTATGCAACTAGTCTATGGAGTAAAAGTCTCGAATGACCCACACTAATGAACCAACAAAAAATCACACTTCCCATATTGTACAACCTCACTGCCATTTTTTGCAATTTCCAAACCTTGAACGGTAGAATTATGCATATAATATGAAATGGGTCGTGTAAAAAATTAACACGAACCTTAGATGTTATTCCTACGGCATGTTATCTCTCCTTCTTTTCCTAATTATGTTTCATCTCAATGTCATCTTGGAAGATTGATCTTGTTGTTTAGACTTCTCTTATATCTTATGGTCATATCTCCCTCTTCTTCATCGACTTTTTCCCATTTTACACTAGATCTTCTACAAACCCATCTACAAACAATGTCTAGAATTGGTATAATTGATCAAACAAGTGATTTCTTCATATTGTTAGCTTTTTTGTCTTTATGTTTTTTAAATTTATTCTATATGGATTCTTGGGTTATTTAACTAGCCCATATTAATATAACATTGCTTATTAAAGTTTATAGAGAGGAACAATGCAAATATTGTCACTATATTAAGAAATTTGTAAAAGCGATAATGAAATTTTGATGTACTATTACATTTTCAGATCCTCTCTACTCTTAAGTATTATTACATTTTCAAATGAAAAGAATGATTTATTTTTACATTTCAGCATAGGGTTCAATATCTCATATCCCTTCAAAGTGAAATGGGACCCTACCCTTGATTATATCGGCGAACCCTAGTGTTCAATCTGTCCCATCAGTTAATCAAAAGGTCGGTCAGGGTAAGGTCTCTGACTCATAATGTCATATAACTGTGGGTTCCAACCCTTGATTATATCGGTGAACCCTAGCAGTCAATATGTCCCATCAGTTAAACCAAAGGTCGTTCAAGGTAAGGTCTCTGACTCGTAATTTCATATAACCCTCTTTCAAGTACTTTGATATTTAATTTTGACAATTGTGGAGATTTCTTCTGATCCTTGTTCTGTTTTTTTGTTCATTTTCGCTCATTTAAATTGGATATGTCGCTGTTCCTTGGTGTTTGTTGAAAATTTTGTCTAACTTAGCTCTGTCTTCGATGGTTTCTCCCTCCACTGGCCCACCTCATCATTTGGTTGTTGAATTTTCGGAAAAGGGTAGGCATCGGATTCCGACCAGTGCTCTTCTTAGTGGCGGTGAGCTCCCGTACGGGAAGCTTTGTTACAACATTTCTTCGAGACTATCTCCTTCTTATTATATAATGGCAGAAGGTAGCAGTCGTGGCCCTATTGGAAGGAATATCTCCATTGATGCATATGCCCTAAGAGTGGAGCAGTTAGAAAAGGAGATAGCATAACTTCGGCAGAAGCTGGAGGGGAAATGCGACAAAGAGGAATTGGAGTCAATGGAGAAGAGAATTGAGGATACCATCGACCGCAAGTTCGAAAATAACAATGACGAACTAATCGAACGGATGTGAAGGCTCCTTTTCGAACACGACGAAGCCACCCGAGATCAACATGATGCCGAGAGGATCCCATCAACTTCGGTAGGTTCTGGACAGTCCCCTCCAGTTGACAGGCCTCCCTCAGGGCCAAAATCAATGGAGCTTGACTGAGGGAACCACATGGCCCACCCACCACGGTCTCTTGATATTTTCATGATAACGTTTATTTTTTATTTTGTATTAGGTTTACTTTCCTTTTTTTAGATTTTAGTTTTCTGTTAGTTTAGGGGAGGGCTTTTGTCCTATTTTCCAAGGTCCTTTTGTTCAGTTTGTATAGGCAGGTATTTTGTAAGGGTTGTACTTTTAGAGGGACAGTAGAAGAATGGAAGGATAATATCATACTGACCTATTTTTTAAAGGGTCTTCAATTCATCATTTTGTATAATTGGGATAAATGACAGTTTAACTAATTTATCTAGTTGTCCCGTTCGGTTGACAACCTTTATGAAATTTATCGGTGTTATCGGATGAATATATATAATGTAACTTTAACATGATCAATTTGTACTATTTTGTTGTATGTGTTCTTGTATGAATCCAATATTAACTTATTTTGTTGTATGTGTTCCTTTATGAATCCAATATTATTTTATTTTGTTGTATGTGTTCCTTTATGAATCCAATATTAACTTATTTTGTTGTATGTGTTCCTTTATGAATCCAATATTAACTTATTTTGTTGTATGTGTTCCTTTATGAATCCAATATTAACTTTAGAAGAAGGTTTTTGTGAATACTTGAATCCTATGAACCAGAGCATATCAATATGAATTGTGACTCAACATAATCTCATTCACAACAGAAAACAAATAACAAAAGGAGAATCTCTACTCACATAGACAACACAATGGAAATAGATAACATGAATAACATTCACATAAGGAAAGGAAATACATATTGCAAAATAACAACAAGAGAATCTATGCTCAGAAAAGGATTTGCTTAACTCTGCAATTTTTTTATTACTCTTGAAATTGCTATGTCAAATAGGTCTCACTCTAATGGGTTCCAACCCCAACTAGAGAGCTGATATCTAAGTGATTGCTTAACTATTTTCTTTAAAATAGGAATTTTATAACTACTTATTACATATGTCACAAATCTAAGTCTACATAATCCTTGAAATGCTAAAAGACAATTTGATGCCACATTGAAGTGGTCTTTGGCATAACCTTCGCTTGAGTATCACTGACAGGTGTCCTCATTGGTGCAATTTGTACTTCATCCTCCCAAAAATTTCAACTGTATTCCATTTCTCCATAGAGGGGACTTCATAATTAATCATCTCTATTGACACAAATATTTTTGTTGTTAAAAAGAAAAAAGATATTTGGAGAAATAGAATTGTGGTAATGGGAATTATGCCTTTTATAATTTATTCCCATATGAAAATGGACAAAAGAAAAATGCATAGAAGAATAGGCACTAAGTTCCAAACGGAAAATATCTTATCCGATTATGGCAATAAAAGGAATTGGTTTGAAATTGGAAAAGGAGCGGGTTCTGCAAAAGAATTAGAAATCGACGGCTCAGGTCAAAGCAGGAATAAGATCAACGTGGATGATGGTTCCACCTGGGAAATTTGAAAAATGTATAACGTTTTGATCATCGGTGAAATGACCATTAGCCCATGTTAAAGTGCGGAACGGATCAATGGAATTTGATCAACAGGTGAAAGATCAACGAACGACGTTGATTTCGCACCACGAATATGCACGGACATTGAAAATGTTGATCGGTTGCGAAATCCACAAACGCCTACCACGTGTCACCATGAGAGGATTTCGCTGGTAAAAAGGTGGTAGGAGGAAACCGCTCTCCCTAGTTGCGAAACCTCTTTTTTTTGAAAGGTTATAAAATACAAGTGCGTGTGAAAGACGGCAATTGTCACTCCATACAATTGTCATGTGTTTGTGATTTTTGTAACCTAAAAAAGATAACTTACTGAATGGATGCAAGGAAACATATATTTATCAAGAAAACTTGATTAATAAATCACTAGAAATAAGAGATAAAAGAAACTAGTTGAATTATAGTAATAACTGTAACAAATTACAAACCCTATATGCAGCAGTACGCTTTCAGTATTTTCTCCAGCAGTTCCTCTCCTCTTTACATGAGATCAAGTCTCTTTAAATAATCACTAGAGTTTGTTACAATTAGATATTTTATCCCATGAAATAAGGGATTACAAAATATTTTCTAAAATTTAGCTAAAGGAGACTGTCACTTGGCAAATACATCTAAAAGACCATCAACATCTGTATACTTGGCATGATCCAACTGTAGCTGCGCTTTACACAAGAAATCCTCGACCTCTTTCCTTCTGGCTCTTTACCAATCTTGAAAAACCACGTTAACCTTCAATCCCAAAGAAGTCGGAAACTCAACTAGTTCTTTGACATCTTTGAGAAATATATGTTCAAGCTGCTCAATATATGCTCTGGAATACTCATGTTTCTCCTCAACTTCCGTGATCATGAGTTTGGATGGAAGTGCATCAGCTATCTGATACATGACATGGAAGTTTATTTGTTTAAGTATATCATCAGAAGCAAACCATTGTCTTCTGCAAGCTTTATGTCCTTCATCAATAGCGGATTCAACCAGATCAAAACTATTTTCCCAAGATTGCAGAGAAATCATGATTCTCCTTATCTTACTATTATCAAGAATAGGAACTCCTTCAGGTTTATTCGATTGATGAATCTTTTCCAATCAAAAAAATCAATATTTGCTTTAGAAGCATCCTTCCTTCTATTTACATGATCATATAAAAGATCAAATAGATGCTCAAATGAACTGTAATCATCTTGAATTTGATTCAATGCTTCAAGTAACTTAATCAATAATTTTTTATAATCATCATTAATTGTGAAAGCAAAATCCTTAAATTTATTTTTTGTAAACTTGAAACATGAAGAAGTAGCAGAATGTGATTGAGCTAAATTAAGTTGTTTCTCCCTAGCTTGCAACTTTTCAAAAAGAATTCCTTCCTCTTCTTTAGTCTTATGAACTTGTTCATCAAGCTTTTTATTCTCGGACTGCAAATCTTGAATTTGAGAATCATATTTATTCTTCAACTCCTTCAACTGATTTTGATATTGGTGTTCCAATTCATCTTTTTGTTTGTTAAGATCCTGTAGCTTACTTTCCTTTTCCTCAATTTCCTTAGTTAAGAATGTAACAGAATCAAAGTTTGCACCATCAAAGGCTCCCATAGCAGTAGATGTTTCCACAACTTCTCTTTTGATGTCTGCAGAGTATCTTTTCCAAGTGATTTGATTGGCAACATCGCCTTAAACTACTGTCCCTTCCCTGAATCTATTAGATCCTCTCTTAACAACAGCCTTTTCAGTTTTACTCCAAAAAGAATCACCTAGGGAAACTACTGCATATTCACCAAAATATGCGACAACCTCAGCAGTGGATGAACATGGCTCAGAAATAGTGACTATAGGAATTGGGTGTGAAACAACATGAGTATGAATAGGTACAACCAACTGTGTGGATTGTATGGCGATGGTTTATACGATGAAATTCTGAAATGGACGTTATCCTGACGGTGCTAATGGTGAATGGCGGAGTCGGGATACTATATTTTTAAAATAAAGTGATCAATTTTTTGTCAGATTCCCGACTTCCGTAGTCAGCATCGGGAAGTTGGATTCATAAAATTTAGCAAAGAAAATCAACATTTCCGATTCCGACTAAGAAATTTTTAATTTTTTTTCAAAGGAAAAGATAAGTCAGGATTTGAAAATGAATTAGGAATCTTGGTCAAATCATTTATTAAAAATGAGGCTAATCAAATGAAATCACTCAATAATATAAACAATTTGAAGAAAAGAACAAATTATTTTTTATCAAAATTAAATCTAAGGGGTTCCCATTTTTTTTTAAAAAGGGATCTGTTGTGTGAGAAACAGGGCGCAAAGTAACAAATATTCCCTGTGACCCATTTTCCTTTTATAATATCTCGTGTAGGTGGTTTCGGGATCACGAGAATTGGTTTTCCATTACAATTTTTCATTCAGCGGAACGATCCTTGACTCGACACGTGGTGAGAAGTAAAAATTCCGCTACCGCTTTCCCTTTTCATTTTTCGCAATAGTTAAAAGTGTGAAATCAACATCAACCATCAATATTTTATTTTGTTTCTCATCCACCGTAGATTTCTTCATGAATTTAACACGTACCAAAGTTCATTTTGTCAAAGTTGCCAACATTATAGAACATGCACCTTTTCCTAGCGGATTCCCTGTCCGCCATAGATCTCAACCATCCTCGAATCTAAACCGTTGATTTCTAATAAATTTTTACAAGACGTTTCATTAACCATTATTGTCTCCTTTTTTCTTGGCGGTAGCGTGTAATAAAGGTGAATTTTGTCTTAAATTGCTCCATTTGACGCATCAAGTTTTCGTGGGAATTGTTTAGCCGCCATCGTATTTACCTGACCGCCAAAATATTCGCAATAGTTCTGGGCAGTAGTTACGAGATAGAATTTTCAAGGTTTTGTGTTCCAGTTCCCCTGCAATAGCAAGAAATCTCTGGTGTGACAGTCAAATCTCGGGTAACAGTTCAACGTAGCAGGATCTGTTTTACGCTCGGTCCCATCTACGTTCGACACAGCTCAAGCCCTACGCAGTTTCTATGCTTGGTCCAGACTCTAGTCACACACTGCCACACTCTAGTCGCACGCTGCCACACTCCAGTTCCCATCCTAGGATCAGTCTACTCCAAATCCCACGCAGGTTCCAAGCTATTGAACTCTTATATAAACAAATCTCTAATATGGGTTTAATTATTATTTTCGCTGCAACTTTATATACAGGACCATGACTAATTTATATATAAATTTTTTTATGACTGATTTATATATTAATTATTTAATAAACATGATGAACATCTTTTGCATAAAATTTAACACTAAGCCATGTAGCTCATAAATTTAACCTTAAACATGAGATTTATCATAATATTGTATAACCAGAATAATAAACCAAAATTACACATACTATTGGGTCCATACCAATACTCCTTACAAGACATGACCCAAACACTAGTACGTCTGATCTTTCCAGTCATAAAACATCTAACATACCAAAATAATAGGGGTTATCTGAATGGAGTTGTAGTTATATCAACAAGGGAGATATAGTTGTCCATAGGTTCAATTCCAGTTGAACAATTTGTTCGATGTTCCTTATTAAGCTAGGTGGCATGGCATTGTTAGACCTCACTTTCTTTAAGTGTATGCAGGGAAATATGTAATGTATCACTCATATCTAGTAATATTTTATTTAGCAAGTTTTTTAATAAAACATTGAGTTAATTTATTATTGTCAATTGAAGTGTAATTTTTTTAATTAAATCCCTTCATGCTAGAAGGGTGGTATGAATATATAACCTTCAACCTGAAATTAAGTTCGGCACTTCAAATTTGATCCCTGATACCTATTCCAAAAAGTTATATAACTTCAATCCATATGTTTATATTGAAATGGTACCATTAATATCCTTAATATTCGTTTATACAATATTTAGACTAATTTTAAAAATCAAATATGCCACGTGTCACAATCTGAGTGTTCCATGTGTCACCCTAGGAAACTAGATATCGACATTTTAACAACAAAATTTATAGAAATTTTGCTTCGAAGAGTTTCCTAGCAACTCAAAATTTTGTCAGAGAAAGAGAGGTCGCTCTTTCCTCAGGTTGTTCTATTTTGGGCTGTTGGAAGTAGATGTTGAGGAGAAAGAGCATCCGCTCCTTCCTCCAGGGATTTGTTTTAGGAGTGGGGAAAGTAGATATTGGTACTCTAAACACAAATTTCATAAGAACATTGCTTCGCACAGTTTGCTGGCAAGTGGAAATATTCTCAGAGAAAGATCAGCTGCTCTTTCTTCAAGTTGTTTTATTTTTGGGTTTGAAAGAATCTGGTGAGGAGAAATAGCATTTGTTCCTTTCTCCAAGAGTTCTTTTTTAGGGGTGGGGAAATTAGACATCGGCACATTAAACATCAATTCTTAGGAACTTTGCTTGGAACAGTTTGCTGGAAAATGGAAATTTTCTCAGATAAAGAGAGGTCGCTCTTTCCTCATGTTGTTCTATTTTTGGCTAATGGAAGTATATGTTGGGGAGAAAGAGCATATACTCCTTCCTCCAAGGGTTCTTTTTAAGGGGTTAGGAAAGTAGATAGTACCTTAATCACAAATTTGATAGGAACTTTGCTTTAAAAAAATTTCCTACAAGTGGAAATTTTCTCAGAGCAATAGGCAACTGCTCTTTCCTCAATATGTGCTATTTTGGTTTGTTGAAAATAGATACTGAGGAGAAAGAGAGTCTACTCCTTCCTCTAGGGGTTCTATTTTGGGGTGGGGAATGTAGATATCAGCATTTTAACAACAAAATTCATAGTATTTTTGCTTCAAACAGTTTGTTGGTGACCAAAAATTTTCTCAGAGAAAGAGAGAACGTTCTTTCATCAAATTGTTCTATGTTGGGGTGTTGGAAGCAGATGTTGAGGAGAAAGAGCGCCTGCTCCTTCCCTCGGAGATTCTTTTTTAAAAGTGGGAAAAGTATACATCGACACTTTAAACACAATTTTCATATGAACTTTGTTTCAAACAGTTTTCTGGCAAGTGGAAATGTTTTCAAAGAAAGAGTGGCCGCTCTTTCCTCAAGTTACGCTATTTTGGGGAGTTGAAAGTATATGCTGAGGAGAAAGGGAATCTGCTCATTTATCCATGATATATTTTTAAGGGGTAGGGAAAGCAGATTACTACACCCTAAGCACAAATTTCGTAGGATTTTTCGCTTAAATCGATTGCTTAAAAGTGGAAATTTTCTCAGAGAAAGAGCGGCCACTATTTCCTCAAGTTATTCTATTTTGGGTTGTTGGAAGTAGATGTTAAGGAGAAAGAGTGTCTGCTCCTTCCTCCATGGATTTTTTTAGGAGTGGGGAAAGTAGATATCAGCACTCTAAACACAAATTTCATACGAACATTGCTTCGCACAGTTTGCTGGAAAGTGGAAATATTCTCAAATAAAGAGCGGGCGCTCTTTCTTCAAGTTGTTCTATTTTGGGGTTTTGAAAGAATCTGGTGAGGAGAAAGAGCGTTTTTTTCATTTAATCATGCGTTCTTTTTTAGGGTTGGGGAAAGTATATATCGGCACATTAAATATCAATTTCCTAGGAACTTTGCTTGAAACAGGTTGCTGGAATGTGAAAATTTTCTCAGAGAAAGAGAGGTCGCTCTTTCCTCATGTTGTTCTCTTTTGGGATAATGAAAGTATATACTGGGGAGAAATAGCGTCTTCTCCTTCCTCCAGGGATTATTTTTTAAGGGGTGAGGAAAGTAGATGGGTGAGGAAATTATATAGTACCTTAATCACAAATTTGATAGGAAATTTGCTTTAAACAGTTTTCCTGCAAGTGGAAATTTTCTCAGAGCAATAGGCGACCACTCTTTCCTAAATATGTGTTATTTTGGGGTGTTGAAAATAGATACTAATGAGAAATAGCGTCTGCTCCTTCCTCTAGGGATTCTATTTTTGGGTGGGGAATGTAGATATCAGCATTTTAACAACAAAATTCATAGTAATTTTGCTTCAAAGAGTTTGTTGGCAAGCGGAAATTTTCTCAAAGAAAGAGAGAACGCTCTCTCATCAAATTGTTCTATGTTAGGGTATTGGAAGTAGATGCTGAGGAGAAAGTGTTGGTCTGATTCTTGTGAACCGGGTTCGGTGATTTTAGCGCAGTAGAAACAAAACCCTTTTTCACTGGCCCTTTCGGCATCAACCTGCTAATAAGCTGAAGTATCACCTAAAGTGAATATGGGGGGTTATAGAATCAAGCTTTTGTAACCATGGTGATGTGAAGATGTGGTTAACAACCTCACTAGGAACCCTCTCTAACATCGACAACAAAATATGGTGAACAAATGACTTCTCACTTCGCAGCTTCTAAACAATATACAGAACTACACTTCATCTCTACCGTATTCACCAGTTAGCTACGCATTCATCATTCTAAGTGTTCCTCCATAAAATTCATACATATGTATTCCATTTACTTAGCATGTAACTACGATTAACATATACATGAGAGAAAATACATAAACACACCATAAACCCGCATCTAAAGCACAACATAAGCTTAGATACATAGATTTACGCAGTTCACCCCCCAGGCGGGAGCTACGTCCACAGGAACTTTTCTTATATTGACTTGGAAGGGTAACAATTCCAGTATGCGCACTCAGCTACAAACTCTTCTCTACAATCAAATCTCTACGCACTCAGTTGTAGAGTATGTTCTCTCTCTTTATCACTACTCTTCTATTACACTTAATCCAACAGATAACACTAACCCAAAGCCAACCCTTCCTCATACAAAACTACCCTTATATATAGATGTTCCCCAAGGTCACATATTACAATAACTATGGGCCAACCCCCATAGTACCCAAAACCCAAAACCCCCTGTGGTTTTCCTATAGACCACGCTAAGCTTTAACTCCGATGTCCCTTTGGCGTCGCTTCCTCTGAATATGGCACTTTCTTTGTCAGTGCACTTGGCGCTTTTGTAGTGGAGTTTCTTTTACACCACTTCGCTTCATAACTTCATGCTCCTGTAGAAGTGAGGTCGTCACTCAGCCCTTAACTACACCAACCATCTATGGTTGTCCTTAGTACTTTGTCTTTACTAAGGAAACGAGTCCTTTCCTTTTGACTGTACTTCGCTCCATACTCTTTGCCCGGGATTTGCAGAGTTATTTTTTTCCCAAAAATGGTCAATTGCAGGCCTCTCCTAGTGTAATTTTCCTTCATAACTTCCTCTTCTTGGGCCGGGCCCAACAGGCCCCTAACACTTACTTGTGGCTCGTCCCCAAGCCACTTACACTAGGCTTTGTTGACTTCGCATTGCTTGGGTTATTCATCTTCGCTACGAACTCTTTATATTTTGCGCTCAACTTAGCAACAACCTATTTTGTTTCTTGCTCAGATTCCTTCACTGTATCGAGCAGCATCGCAAATATTGGTTCCTGCATCTGATCCTTAATTGTGCTCTCTGTTGTGCAAAGCTCTTACAGCTTCACCTCAATTTCTTTGGAGAGTGCCAATGCCTCTTCCTACATTGGTTGTAACTTTGTTGAAGTCTCTGCTTCCTTTGTTCCTAATTCCTTCAACTCTTTCTGAAGCTCCTTAGTTGCTATGAACTTTTGTATTCTCTGCCTCGGCGACAAGTCCTTCATTGTCATGTTCAGGGTGTCGAGGTCCTTCTGCTTCTTTTGGACTTTACCCTGTATTTTCTGTAAGTCTGGGTCTTCTTGAAGTATGGCTCGTGACTTGGTCACTTCTTCTAATAAATATTGGCACCTCGCAACATCTGCGGAGATGCTTTCTGTTGAAGTTTCTAGCTCTTATGTTCTTGCTGCCTTTACTTCTGGTGGAATGCTAGGTTGTTGTATAGCCTCCAAGTCTGCAATATTTTCCTTATATCCAATTTCCATGTCTTCCATATTTTTTTTGAGATTGTTGACTGCAGCACCAATATTGTCTATAGTCGCTTCTACTTTTGTTTCTTCGTCGAAGTCTGGGATCTTCGCGCAGACTTCTTCTATGACCTTCTTTAGCTTCTTCTGCCTTTCGCGAGCATATACTAGCTCATCCATCTTTAGTCGGCATTCATTCTTCAACCCATTGCATCTCTCTTCCAGCTTCAGATGTTGGTTCTATGTTATCATGTCTCTATCTTTGATTTCTTCTACGACCTGCAAATGTAGATCATGCAGTCCTTCTATAGGAAATATTCCCACGTTAATATCTAAGTGCGCAAGCTGCTTCGCACCTTCATTGATTTCATCGGATGGGAATATGACATTTGTTGGCTCTATGCACACCAACATAGGTCGCATTGTTAGTGCAGTTGATTTCCTTTTTCTTTGGCTTGTCTCCTCCGATCTATCTTCAGAGTCTGATTCTTTCATTATTTCTCTCTGTACTTGCTCAACTCTTTCCATCATACTTTTCAGCTCGACAATGCTTTCTTCCATGCTTGTTTGGCACTGCTCTTTCTTCTTGTCTTTTTCCGCAAGTGTTTCTTCAATATGTGCATGGAATCTGGCTACAATGTAGTCATAGTCATCATCTTGTAACTTCGCGTCATGTGAAGTCTTATTCACTTTTTGCTTCTTTCTTCTTGACCCCTCTAGTACATCTGTGGCGGGGTTCTTTCTCTTTTCTCCTACTGCCTGATCTCCATCCTGTTGTTGTTATTTCTCTTCTTATTCATGATCATTGCCTCCTTCAACACCATCTTTCTCTTGTTGATCACTGTCATTAGCGTTATCTTCAGATGTCGTCAGCAGTGCTTCTGGCGCATCAATTTTCCATTCCGGTGGCCAATCCTCAATAATTAGTTCAATATTCTGCGCATCCAGCTGATATTGACCCTCATACCATTTTGGCTTCATTGGCTCTCTGGGATATATAAATATTGAGTGGAGGTCAGCCATGAATCTCATTTCCAGGATGTATATTGATGTTATCTCTTTTGGAATGTGTGGAGTGTTCGTAATCACTTCGCATAACTACTAGTAAAATGTGTATAGTTGAACATTATTCAACCATTGTCTTTCTGGCCTCTCGTTACTCCACATATTTGCGTACCGAGTTCCATGGCAGTCGCCTGGAAACGTCGGTATAGTTTGTTGGTACTTTGGCTCGGTCCATCCCACAAATGCGATGAGGACTATCATCCAACTGTAGTGAAACTTAGCCATTGTCTTGTGCATCCGCTACATCATCCAGAAACTCATTCAAGAGGTAGCCTGCCCAGTTGAATGGTATCCCCTCCTTAGACTTAGCAGCTAGGGAGATCACAACAGCTGACACTTTTGTCGGTCCGCATTTTCTTAACACTCTTCATGTGAGTAATTGCACTGTGAACCTCATGGAAATACCTTGAATTTGGTCTGCCTAATAACCCCGAGTTCCTTTAACTAGTCCGAACTCGCTCTTCATCTGCTTTGCGATTTATTTATCTTTGTCCTTACCCACGAATTTTGTTTCGGGGTTAGTAACTCGTTTTCTCAGATGGGTGATCCTGCAGATCAGATCAATATTTATATATATCTTGCGGTCTAGATGCAAGTATCCTTGGTGCGTGCATGATAGCAACACGCGCACGACGACTGTTAGCTCTGGACTTCGCCCGAAGTGCAGAATTATTAAAAGGTTCAGTAGTCCTGAAGACTGTAATGGTGCAATCTAGTCCTGTGCTTGTATAGTTGTCTGCTTAGTGCCTTCATCAAACTTTCGGCACAAATATCCGTCTTGCTGGAACTACAGATACTTGTTCGAACCAACAGGTTGTAATCTGCGAAATTCACATCCAGGATCTTTCCCATCAAGTTATCCTTTTCCCAAACATGGATTGACATTGACGGCATGGGAATATCATATTGTGGATTCCTCTTTAATACTACCAATGGTGCATCATCCTTCTGTGGCGGAATGTATTCATGTATCAACAGAATCGGCCTCTAGTGAGGTCGATCTGCATGTTGTTATCTTGGTATTTCTGCAACCTGAGGCTTCTATTGTTATTTGGCTTTTCGCTTATCCTTATGTTTGGATTTCGGTGCATGCCTAGGTGAGGATCTATAGGACCCCCCCTTCTCTTGATCTACTTTCTTGACAGGTGTTTTCATGACTGCTTCTAGACCAGACTGTTGAAATTTATTTAACACTTCTTTTTGTTCCTTTCTTAGACATGTACTTTCGGAATGCTCTGTTCTTCACTAGTAAAATATCAGAATTTACTCGCGGTAAAAATAATAATCACAATAAAACAGGTAACTGTGTGCTTCTTTACTATTTAAATCCATAACCCAAACTGAGATGCACCCAAAAAAATGGATAAGTTAACATTAAATTCTATGTCCATTGTCCAAATCTAGATTTTATCCTGGTCCTTTCCTTTCATTAAATGTGTCTTCAACGGACAAGTATTCCTTAATGCGGAAAAATCCGGTTTCCCAAAAGTACTGTGTAATGGCTAGTTTCCAAACAAAACTGTAACGACTAGTTTTCTCTAGCTTCGTCGAAGGTTAGGTGAGTGTCAAAGCTTACTTCGTGTTCCCCTTCGCTTGATGGAACTTCGTAACACTACCCTCTTCTTTACTTCACAACTTGACTTGCTATGTGTGCTTCACAGCACATATTCAAATATGTGTACTTCGCATTATGCCAAAACTGTTGTGTGCAGACTCTACTCAATGTTTAGTGCCCAATTTCAACTTCACTTAACACTTAAACAATATTTCGTTGTCTAATTTCTAGTTGTAGGAGTAGGGACATCCCTGTAAGGATTTAACCTACTCCCATTGACAAGTTCTTGTAATTTTTTCCCAAGTAATGTGGCTAACTACACTGCACCACCATTGGTAACATGTTTAACAGTGTATGGCCCTAACCAATGCATTCAAAATTTTCCAGGAAATTTCAAAAAAATGATATCATAGAGGAGAACAAGGTATCCTACCTGGAATAAATTGTGTTTAATGTGTCTATCATGCCATACCGTTTCTCTAGCTTTCTGCACTTGTTGGTGAAAGCCTACAATGAAGCAGTCTTCCTCCAATCCGATCATCTGCAACAGACTCTCATCCACCATCTCAGCATCAGCCATGTCTGTGAATGCTGCAATTCTCAAGCTTGGTACTATGTATTTCATGGGCATGACAGCTTCCTGTCCACATGCTAACCTAAAAGGTGTATGACCTGTCAACTTTTTACAAGTTGTTCTATATGCCCATAATATTGTTGGTATTCTGAGATCCCAATCATCCCTGTTTGTATTGCATACCTTGGTCAATGCATTCTCCAATACTTTATTAAATGCCTCCACAGTACCATTAGCTTGTGTATGATATGGTGTACGCTTCTGATGATCTATCTAGAATTCTTTTGTCAAGGCTTCAATAGTTATGTTCAAGAAGTGGGTTCCCTGATCACTCTTCAGAATTTTTGGACATCCAAATCTTGTCAAGATGTTCTCAAAGATGAACTACATTGTTGTAGCTGCGCTACAGTCCTTTATTGGTTTTGCTTCTGCCCATCTGGTTAGATAATCTGTAGTTGTAATGATATATCTCGAGCCAGTTCTCTTCCCTGGTGGGGTAATATGTCCCACAAAGTCAATATACCATTTATCAAATGCTTGTAAATTCAACTGTGGCATTAATGGCATCTCATCTATATGAGATGGCTTTCCTGTTCTCTGGCATACATCGCAACTCCTGCAATGTTCCTTTGAATATTTATGTATAGTAGGCCACCATAGTCCTACTCTCAAAATATTCTACACGGTATATTTCATTACATAGTTTCCTCCAAATACTCCTGAATGTGCTTCAGTGAGTATGATAGATCTCTCATGCTCTAGTACACATCTACGCAACCCTTCATCTGGTCCCAATTTATGTAATTGCCCTATGATCAAGGTAAAATCAGTTGATCTTACCACTAACTGTTTCTTCTGTTGGGTAGTGAATTCTATAGGTGCTAACCCTCTAGTTATAAATTCTACAATGTCTCTAAAATAGTCATCTGCTATGTGAACAACAAACAACTACGCATCTGGTAGATTATCCTCCAAATTACGAGGTTCCTCTCCTGAATCAATCCTTGAGAGATGGCCAGGTCCTGCATTCAATCTTCCTGGCTTCACTATGATCTTGAAATCATATTCCTAAAAAATTAGAAGCCATCTGCATATTCTTCCCCCTAACATTGGTTTGTTGACCCTGTATTTTAAAGTTGAGTGGTTAGTAAACATGCAAAAGTGTGAACCTAGCAAATAATTCCTGAATTTTTGCAATGCATACACCATGGCTAAGCCTTCTCTCTCTGTTGTGGTATAATTATTTTCTGCTGAAGATAAATTTCTACTAGAAAATGCAATTGGATGGTCTATGCCTCCATCACCAGGTTGCGCTAATACTATGCCAAATGCTAGAGATGAAGCATCTACGTGTACATGAAATAGTTTATTCCAATCGAGAAAGACAAGAATAGGCGATGTGACCATTTTCTCTTTCATTGTATCCAGTCCTCTTTGGAAATATTCAGTCCACTCGTACTTCGTTTTTTTTTTTAATAGTTTATCCATAGGCATAGTTATCCACGTGTATCCCTTAATGAATTTCCTGTAATATCCTATGTGTCCCAATGTAGTGCATAGCTGCTTAACTGAATTAGGCGGTGGGAGATTTACTATGATAATTATCTTTGTTGGATCAACCATCAATCCTTGTTTGCATAGTATGTGTCCTAACAATATGCCATAAGGAACACAAAATACACACTTTTTTTAAGTTCAAAGAAATATGATATTGTTTACACTTTGCTAACATCATCCTTAAGTTCACATGATGGTCCTTCAAAAGTCCAATTACGGTCCAGTGCCTAAAGTAGAGTAGGGTTTTTTGTAAGTAAGGAAATTATGTATTATATAAAATGATCAAATTACATCTGAGCAAAACAGGCCAAAGCTCTGTTGTTCTCCTTCACTTCTTGGCTCTCTGAACTTAAACATGAGATTTATCATAATACTGTCTAACCAGAACATTAAACCAAAATTACACATATTGTTGAGTCCATACCAATACTCCTTATGGCAAGGGAGATATAGTTGTCCATAGGACCAATTTCATTTGAACAGTTTGTTAGATGTTCCTTATTAAGCTGGGTGGCATGGCATTGTTAGAGTTCACTTTCTTTAAGTGTATGCAGCGAAATATGTAATGTATGGCTCATATCTAGTAATATTTTATTTAGAAATATTTTTAATGAAACGTTGAGTTAATTTATTATTGTCAATTGAAGTGTATTTTTTTTAATTAAATCCCTTCATGCTAGAAGGGTGGTATGAATATATACCCTTCAACCTGAAATTAAGGTCATCCCTTCAAATTTGATCTCTGATACTTAAATCCATATGTTTATATTGAAATGGTACCATTAATATCCTTAATATTCGTTTATACAACGTTTAAACTAATTTTGAAAATCAAATATGCCACGTGTCACCTTCTGAGCGTTCCACGTGTCACCCTAGGAAACTAGATATCGACATTTTAACAACAAAATTTATAGAAATTTTGCTTCAAAGAGCTTGCTGGCAAGTGGATATGTTTTCAGAGAAAGAGAGGTTGCTTTTTCCTCAGGTTTTTCTATGTTTGAGTGTTGGAAGTAGATACTGAGGAGAAAGAGCGTATGCTCCTTCCTCTAGGGATTTTTTTTAGGAGTAGGGAAAGTAGATATCGGCACTCTAAACACAAATTTCATAGGAACATTACTTCGCACAGTTTGCTGGCAAGTGGAAATATTCTCAAAGAAAGAGAGACCGCTCTTTCTTCAATTTGTTCTATTTTGGGGTTTTGAAAGAATCTAGTGAGGAGAAAGAGCATTCGTTCCTTTCTCCAAGCATTCTTTTTTAGGGGTGGGAAAAGTAGACATAGACACATTAAACATAAATTTCATAGGAACTTTGCTTGAAACAGTTTCTTGGAAAGTGGAAATTTTCTCAGAGAAAGAGAGGCTGATATTTCCTCATATTGTTCTATTTTGGGCTAATGAAAGTATATGCTAGGGAGAAAGAGAATCTTCTCCTTCCTCCAGGGGTTATTTTTAAGGGGTGGGGAATGTAGATAGTACCTTAATCACAAATATGATATGAACTTATCTTTAAACAATTTGATGGAAAGTGGAAATTTTCTCAGAGCAAGAGGCGACCGCTCTTTCCTCAATATGTGCTATTTTGGGGTGTTGAAAATAGATACTGAGGAGAAAGAGTGTCTGCTCCTTCCTACAAGGGTTCTATTTTTTGGGTGGGGAATGTAAATATCAGCATTTTAACAACAAAATTCATAGTAATTTTGCTTCAAAGAGTTTGCTGGCAAGCGGAAATTTTCTTAGAGAAAGAGAGAACGCTCTTTCATCAAATTGTTCTATGTTGGGGTGTTGGAAGTAGATGCTAAGGAGAAAGAGCGTCTAATCCTTCCCTCAGCGGTTCTTTTTTAAAGGTGAGAAAAGTAGACATCGGTACTTTAAACACAATTTGCATACAAACTTTGCTTCAAACAGTTTTGTGGCAGGTGGAAATGTTTTCAGAGAAAGAGCGGCCGCTCTTTCATCAAGTTGCTCTATTTTGGGTAGTTGAAAGTATATGCTGAGGAGAAAGAGCATCTGCTCCTTTATCCAGGATCTCTTTTTAAGGGGTAGGGAAAGAAGATATCGGCACCCTAAGCAAAAATTTCGTAGGATTTTTCTCTTAAATAGTTTGCTTGAAAGTTGAAATTTTCTCCGAGAAAGAGTGGCCACTCTTTCCTCAAGTTGTTCTACTTTGGGGTGTTGGAAGTAGATGTTGAGGAGAAAGAGAGTCTGTTCCTTCCTCCGGGTATTTTTTTAGGAATGGGGAAAGCAGATATCGACACTCTAAACACAAATTTCATAGGAACATTGCTTCGCATAGTTTGCTGGCAAGTGGAAATATTCTGAGAGAAAGAGCGGCCTCTCTTTCTTCAAGTTGTTCTATTTTGGGGTTTTGAAAGAATCTGGTGAGGATAAAAAGCATTCGTTCCTTTATCCAGGCATTCTTTTTTATGGGTGGGGAAAGTAGATATCGACACCTTAAACATAAATTTCGTAGGAACTTTGCTTGAAACAGTTCGCTGGAAAGTGGAAATTTTCTCAGAGAAAGAGAGGTCGCTCTTTCCTCATGTTGTTCTATTTTGGGCTAATGAAATTATATGTTGGGGAAAAAGAGTGTTTGCTTCTTCCTCCATGTGTTCTTTTTACGTGGTGAGGCAATTAGATAGTACCTTAATCACAAATTTGATAGGAACTTTGCTTTAAACAATTTTCCTGCAAGTGGAAATTTTCTCAGAGAAATAGGCGTCCGCTCTTTCCCTAATATGTGCTATTTTGGGGCATTGAAAATAGATACTAAGGAGAAAGAGCATCCGCTCCTTCCTCTAGGGTTTCTATTTTGGGGTGGGGAATGTAGATATCATCATTTTAACAACAAAATTCAGAGTAATTTTGCTTCAAAGAGTTTGCTGGCAAGCGACAATTTTTCAAGGGAAACATTACGAAGACAAAAAAAGAACTACGCAGTAAATATATATTTTTATTTTGCTTTGGGAATTGGACATACAACAGGAAGCCCAATTTTGTTTACTTCTCCAAGGACTTCACTTCACGGGAGGTAAACTTCACTTCAACGAGCACTTTACATCGCGGACCTCTTAACTTCGCGGAGTACTTTTTTTACTTCGCGGACTTCTTAACTTAGCGGAGCACATTTTACTTCGCGGACTTCTTAACTTCGCGGAGCACTTTTTACTTCACGGACTTCTTAACTTCGTGGAGCACTTTTTACTTCACGGACTCTTCACTTCGTCGGGATTCAACTTCGACGAGCCCACTCTTAAACAAGATTTATATTAAAATGTTTCTTGCTAAGACATAAAAATCACTTTTTATGGCTTAGTAACTTAAGATGAACTTCGATGCAATAATGTTAAGACAATGCCACTATATCAAATAACCAAAAAATTAAATGAAACTTACATTGAAGTTATTCCATGTTAAAACATAACTTTAAACAAACATTCATATAAGTAAATCTGGAGAAGATGTGCGGCATGCAATATTCAACATTCTTGAGAATGAATACACAAAACTATAGACTTATATATTACCGCGTTAAAACATGGAAACTTCGCCACATTACAAAGAGATGGAATTTACTTCGATCTTTCACCTTTTATAGAGCTTGGGATCTTAATACATTTCACAATTATGAGCTTGAGCTCACAAACACATCGCATACATTTTCTTCATCTCCTTTCTCTCTTACTATGTTTTTCAACTCTTTTCTCTTCTCCCTTCTCTGTCTTTTTCATATCTTCTTCTTCTACATATACACAGACTTGACTTCGCTTCACTTGGAAGCTATTGAGTTAAATTAAAGACTATAATTAATTTCTACCTAAGATTTTGACTTGCAGTTACGTCGATCAGGACATGTCGACAGTTACGTTTACCAGGACATGTCAGGTTAGGTTAGTCGGTTGAACCGACAAGCAGTTATATAACTGTATGTAAATCATATATATAGGCTGGTGAGCCGACCCATTGAGTTAACTTAGATTTGTTCTTATATGTACTGTTTTGCATCTTATTGAGTAATAAAAGGCTTGTGTTCTCTCCATCTTCTTGTCTATTTGTATTTGTTTCTTATGTGCTTGCTTATATATAATATGTATCACTAGTAACAATGAAACCCCCTCAACTACAACATTGGTTCCATTTCCAGTGATGCATACATAAAGCAATAGCGAGCATGATCAATGATATCAGAGCAATAGATTAAGGATTAGTGGGAGAGAAAGATCGCTAACTACCTACAAAACTATGCGAGAAGGAACAAGCTGACGATTGCTTAAGCAAGGGAGAAATTCTTTTTTGAGACTCATGAGAAGTTCGTAGAATCTGTGCCGTTCACGTTGAAGAAGCTCTTGTATGATAAGAAAACTAGATGAAAAGGAGCGTGAATTGATTTCGAAGCTGATTAACGGAAGTCATATGAATCTGTCGGAATAGTGAGAGAAGATTGCCGATGAGTTATGTGAAGAATGTGTGATTAAAGAGCGAGTGTCTGTTGACGACGTGAGGAAACGATTTTTCACCGACCTTACCGACCAATTTTTGTGTTCTTTACTGACACTCTTGTTCAAGTTCCTAATCGACAAAAGCACCGTGCATATTGTCGAGACTCGACCCTTATTGCTTCCGCCGCTCCCAAACTCAAATTGGGAAGAAAAAGAACAAGCGTGGAAGAAATTCATACAAGAGCACGAGTGGGAGTATTTCTTGAGCAAATGAAGTTTCATACTTCCCCTGTTTCCTAGAGAACTTCAGGTCGGCATTGGGGGGGTATCCAAACATGTTCTAATGGAGTAGATGCATAAAGAAGTTCAACGGATGAAAAAGTGACATGACCAGCGGTGAAATATCCAATAGATTCGACAAAGATAGAGCAATGAGTCACAAAAGCAGTCCAGACATCCCGAATATTGAGCGGGAGAAGAGGAGAAAAAGGTGAGAAGAGTTGAAGGAGTAGGCTAGTGCACTCCGGAAGAAACGAGGACCGGGTGTCATGATAGATGCAGAATGAAATCTATCGGAGTCGAGTCGAGCCCGAGATGAAAGCGGCGTCAATGAAGAACTATCACCGATGGATGAATACTTGTGGATAGAGTGTGGTAGTGCTCTCAAAGTTAATATACCCGAGGTAATAACGACACCTTCTCCACTGCATCTAACGCAAAGTGCCCGAGTGCAGGATATTGTCGAAGAAGATCTAGAACTTCACGCTGGCCAGTCAGGAATTTGGAGTCGACGAAGTAATGAGGGCGATGAAGTTGACAGACTATTGATTCATCAACCAGAAGAAGGAAATTGGGTAACTTTTCAGCCTGATTTTTCCAACATAAGTTTTCATCTAATCTACTCCGATCATGCATAATCACCCCCCCTACCACTACCATCATTGACCGAATCATTGAGTTCATCGGAACTACTGAGAAGAGGTGAAATCCCAATCGAGCGTAATTTCACCTGGATTTCGACAGAAGCAGTTGAAGAAAGCAGGCTTCCGAGACCCAACGAGCCGAACGAATCTCTAGACACTAGCAGTAAAGGTAAAGAACTCATTCCCAAGACACATTTGGAGATAGTACCCTTCGAAGTTATACCAACAAGTAGTTATGTCTCTGGTAATAATCCACCGACCCCTCCAGTCAATTTATCGGTCGAAATAGCAAATATGTTGCATACGACAACTCACCTTTTGTTTTACGATGGTGATGAAGATCCTCGAATACATTGGTTCGTGTGTGAATCAACATGGGCAGCCAATTTAATTACCAGTGAAGAATGTCAGATGGCTCAGTATGCTGGCTCTTTGTGAAAAAGATCACTCACATGGTACTTGGGCTACATCGATAAAACACCAAATGCAATGAAGGCAGAAATAAAGCAAACCTTCCTATCTTTCTTCAAAACCTCGGATGCAAAATACCTAGATGTCGAGAAATTAAAGACCACAGTCCAAAGACTGAAAAAGACCGTAAAATAATATGATAAGAGGTTTAAAGACCTCTTGAGCCATCTTGATTATGATATTGAAGAAAAAATCTTAATCAAATGGTTCGTTGCTGGACTTATACGAAAAATTAAAATGCACATCCACTAACAGAGTGTCAACTCATACGAAGACGCCATGACAAAGGATCTGGAAATCGAGATGGATGACAAATATCCATTGGCACCTATCGATAGACACATTGAAGAACAACTGGACAGTATGCAACAGTCAATCCGAGATATTAGTCTGAGAGGACCGGAAGTATGGTGTACAAAATGTTCTATTGCAGGACATACAAAAGACTCTTGTCATATGGAGGATTGACGACAAGATGTTAGACTTGTTCAAACAAGATCTTTCTGTGATATCTGTCGAGACTGTGAATTACATACTACAAATCACTGCCCATACAAACAAAAAATACAAACACGGTTGAGTAAATACGAGGAAGTGTGCACGAATCATGTTGAAAGTTTGTCTGACATCTTTGTGCTTCTATGGACTCTGACTGAGTCAGGCTCAGATTTGAAATACATCAACTTGTAATTCATTTTTCCAACAATTTTCTCAGAGAAAGATAGAATGCTCTTTCATCAATTTTTTCTATGTTGGGGTGTTGGAAGTAGATGCTGATAAGAAAGAGTGTCCTCTCCTTCCCTCAGGGGGTCTTTTTTAAAAGTGGGAAAAGTAGACACCGACACTTTAAACACAATTTGCGTGCGAACTTTGCTTCAAACAGTTTTCTGGCAAGTGGAAATGTTTTTAGAGAAAGAACGGTCGCTCTTTCCTCAAGTTGTTATATTTTGGGGAGTTGAAAGTATATGTTGAGGAGAAAGAGAATCCACTCCTTTCTCAAGACGCTCTTTTTAAGGGGTAGTGAAAGCAGATATCAAAACCCTAAGCACAAATTTCGAAGGATTTTTCCCTTAAACAATTTTCTTAAAAGTGGAAATTTTCTCTGAGAAAGAGCGACCACTCTTTCCTCAAGTTGTTCTATTTTGGGGTGTTGGAAGTAGATGTTGAGCAGAAAGAGCGTCCGCTACTTCCTCTGGGTATTTTTTTAGGAGTGGGGAAAGTATATATCGGCACTCTAAACACAAATTTCATAGGAACATTGCTTCGCACAGTTTGCTGGAAAGTGGAAATATTCTCAGAGAAAGAGAGGCTGCTCTTTCTTCAAGTTGTTCTATTTTGGGGTTTTGAAAGAATCTGGTGAGGAGAAAGAGCGTTCGTTCCTTCCTCCAGGTGTTCTTTTTTATGGGTGGGGAAAGTAGATATCGACACATTAAACATAAACTTCGTAGGAACTTTGCTTGAAACAGTTTGATGGAAAGTGGAAATTTTCTCAGAGAAAAAGAGGTCGCTTGTTCCTCATGTAGTTCTATTTTGGGATAATGAAAGTATACGCTGGGGAGAAAGAGCTTCTGCTCCTTCCTACAGGGGTTCTTTTTATGGTGTGAGGAAAGTAGATAGTACCTTAATCACAAATTTGATAGGAACTTTGCTTTAAACAGTTTTCCTGCAAGTGGAAATTTTCTTAGAGCAAGAGGCGACCGCTCTTTCCTCAATATGTGCTATTTTGGGGTGTTGAAAATAGAAATTGAGGAGAAAGAGCGTCCCTTCGGTGGAAGTATTCATGCTCCTACATTTAATGAGTCTCTTGTTTCCTTTTTAGCGATGCACATCCCTTCGTCGGTGGTATCCACACTCCTACATTCAATGAGGCTCTTGTTCCATTTTTAAGTGGCCCTAATGCTGGAAGTATTTCGAACCCTCCGAGTAATTCAGACCTCTCGACAAACCTTTTTCCTCCTGGGTTTATGTAAGGCTTTGACAACCTCTCCTTCACTATTCGACAAGACATTTTAGCCCATCCTATCAGCTCGAAGTCTAGTCCTTCATCTTTTCCAATTTTTTGTCAGGGAAACAGGACGGTTCAGCCCCCTCTCAGACCTATGCTCTCAGTTCAATGGCGGGCCTTGCAAACGGAATGGAGTTCCTAAAGTCCAGTTTCGAAGAATTCAAACAACACCCACAAAATGTTTATGAGGCAGTCTGCTTGGGTATCAAAGCGCACATATATTCAGCCGACGACATGAGATATATCTCTCAACACTTAACCTGTCAGGACTTGAGAATTGATGTTTTGGAACACAATTTGATTGAACTGATGGGGACAGTGGATATTATAAAAGATGAAATTTTGAAGATGGCCAGGATGTCACAGTGCAGCCACTATCAGTAATCCCCCTCTATGTAAATGAGAATTGCTGAGGAAACCTCTATTCAGCAGTAGAATTTTTTTAGAAGAGCTCGCTACTTCGATGAGTTGTTACCTCTATTTTGGAAAGTTTGAATGTTTTTATGCATTTTGTTAAATTTCCAATTTGTAAGGGTTTATCCCTCCCTTGTAGTTACAAATACTAGGTAGCAAATCATAAACTATTAAAGGGCCAGACTGGGAAATCTATTTCTGCTCCCAGTCTCTCCTTTTTGTAATGAATGGTTGTGCACAGCCTTTTGAATACAAACTTAATTACCTTGTTTTTGTTAAGCAAAAAGTAGGTCGATTGTGGAGTTTGGGTAATTTTGAATAACGTATATGATTTATGTGAAGATGTAAATCATTTAAAGAGCGTCAAACCCTACGAGGAGCATGGGGACAGGATGGAAAAGCAATGGTTGATCCTTATATGTATGGACCCTTTTAGAAACAATTCTTATCTCAGAAAGAGCGACCGATCCTTTCTCAAGGGTTTCCAATTTGGGGTTGGGGAAATTATATGTTTAGAAGAAATAGCCTCAAGCCTCGTGTAATCCATTTAGATATATGCGTGATAGACGGCTAAGGACACCTGTTGTTTATTGATTCTGCCTAATATAATTTGTAATTCAAATACATAAAGAAATTCATGTATAATATTTAACTCTTACTAAAAATATATTATCTCGATAAATATTTCCAACCTCTATGGTCCAAGGGATCCTTTAAAAAATGAACAATCGCTCCTTCCTCAAACAATTAGTCACTCATTCATCCATCATCACTTTGAGCGCATTCCAATGAAAACAACAGATTACCTTTTGAGCATTCAGCGGCACCTCCTTATCTCGTGGATTTATTCTAAGCAACGATTACATTGTATCCAATTAGGAAGGATCTTTCGCTCCTTTTGAAATTGGTTCCTTCTCAAAAAACAATAGCATGGTAAATCTATGTGAGATTGTTGTTACTAGAACTCTGAATGTTTTCTTCATAGTGAGGAACGTTTTGTAATTTATCGTCTTATGGAGAATGATAGCATACAATAATTCTATTAAACTGTAGAGCATTGACTTATTTGATAATATATACTAGTTGAAAAAATTATTCTTTGTTTAAAATAAATATTATTTTTAATGTGCTCCTGTTATTTTATATTTCATAAATCGCCTTTGAAATGGATTTTGGTTCTCAACAATGTGTCCTGTTATTTTATATTTCAGAAACCGCTTCTGAAATGGATTTTGGTTCTCAACAATGTGTGGACCTCCTTTTGAATGGATTGAAAGTTGTTGAAGGAATATCTTTTCCAGAAAGAAAAATATTGCATAATATCAACATTCATGATGGATGTATCATTGTAAATGTTACCAAGACTTTAAATGCAGGTCTTCAATTTCCCTATCCATCAGAAGGTGCAGATACATTGTCAGAGGCAGTTGGTGGTTATATTCAATGGCCTGCATCTGAGATTGTTAACCACATTGGATCTGCTCTTCATGAGAATGAGGTGAATGATATACCAACCTCTACTTGGACGAGTGTAGAACATACCATAACAAGTGAGAATAAATCTTTTTTTATTATGAGAAAAGTTAAGTTGTTACATAAGTGTTCAGAATGCAAGGATTTCATTTCCATAGATTTTGTAACAAATGTGAGTGGGACTGATTTTTTTTGGGGAACGTTTTTGGGTGACTTCTCCTTTGGTATTCTGGGGGATGAAGTGGTGTTTTCTTGTATGCCATGTTGTCCAGGGTTAAGCAGTGGAGGTTTTATTGTATGGCCGATAAAAAGAATCATATATTTTAATACATAAACATTGCTTATGTTGAAAGAAATTTAAAAAATAATCAATCTGAAACTACTTTGAAAGTATTAAGACAAAATCACAATATCAAGTTTGTGGGAGAGAAAGTTACTTTGATACATCAATGTTATTTAAAGCCATATTATGTTGCTGGGGGAATAGTGTAAAGTGTTTTTGAAGGAGACATTTTACAATTCAAACCACTAGATGTTGGTGAGTTTGGTATTTTAGTTCATAAAGTCTTATGCAATTGTAAGGACTGTGGTGTATGTGAAGGCTCTCTTGTAAGATGGCCTGCAAACAATTTGCTTGACCTCAATGATGTTCCTTTGGATGTTATAATAAAAAAGAACATAGACAAATACATGGTCAACACTTGGAATATTTTTGAAGAATGTCCTTTACAGATGGTCCTTCCAGGTACTCCCCATTGTGAATATACAAATGTTAAAGGTAATGTAACAAGGCCATACAATTCCATAAAGAAGCAAGCTGGAACTAAAATTTCTGAAAGAAATTCAAGCTCAGTACCTTACAGGCCTGGAATTGATCAGGGTGCATTCCTTTCAAAAATCATCACTAAACATTGTTGCTCAAATATTTGTATATAAAAAACTTCACTTCAATCGATAGTTGAATGTGTGAATAAATTTCATAGTATGAATGGAAATTCAAGAAGACGGTATGTTATAAATTCTATGGGATCAAATGCTCTTGTGGCCAAAGAAGGAGATGACAGAAAAAGAAGCATGTATACAATGAGATTAGACACAATAGACATCTGTCAAAATGCATAGTATAAATTCCATGGGATAAAAAGGAGCACTTTCTACAATTATAAAAACATGTTCTTAAATGGCAATGTGAGAGTTGTGCATGGTAACAATGGCTTGGAAAAATCTAGGGCGAACACTGTTGCACTGGTAGCTACGATTAATAAAATTGTAGAAGAGAATTCAGACAAATCTCCACATCTTACATGATTAATCGGTGAAGATGGAACAAGGACAACCTTGAAATTATTGCCATCTAATATGTCCCATGGTTTGCTGTGAAAAATAGCAAATGAATAAATCGAAAGTATTGGTTTACCTCCAGTATCACAATCCTCCTTTAGTAAGGTGATGAGAGAATATTTTTAGATGTTAAAATTTCTAAATCAAACTCATTTGCAAGGTGTAATGAGTGCATTACAATATAGGATAGGCTTAAGGGGACCACTGATCCAGCTGAGGTGGAAAGGTAGCGAGGACATCAGGAAGCTCATAATAAATATATCACAAGTTGTCACCAAGTATATTATTCTCAAAGATTAGCTTCACAAAAAAATCCAAATACTTTTCTGAGTATTGTTCATGACAAAATGGATAAGTCAAAGACTTCCATTCCAAGGATGGGTAAGAAGGAAAAATATTTTAGTATTGTTATGAATCTTCCCATATCATTGACTAGAATTTTGACTCATGGGCACAAGATTGGGGGTTTTGGCCATGTCAACCTCTCATTTTTAGAGATGGGATCGAATTTCAATGTGACATCCCTGGCTAAATGCTTGAAGAGTCTTGAAGAACCAATGGTTGATAAATATGGTGATTTTCTCTACAAAGGTGGAACATCTAAGCACCAATTGCATGATGCTCTATTGCAATCAGAGTCATATGAAAATTGTGTGATATACAGACAAGATGTAATGCAACATGATATATTGTGTGTTAATGGTACTAATCAATGCATGCCAAATAGAAAACTACCACCCATATTGTTGTTGCAAATGGATAATTGTCCAGGTGATAACAAAAACTGTTTTGTATTTGCATTTTTATCTCTTTTAACAGCAAGGAGAGTGTTCGAGATAGTTGAAGTTGGATTCCTCCCAATTGGACACACCCATGAAGACATAGATGGAACTTATGGAAGGTTATCAGTAAAGCTAATGTGTAATGATATATTTTCACTCTTGGAAGTTATGGATACGTATAGGACATGTGAAGATAAAAAATTCTATGTCCCTTATATAATTGATGAACTTTATGATTTTAAGATTTTTGTGAAACCCCACCTTTTGGATGGAAATGCCAAAATCGTCCGTATAAAAAAATGCCAGTTTTTTAAATTTCAGCTCATAGATAACATTCCAGTCATGCAATGGAGGGAATCACTTCGGGATGAAGCTTGGTCGTCTCCTATTCATCTGTGGCGGTCATTTCCAGATGGTAGCGCAGACTTGTCAGTGAGGCAGCTTAGGTTATTAAATCTGCAATAAAAAATACCTTCAGACATTGACGAAATAAAAAAAAAAGGAATAGAAACATATATTTCATTATGGAATCGAGGGATTGAGAAGGAGGTGAACAATTTTGGCGTCCCAAGTTAAATTATTGGGAGGTTGTATATAAAGATTTGGACAGTCCCTTCGAGAGTGTTGATCAATCAACAACTAACTTTTGGCCATCGACAAGCCATGGTATTCATAGTAGTGAACCTACAAGATCTGAACATGAAATTATGGATGCCTATTTGAAGGAAAATGTTCATGCTTTGCAAGATTGCTATGTTGGACTAGTATGCAACAAGCCTAGAGATGAATTCATTCCAAGAGTGGATCTTGTAAAGGGCCAAATGGTCATTGTGCAATCACCAGAGCCATATTGTGCAATATGGTTAGGTAGGGAGATTGGTAATATTTATCAAGATTCAGATACTAGTACTCTTGGGTCTTACAAAGTAGAGGTGCAATGGTGGAAGCCAATAGGAACATCAAAGGATCTGAAGGTCATGTACAAAAAATGTTTAAATAGAAAGTATAACAATGGGTTGTTGGTGCAGAATAAAATATGATTATCGATGTATGATAGCATCATATGGGAATGGTCACCAAGGCTAGGATGGATAGGGGAAAAAATTAGAATAAATGAGAAGGGCCTTGTAGAAGTTAAGGCACAACGAGAACAGATGGGGCATAGTGTTGAGAGTGGGATGGTTGTTCCTATGGATATCGTTTGATGGGATCTTATCCCAACAAATTTATATTTTGTTACAATCCTTCTAGTCTGTCTATCAACCTAGTTGGGTGAGCAAACGTCAAGCATCTGGAACGTCCACGAGCCTCTAGGCATTTGAGGAAAATTACTATTGTGATGCATAATACACCATTTGTTGTTTACTACTCTGTAAGTAAGTTGTGCCTATACAGATTACGCAAATAATTCATGCCTCATTTGGAAACTACTAAAATTATATATGTAAAAAGCTAGATATTCTTGATACCGTATCAAAAAAGAAAGAACGGATAAACTTGTCATTTAAACAAGGACGAAATATTATAGACATTGCACTTTTCACCTTAAAAGATTGCACATTTCCAAATGAAAATTGCACTTTTCAAATCAAAATTTGCATTTGTTTATTTGAAATTCACACTTTTCAAATCAAATTTGCATTTTTTGATTTGATATTCACACTTTTTGAATTGAAATTCATAGTTTCATAATAAAAAACTGCAATTTTAGGGTTCATAAGTAGTAAAAAAACACACTATTCAAATAGAAAAACACACTTTTCAAAGCCAATATTGCCACTTTCAGAACCTAATTTTGCACTTTAGAAAGGTTGATATTGACAATTTTAAAGTCTAAATTCACACTTTTTTAGTCCAAATTTAATGAAATAGGCGTTATACCTAAGCAAACATCTACTTCAAAAAACAAGTTACTTGCAAAGAAGACAATTATATGGCACAAGAGATTGGGCCATATAGGTAAGAAGGGCCTACAAATATTGAAAAAAAAAATATTGTTGATGGATTGAATAATCGTGCTCTTGAATTTGATTTTTACAAGAGTTGCTTATTTGGAAAACAAAACTGTGTTCAATTTTATTCTAATTCTCACAAATCTTCTTTGTTGTTGGACTCAATTCATTTTGATGTATTTGGTCCTATTAAATTTCCTTTGATTTCTAAGGATTAATATTATATGTCATTTATTGATGATTATTCTAGAAGGACATGGGTATATTTTCCCATAACTAAATATGAGATCTTTAGTTGATTTAAGGAGTTTAAAGCTCTCTTTGGAAATCATACTAGTAGAAAGATTTTGGTGTTGAGATCTAATAATGGTGGCAAGTTTTTTCTGCAAATTTTAATCAATTTTGTAGGGAGAATGGTAGTAAAATACATAAGACAAATCCATATATCGCTTAGCATAATGGAGTTGTAGAATGGATGAAAATAACATTCAATGGAAAAGCGAGGAGTATTCTTAGTGGAGTTGGCTTAGAGAAGAAGTTTTGGATAGAAGTGGTTGCTATTGTATGATACCTGATCAATAGGTCTCCAACATCGGCTCTCATGGATAAAACCTCTATGGAGGTCTAGATGGGAAATAATCCCTCACTTTAACATATCTGTGTTTTTGGTTGTGATGCATATGCTCATTTGCCTAAGGAGAAGGTTTCAAATTTGCATAAAAAGGCAGTGAAATCTATCTTCATCGATTAAGGTGCTAGTGTCAAAGGGTATAAGCTTTGGGATCCTATGTCTATGAAATTTTTTTATAGTAGAGATGTCATTTTCAAAGAAGTGAAATCTTCTCCCACAATGGTACAACTAGCGAAAGGAGGATGAGATGAAGTTAGTTGTTCATCTACCACCCAAAATCGAGAAATTTGAACCAAAAAATGAACAAGAAATTCATGATGGACATGATGAGGAGGAAGGCTCAGATAATTCAAAAGAGGAGGAATAAATTCCACCTCAAACTTTAAGTAGGTCCACTCAACAAAGAAGGAAACTAGTAGGTATAATTATAGTCCATATGATTTCATATTTATATTTGCTTTATCTACTAACATTGATGAACCTATAACTATGAAAGAGACAATGGAAATGGAAGATAGAGAATTGTGGAGATTCGCCATGGATGAGGAGATGGTTCCACATAAAAATAATGATACGTGAAACTTGGTACCATTTCCTAATGGAATAAAACCCGTGGGATGTAAATGCGTGTTCAAAAGAAAGATTAGTTTAGATGACAGTGTTGAAAAGTACAAGGGAAGGTTGGTTGTGAAAGGATATTCCCAAATTGAGCAAATGGACTTTGGTGAGATTTTTTTCTAATTGTTAAGTTAACATATATCATATTTATATTATTTGTAGTAGTGGATTTTGATTTAGAAACAAAACAGATGGATTTGAAAACAACAATCCTACATGGTGACTTGAAGGATGAGATCTATGTGACACAACCAAAGCACCACATTGAAAAATCTAAAGAGTCATCGGATTGCAAATTAAAATTCTTTATATGGTCTCAAACAATCTTTCAAAATGTGGTACCAAAAGTTTCATTATTTTGTGTTGGGATTGGGATTTTTGAGATCCAAATCAAATAATTGTGTATTACAAACATGATGGTGGTCATTTTCTTGTTATCACTTTGTATGTAGATGATATGTTTGTTTTGGGTAACAATAGGAATGCGATTCTTGATTTGAAGTCTCAACTTTTAGCGCAATTTGACATGAAGGACTTGGGGCTACAAAATATATTTTAGGAATGAGATCAAGAGATATAGAGAAAATATAAAGCTTTAGTTGAGCCAAAGTAAGTATGTGAACTATGTGCTATAGTGCATTTGCATAGCAGATCGTGGACCATTGAGTGTTCCAATTTATGTGGGAACTAAGATTTTAGTTGAACAATGTCCTACAACACCTATAGCAATGGAGGATATGGCTTCTATTCATTATTCTAGTATAGTTGGTAGTTTGATGTATGTTATGGTATGTACTAGATTAGACATTGCCCAAGCAATAGGAGTCCTGACTAGGATCATGGCTAAACCTTGACATGAACATTAGGTTTCAGTGAAGGGGGTCTTTAGGTATTTGTGAGGTGCTTCTAAGTATTGCATTTGTTATCATAGTAATGTTTCATAGGACCCACATCGAATGGACATACAAGGTCATGTGAATTCTGATTGGGCAGGGGATGTAGATAGAAGGAGATTTACAAGTTGATATGTGTTTGTACTATTTGGTGGAGCAATGAGTTGGATGAGAAAACCACAAGTTGTTGTATGTTTGTCTACTATAGAGGCAGAGTATATGGTAGTTACTCATGATTGTAAGGAGGCTATTTGGATTATGAAACTATGTTCACATATAGGGATTAGTTAGAGATATATTATAGTTCATTGTGATAGTGATAGTGCCATTTGTCTAGCTAATAATTTGACCTTTCGTATGAAGACAAAGCATATTTATTCCCAATACCATTTCATTTGGGAAATGGCAGAAGATGGAAAGGTAATACTAGAGAAATTTAACACTTTGGAAAATATTGTAGATGCATTGATGAAACTGATGAGTACATGTAAATTCAAGTGGTTTTGTGAGTCTATGGGTCTTATGTCCTTTAACAATTAGTTCACATTTTGATGCCTTATCTCTTATACTAATGCAAGGTATATGACAAGTGGGAGAATGTTAGAATAGGTGTGCCATGCACCTTACATTCATGTAAATAAGAGGGTAATGATTTCTTAGTTGTGGCAAAGAATAAAATGTTTTGCAATGGCTAGGGAATAGCTATTATGCAACAAAATAGAACAAGTGCAAATAACTAGCAGACAATGAATGCTAAGCAACATCAATTGACCAGGAAATTGTTGAGAGTTTCCAACATATAGGATTGGAAAACCACAAATAGTTTATGGTTTTTTTTGTGCTCATTTATTGAGTGCTAGGGTTGGAAGAAATAGTGCATGAGATTTTAACTTACTATCATGTTGCCAAAATTTCACTAGAATGCTTATGTTGTACAACACTCCTATTGAGAGCATAGAGTCTATAATGTATTGTAACCATTCATTAGTTGATGATTAGTACAAATTTTGAGTGTGCTTTAAAGTGTGTAGTTTTTGTCTCAAAAGGGTTTCCCCTAAAAATCGTTGTCTAATGGTTGTACGTTTCTATATTGTTCATTACTATAATCTATGCACATTCTTCTCTCTTTGATTAGTGTAGAAAGCATGTTTCACAACATTACTTCCTTTCAAAATCTACAAGAATTGAAGGATGCCAATAATTTTGAATCTTAAAGAGGGTTTCCAAAAAACTTTGGAGCATGCTCCTCCCATATTTAAGAATGTAAATCATGTGTATAACCCTGAATGTATGATAAAAACAATGGAGAAAATGGATGTAATGTCATACTAGAAACTCCTCAAAAATGTCAGAATCTGCAACCATCATACCCCATTGCACCAAGAGAAGCGAGGTGCTCTCAGTCCAGTATGAGGGAGATGTTGTCACGTTTGTCGCATCACATAATGTGATGTTCCCAAAAATAAAATAAAATAAATAATTAAAAAAATTCATGTTAGCTAATAAAATAAAAAAATTAAAACCATCATAGATCTATCTTTAATTTCTTGAGGTGTAATTTTTTTTATCTTAAAATTTTTAGACACTAAGAAAAAAATTACACCTCAAGAAATTGGATCCCTCTTGTTGCTTAATAGATCCGGGCTTAAGATGGATCTATGTTGGTACCAAACCAAAGATGTGGATTTGTTGAGGTGAACCTTCAAGTTCATTCGAAATGCTAAGTGCTTCACCTCTACAAACAACAAATTTTCAAAATCAACAAGCAAAAAGGCTTCTTCCCTTCATTAAGTTGCCATATGAGGACAATATATCCAATAAAAAAAGAAACTCTTCAATTTATCTTGAATCATAGTTCTTCAAATTTTCAGGAAATGAAATGTATCCTTGACAATGGTACCAAAATATTGCCTCCCAAACTTACACTTCAAGTGGTAAATCCCTAAAACACTAATGCAACTTTGAGGAAACTCAGAGGGGTTACCCATAGTCATTTTAATAACTCCCTCTCCAAACTTTAGGTTGGATCTTCTCTAACACAAGGGGATTATCCCTTAATAGGGTTGTTAAGATTAAGCATGGAGGTACAAGGTGATGTGAAGAGATACCTTAGCAAAACATTGTTTTTGTAGTATAGAAAATAATGGGGGGATTGAAGATAAGGGACTAGTGCCTATCCAATATAGCACAAATAGAGTCAAGAGGTTACACTAAGAGCAATTTGTAAATGATTTAAAACAAATAGAGATTTTCCACAATATGTCTTAATCTGTTGCTAAATAATGAAGAAATGAACTTGAAGGGACCCCAAAGGTGCCACACTCAAGCTATGCTATGATGGTGTGTTCCGCAATGAAGTATTAACCCAACAACAAATTTGAAAGATGATGTACATAAGATATCACAGTTAGTAATAATACATCAAAGGGAGAAAAGAGGGAACCTTCCTCACATAAACCCCTTCCAACATGGTAAAGATACCCTTGAAAATTGACCTCTCAAGAATATTCTTTGCAAGCACTCTCTGGTATACAAACAAAAATTAAAGATGGCAAATATTAGCTTCACATCAAAAGAAATAACCCAAAGAAAATATGCATAAGCCTTCCATTAGATATTCAACAAAGCTCCAAGAAGAAGAAATATTACATAATCAACCATGGAAAATGAATAAGGGCTACTCTTGTATAGAGTCTAGCTCGACTTCCTTTACGATAAAACAATCATTTTTCATCTAAATCCATATTTTGTCACATTCCTTAACCTCCTCAAAAAAATAGTCATGAGTGGTTTAGATCCACTTTTCTTTACAAAGAAAAAGTAAAAAATTGATACCAACTCTCATGATAAGTCAAACAATAATAAAATGGTGAGGTACTTAGTCATGAATATCCTTCAAAGTGTTTGAACATGACAACAAACTCCAACAACCCCTGCAAGGGACCTCCATGATGCTCCAGTGAAAATCTTCAAGAATGTAATGCCTCAAATGTCCACTTGAAGATGGAGTCAATAATTACTTAACTAATGCTCTATATACCCACGACATCATTATATGGTTGAATAGCTAATGGAATGGCCCCACCAGGAAACGATAGTCAATAATGTTAAAGGGGGCATCCCCTCAAAACTCATATCCATGATGGCATGCCCAATGAACTAGCCCAATTATAGTAAACGACTAGTATGGTGGAAAATAGTACCTTCATGTGATGCAATATTTTCCTCTAGGTGAAATTCGTGAGCGAAGAGGGAATCGTCTCACATTCAGATCACATTTAGAATGCTTTCTCCCATAACTAAAGTGCCATTCCCATGAGATAATGAATCTGAGTCCACTCATCTCACAGCTCCATGTTGAACGCTGACTAGATAAACAATAGATATGGTTTTAAAGTATGTGTGATACTAAGGGATGGCTCAACACCATTATCGCTCACCAAATCTTCATAATAAACCATCCTAAGTGATATCCAAGCATCGTCAATAAAAAGGATATTATGTGAAAAATACCTTATAGTGATGAAATATAACATTCTTATGTATCAAACTAATACTCTATGACTTGTCATTCCATCCACCATAAAAATCATGTCGTCATCCCATCATCATTGTCCAACCCCTTGGGTGGATTAAACCATATGTCTTAGGAGCAATACCACGTAAGAAATATCACATCACATGAAGTATGAAGCATCACTACCATCTATGTTGATCCATCAATCAAAGATATTTAACCAACAAGAGAAAGCCAAGCCATGACCATTCTCTCTTTTTAACCAACAAGAGAAAGCCCAGCCATGACCATCCTC
Source organism: Larix kaempferi (assembly GCA_027924585.1). Taxonomy (NCBI): domain Eukaryota; kingdom Viridiplantae; phylum Streptophyta; class Pinopsida; order Pinales; family Pinaceae; genus Larix; species Larix kaempferi. Next base: position 21,134,192 of record BSBM01000299.1, read on the forward strand.
TCAAAAAGAGAAGTCAATCCTTTAATCAAAACACCAACTCTAAACCATCTCTAAGCATATGAAAGGAAGAGAAATCCATGAAATAGCTCCATAGATACTATGTTGCAAACCTTCTCCATTGCGATGACAATCACAAGTGTAACCCTTATACAAAATGATGGGTAACAAAAAGCATCCATGAAATGTGGCCTAAACAAATGATTCCAAGGACAACGTTAGTATATGACAAAGATGGAATGGTAAAAGTGCCCTCTTATAGTTTATTTAACTCCACAATCTTATGGCAATCTTATGATATATATATCAACATTTGAGAAAACCTTAAAACAAGAGATGGTCTAGGAAAAAATTGTGTAACAACATGTAGGGGATTATCACCAGTAAAAAAAATCCAACTCAACTATCTAAGTGTGGATGATATGTCATTCTCAAGATTGACAACTTCTTTTTTGTTGTTTGTAATTGCGTTGTAGTGTTTATTTGCTTTCTCATCATTTATCCTAGGAAGATCTACAGGAGCATCCTTTACTTGTTGTTTCCATTTGATAATTCTATCAAGGAAGACGTTTGAGTGGATTTTGCATCAATTTCCTAATCCTTTGCTTTATCCATGGTGTCTTTCAAATGGACCACCATGTCTTATAACGCTTGCACTTGTTCTTGTAGTTGCAGCTGAGCACTTGCCAAATATCCCTATAAAGTTTGTGCATAGATTTCAAACTATATGTGACAAAGAAAGTTCATTACTAAAGAAGCATCCAATGTAAATAGGATAAATAATCCATAAATGGACAAGTATATAATAAATATATAATGAATCAGATATTATGAGATATATAATGACCATGTGACAATGTACTTATAGCATTGATTGGTCACCATGGTAAGTCATGTCCTTTGAAAACACTGTTTCTTCTTCTTGGACTTCATGGTTTTTGGAAGTAATTTTTTATTATGATTTCTTAGGTGAAAGATATCTTCGTCATTTTCAGTGATGACCTTGTCATATTCCTTCAGTCAATCTTGCAACTTTTGTATTGACTTCTAGCTATCTTGAAGGATCACTTTTAATAATTCCTTTGGGTCTTCTGATCAAGGAAATTACGAGTCTAACTTCATATTGACATCTTACAACATTAATTCAGATATATACACATTGTATACATATTCCTTTGCAATGCAAATTTTTCACCAAAGCATTTTTATTTTTAAAGATTGAGATATACTTAAACTCCCTTTAACCAGGAACATTTTGTCCAAAATGTTGCATCACTTGAAACTTTATCAATATCAACTTATTAGTATCTTCACAAAATTTCAATAAAAGTATTTAATAAACCAGTTCAGTTTGACTTTTACTTTATAACAGTAAGGATTTACGGATACCTTAACTTTATTCTTATACTTATATTTAGGATAGAACCTTCCCAAAGTGGAATAATTACTTTTATATGTACTACTACTTGCGAATTAAATGATCCTTCTTTGAAGGTTAAATATTTACTTTTTCACTCTTGGATGACATACCTTGACTTTGGACTTGGATAAACTTTCAACAATAGTCCTGTAATAACTTTTGAGCCTTTGAGTTAGAAATTTATAAATCTTAACTTCACTTAGTTACAAATCAGAGGTGTGTCATATGGCCGTTTTATACTTTAGTTTTGTGCCCTACGGTTTCAAATTTGAAGCCTGCTTTTGGCTTTTGTATTTTACTTGTGTTGTTGACCGTGTAGGTTTGGACAAGGCGAATTTTACTTCCTTTAATCTTTGACGGTGTAATTTAATTGAGTATTTTATTTTTTTATTTAAAAAATTAATAATTAATGAGACCCTTTTAAGTTATACTTCAAATATTTTGCAGCAGAAAATAATATTTTCTACAATAAACTTCTGAATATAGCGAAACGCCTGAATTGGGCCAATTGTGTACCCCAAGGTTGGTCGGACAACGTCTGAAAAAATGTGGCCAAAGATCAAATCATCTCAAAGATGTGGATAAAGGTCAAATCATCACGAAGTTCTAAGTTCTAATATTAATATGATAAATAAATTTGGTTACTAAAGAAATATACAATGTAAATAAGATTATTATATATTCATCTAAACTTGGATCTATCAAGTGTTAATAGGGATCCAATTTTTTGAGATGTAATTTTATTATTATTTTAAACTTAAGAAATTTGATCCCTCTTTTGTTTGATAGAAGTTTTTATTTTATATTTTATTAACATACATGGATTTTTTTAATTACTTTTCATAATTTTTAATTTCATGAGCCAATATGAATTGTTTTTAATTACTTTTTATTTTTGATAATGTAACGTTACCTTATGTTACATTACGTGACAACACCCCCCCATATTGGGCTGTAAAACACCTTGCTCCTCTAGATGCAACAAATAATCCATAAATAGACAAATATATAATAAATAAAGATGATGAGATGTACAATGACCATGTCACAATGTACTTATAGCATTGACTAGTCACCATGGTAAGTCATGTTCTTTCAATAGGCCATGTCTTTTAGATAAGATGTGTCATTTTATTAATCATTAATCATTAATTATTATTATTATTATTAACATTAGTATTTATTTTTATTATGTAGGTTACATTTTACTATGCTTATCTTTTCCATGTGTAATTCCTTATTTTCATATTGTAGCACTTATTCATGTTTTATAGTGTTGTCATTTCATCTTTCAGTGTGTTGATCTTTCTTTTATAATTGTTCATTTCTTCAACCATGTTACCATTTTTTATTTCTTGTGGCTAAGGCATCAACTACATTTTCCAAAGCCATTGATTTTGGATCTCTCTCCACATGGGTGAAAACCGGGGCTTCTATCGTTACTTCCATTGCATGTTGTTTATATAACTTAAGTCTTTTTGAGTTCTTTTTGCTATCAAATACATAAGAACTCAATGAAGCCATTGGTTCCTCTTTGGATGGCATGAAACGTCCAAAGGAAAGCTCTAGGAGTGGTAGGTGCCCTCTGGTGATTTAAACAAATGGGGAAGGTTTGATAGTGGGAGTATTGCTTCCAATTGATATTGGCCTAGGTCACTAGGTGTCTCTTGTTCATTGGTATTATCTTATTCATCTTATTATTCTTCCTACTCCTTTGATCTTTCTTTTCATGCAATCCTATATGCTTATTCTTCTTCTTTCTTCTTGGCAACTTCTTCTTGCTCTCTTAGTAGAGTTTCCTACCTTTTTTTCTTCGTTTTCCTTTGTTGTTGTGTCTTATTTTTCTTTAACAAATCTCTATGATAGCTTTTCTAAGGAACGAACTCTCATAGAATTCCTCTTCCTAAAAGACTTCAAGGGTATAAGGATAGCTAAACTTACATGAGGTACAATATTTCTTGACTACCATAAGAGGGTCATTTCTTCTAAAACTCTTAGCACTAAAATGAAACATACTAATATCTATCATTGCTTGGCATGCATCATTCATAGATTCTATAATGTAATTTCCCATAGTTAGAGGTAGTGGGGGCCACAAAGACTTCTTGCTTGTTGACAGTGTTGCCCTAATCCCATTGATGTACATCTGGTAGTAAATATCCATCAGCACTACTTTGTCATTGAAATATCTAGGGAGTTATGTGAAGGCTGAGAGCACCCATAAATCCTCAGGTATGAGTAATACTTTGTAAGATACCAATTTCCTATATCTATAAGGACTTCAAATACTACCTCATACATACAATTGGTTGGTTGTTGATGATTAAGCACATACAAAGGCCTTATGAACTCTTCGCAAATTATCTAATGGATTCTCATGCATTTGTATTTCCATAGAAACTTGCAATTAATGTGGATGCCTGGTTCAAATGGTTGTTATTCGCACATCATGTGTGTGAATGAGTTAGAGGCACAAATCACGTCTAACAAATACAATAACTTATAGAACTTGGTAGATTGTCATGTGTGGGTTCCATGCAGTTACAATAGCTTAAGTCAGATTGGTTGATAGAATGGTTCCCCAATTGAAACTAAAACCATGGCTAACAATAGTGTGCAACACAGGTACCCATGATTCATAAAACAGAGATGCATCTTCCTCACCATACAACCCCCAATAGCATTTCTTCCATCTGGTAAGGGGGTCCATCGACACTAGGCAGAGTAGGGGCCATCCTTTCCCTTGGATTTGAATATTTTTTCCCCCATCCACCATCTTTTGATGCAAGCGTATATATCCAGTTTCACTTGTGCAATCCACTCCGCTGTCAAATGCAGTTTTGGAGTTGAGAATTTATAGTAAATCTCAAAGTTAGAAATATGGAAGGATGTTATAACCTTCGATTCATCCATGTTTGTAATCAAGCGGTCTTCAAAATTTACTCTTGGTAGGACCCAAAAGATTATATCTACACATGGAAATATGGTGGGCTTGGCTGCCACGCTATGAAGGTCGGATTTTTGGATATTCTGATAAACTCTCATATCATTTATGTCTTCAATAGGGATACTAGGATCGTTCTTGTTTTTTAGAATCCCATATATATATCGCCCCATTTGTATGTAGGCTCAACCTAATGTCACTGTTGGTGTCTCTAAAATGTGCATCGATGGTATTCTCCTCTTTAGATGAGGATATATATTAAACTATTTTTTCCCTTCAACCTGGTTCATCTATAAGTAATTTCGTTATCTTGTAACTCAACACTATCATCATCAAAACTTACTAGCACAGTTAGAAAGAAAAATAAGATCATCGTGTCTTTACCAAGAAATGATATAATTCTAAGCATTCACTCAAATAAATTCCAAACTTTTAGTGCTTCCCTCCCATGAAAAAACAAGGAAGTAAATTGTTTCAAACAATCTTAAATTCCTTCTTAAATATCTATTATGTGCTTCTTAGATCTAGAAGGACTACTCCATTTTCCTATGCAAAAGAAAAAAAAATGTGGCAAAGGTCTTAGGAAGCAAATACGAAACATATTGGTTTGAATGAACACATCCATGGGTATCGAACAACTTCATTGTGCCTTTATTTCATCTATGGTGGGCACATTGGCCTCAACAGGTGCCTCTTTCAATCCGTAGCTTAGTTAAATAATTTCGGTGGGGGATGAAGGTAGATATCATGATAGGGTAGGTCGCATTCTTGGGTGTGAGTGTCGAGATCAAGTGAGGCGGTTGTGGCTAATATACAAACAAAACAAGGATATGCAGAGGTCAAGGAAAGTCCTTCCTTTCATTAACCAAGGTTGCACTCCAAACTGGGTGTTTTCTTTTCTTTTAAATCATTCTACTGGGAACCAAAAGGTTTCAATTTTAAGGATAAGTTATAACCATGGCTTCCCCAATGATTTCATTGGTGAGGAATACATGAAATTCCCTTGGGATATAGGATGATAAACAGTTCATTGTTTGAATTAATAGATTGAGGAGGTGGCAACATCTACTTGACAAGTTTGAAAACGATAGAATCAGTTGGTATACTCGAGTGGTTTAGATGGTAGATTTTTATCATGCATGGGCATTTTCATGCTCTCCTATTGTTGGTGTGATTACATTCACCAAGGGAGAAAAATAAATTATTTTTAAACAATCCTTCGTTTCATTTTTTAAACAAGAGCCACGTGGTGGCAATGTCCCCGACATTGCCATTTCCACATGCTGTTGCGATAAGTTAACTTGACAATAAATCTAAGGAAAGCAATTTTGTAGTAGTGAATTGAACATGTTATGCACAGAAAGCCAATAACCATAAAGCATGTAATTCAAGCATATCTAGCCAACTAGCCAAAAATATCTACTTTAGATCGCATGCCATATACTTCTCAGGAGACTTCCCAAGAGACAAAACTTACCTTCCAAATGACTACTCTGGTTGATGTATTGAACTTAACTTTCATACCTACACAGTATTGCCTTACATTATTTCTATGCTCCTACTGGATAACTTTGTAATCGAAGAAACCAAGGACCAAGTATGACTTTTTATTCTCAAAAAGCATAAAACTCAAACTCAAACCTTGTAAGATCTCATTTTTACCTTGTGTTAATTCAATAGAGGTGATAACAAGGTCTGTAAATGAGTTTAATTCAATCAAAGAGAAGATACAATAAGCTCAATAAATTTACAAACTATTTGGAAATCAAAATGACCCTTCACAATAACAACTCCATACCATATTACAACACAAATAGGAAAAGTAATTATCTTGAGGTATTCACATAGTTATGAAATAGTTCCCTTTGGTGAAAGAAAGGTTCAATTCCACGTACAATTTCCAATTTGGACTGAATGACCTACATGCTTGTACATGTATCTTCTTTGAGGGCCAACTCGCTTTGTACTCCCTAAAACCGTGTTTGAATATTTTCCAATACACTAAAGTATTCCCTCGATGTGATAAGTCTATATGTAGTGATTATAAAAAAGGCACATTAAGTATACGATCATAATCACTACACATAAACATCAAACAATGAAAAAAATTGACTTGAACAACATATACATATAGAAAAATAAACGAACAAATTTAACTACTACAAATGGAATAACAATGAAATTATGAAAGTAACATAAAATTGAGAGAAAATAAAAAACACAATGCTTATATTTATATGTATAGACCGCAACCAAAAAAACTAAAAATGAATTAAAAAATTAAATATCCATCTTTTGATTCAAGTTCCATTATATCAAAATTTAAAATTTAAGAAAAATTATATAATATAATTAATATATTTATAAAAATTATAATTAAAAAAATCTTCACACGTCATTCATTTTAAGGCATACACTTTTCCAAGAAACTCAAAGACATTAATCATTACTTCAAGCATCTCCTTATCAATGTGGAATATAATGATGTCAACTTTCAAGTCAAAATTCTCTCAATTAAAAAAATGCCAAATAGCAAACACATAGGGTCATGGGCCATGACCCTTAACATGTCTTCCCAAAAAGTTGAATTCACCCCATCATGCATATTTCACCTTCATATGGACAAAGATTTCACAAATTTTGTGCTATAATTATATTGGTACATTATGTTATTATTTATGTGAGAGTGAGTGTGAGACGGAAATTCATATAATACACTGTATATCCAAATCCTAATCCTATGGACTCCAGTGTCAAAATCAATGCAAGCTATGGAAAACATGTATAGTGTTTTTTGTTGTGAAAAATGGGTATCATACAACTAATGATGGGACTTCTATATGTGACTTGCTTAGGTGAGTGGATCTTTTGCTCGACACGAGGCAAATTTGGCTATAATTTATTAAAACAATGACCCCAAAAACCGTCTCTTCTGCGATGCAACGTGTCCACTTTAATTCAACTCTAATGAAATGCAACACTTTTTGCATCGCTTTGTGTATGGTTTTAAATTAATTTTTATAATTAAGTGAAATATTTTTAAATTGGAATTTTTAATGTGGATGTATTTAAAATATTAAAAAAATGTTTTTCTTCTTAGTGTTAAAAAAACATTTTAAAAGAAAATTAAATTTCGTTTATTGGTATAAATTTACATTTATGTTTAATAAGTGTACATATAACCTTCTAAAAAACCATCACTTTGTGTATGGTTTTAAATTAATTTTTTCACGTAAGTGTAATATTTTTAAATTGAAAATTTTAATGTGAATGTATTTAAAATATTTTAAAAATGCTTTTCTTCTTGGTGTTAAAAAAACATTTTAAAAGAAAAAAAAAATTAAAAATATAAAAATTATAAAGATTATCTATAAGGATTAGTTTATTTAATTCAATTAAGGTGATAAGTCTCCAAACTATTGAATAATTTGAGATGTGTGCTATGCATGCATGTAGCCAAGTAAATAATTGTTTTAACTATTTTGGAGTTGTCGCCTACCACACTTCATTGGGATACTCAATGGGAGAATTATATATATTGGATAGAAATGATATCACGGTGGGGTCATCGTTCAAGACCAAGGGACGCTGCATATCAAAATATGTCAAAAGTGATGGACAAAAGAGTGTGTACACTTAAAAATACTATGTACAATGAAGGTGACCCAATAATGCAAATACAATTTCTTACTAGAAGTTACCAACTACTATCATACTTCCTACCTACATTGAAAACCTATAAAAAAACCGTTGAAACAGAGTTGGAATTTGATATCCTATGAAACGTTTTTTCATTTTCTAAAAGTATTTAATAGTTAAAAAAATTGTTGACACGTCAACAACTACGTTCAGTAAAAAATTCAAACCATAGATATGATGATTACTAAATGAAGGCTCCCGTCACAAATTTTAGTAAGTGGCGACCGGTTTGCTAGTGGCTTGCTTTCACACACCACGTCAAATGGCACTATGCCCCATCTACATATTAATGATGTTTTGTTTCTTTTGATCTTGATTAAAGACTAGCGTTAAAAGCGAAATCACTGCTACATTTCCTATCTTCAACTCCTGGACAAATTTCTAAACTCGGGAATTTTGTATACAAGTGCCTACAAATATTTGTGGATTTTTTACATAGTTATATAATGTGGATATTTAAATGCATTCGGTATTTTATTAATCTAGAATGGCATTTTTATTCTCGGAGGTAGTGAAAAATAAATATGTAATGTAAGAACAACATATAGAAGAATTTGTTTGTAATTTAATGGTTTGAATCGATCTAAAAAATTTATATTTATTATTAAAATACATTTAATCATTGTTAATAATAAGATCGATGTTTTAAATTTAGCTAAAAAATAAAAATTGGTTTAAATCTTAAAAATTATAAACATTTTAAGTAACCCCAAAAAGTAGGAAAAAAATATCGGTTTTAAAAACATAATATCAAAATAATTTAAATTTTAAATAGAATTGAATTGTTAATAATATAAGATTTACTTAATATTTCTCGTAAAGAATTTTGAAGTCAACTAAGCTTTTTATTATTTTTATTTCAATATTGAAATGACAATTTAGTTTTTGATAAATTTAATAATTATAATAAAATGACACATTAAAATAATTTTATCAATTTGATGTCAAAATAAAACATGAGGAAAGGGCAAACATGGAATGAATGCCCCTTGTTAATGCCAACTTAAGCCGAGGCGGTTTTAAATATATATACTAAAATGTATTGGCCAAATAGATTTTGATTTGTGGTCGTCATAATAGAAGCATTTAAATTTCAACCCACTGGTCGTTTATTATATATATATATATATATATATATATATATATATATATTTCTTCCAAACCCTGAAATCATCATTAAGGTTGACATCTGGATATATATTTTTATTAATTTTATGTTATTATTAATTTGATACTTATGAATTTGAATAAAACGTGAAATGAAAGACATAAAAAAATATGAGAGTGTCATTAAATGTTGATCGAAGCTTTTACCTGAGTGATACCTATACCAATTCATCAAATAAGGGATTGCAGATACCAAATTTGGACTATCATTTGCGAGGTTGAATCCAAAAAATTCGGAAGGTTTTCTATTATGAATCTATCAATATAAAACTAGCTTTTATAGAATTTGGACCTTACATGTTTTATATTCTAACATAAAGCATACCGCCAATTTCATAAGACTAGCATACCTACGAGTCCCACACTTTGCACACCATCAAAGATGTATTCCAAAAGAGTATTTAATTTACATCAAAATTATAGTTTAAAAGCTTCTAGTGTATAGGCTTTCACAGTTTCATGTATTATCATCCTGGTTTCTAAAAGCATAGTCTTGTTTTTGGTAAAACTACGTTCTAAATATTTTAACCAGAAGTTACAAAAATGGACATTCATCTTTTTCCTTTCCATTTCTAGGTTAAATAAACACTCATAATTTTTTTTTGCATGCATATACCATACAATTGGAGCGAGTGTACTTATGATGGAGGCTGGAGCTCTCAATATGAGCTTCCAAAATGAAATCAAGCCATCCATTAATTCCAAGAACCTTGATATGTGATATGTATGCATCCTTTCCTGCACAGGTAGACACGACTAAGAGCTTTTATTATCTTACACTGACTCAAACCCCTTCACCTAGGGTTGGGATGAAGGTCCCTATAAAACCTTTCCTTCGCTGGCATCTGCCAATAGTGATGGTAGACAGATTGAGTATAGAAATATAATAGATTATCTTAAAATCTACATCAAGGCTTCTCAACATATTTATCTTTTAACATGTTGTACATAGAAACCTGCACTTTTACTGTATTGATTGTAATTAATTTGTTTTATAAACCCCACTTTCATCCTTCAGACTTGTATCCTTTGAACTTATGGTCAGTCAGTCAAGCATGTCGCAAAAAAAAAGTCTGTTGACATTAGTGACTATGACACAATGGAGATGAGTTTGCAGCTGAGAATTGCATATCACTACTATAATAATCTTCACAAAAGTGAAAATGAAAATATAAATATGTATTCCATTTGTAATATCACTATCACCACCATTTCCAAATAAATTAATGAAACGATATTCATACTCCAATGATGAGATGAATTAATGTATTTGATGCTAACTTGAACACAAGAAGTGTTTCAAGGCTACATGTTTATGCTAACTTGAACATAAAGTGTTTCAAAATTGTTTTCCCGAGCAATGATCATTCATTTAAAAAGACTAGGATTACTTCATTGTTTTTGGTCAAAAGCAGTAAATTTAATATTACTCCTACTGCAACACAAGTACATAATACTGACTGTATCTAATACCCCACGATATCTAACTGTGCATAACACGTTAACACCCGATGTAGATAACACGTTAACACTTCATGTATCTAACTGCATTCCCAAGTATACCTACAATAGATCTCAAAGTGTAATTAAAAGTATTTTATTTTAGGGACAACATAAGTACTATGCAAAACCATGCAGGTCAAGATAATATGCAAAAGCACAACTACAAGACCTAACATGCATCAATTGGGGGGGATCTCAGGACCAACCTCACATGCTGTAAAAACCTTGTTAATTTTTGTTCAAATTTTCTAACAGCATGCATGTGGAGCTCTCATGACCAACCTCACATGCTGTAAAAACCTTTGTTAATTTATGTTCAAATTTTCTCTTCAACTACTATAATAGAGGAGAATTCACCTCGCTACCATCTTTATTAAAAAAATAACCACTGCATCAACTATTGCAATAGATAATACTTACTATTAATTTGCACAAGAGGAACTAGGAAAACTATTCTCCCAAGTGCACCTTCAACCTATTTACAAAGAAACAAAATCAGAATTTCCAGTTTTTAACAATAAATCAATGGCTCTAAACAAAGAATTACTAAATGAAATCTTAACTTCTACAGTCCTTCAGTACTAAACGAAAGCAAAAAAAATAAGACCGAATGGAAACAACCCCATGCGTTCTCCAGGATCAGATCCCTGTAAAATATTGAACCCAAATAGAGACTAGCACCCTTGGCCTGAACCGTTCTTTACAGCAAACATTTATTTTGTTCTCTAGATACTTAGAAAAAAAAATTGTGTGAGTGTCGTGATTTCATGCGTTCATGACCTAGAAAACCTCATTGCATTTAATTATTATGTAACATGATTTGGAGAATGGAGAAATAGGTGAGACATAGTAGCCTTGCATTCTTCATGGCAACAAGGGCGTACTCTACTATGTTGATGTGATGTGGGGAAAAATTCGATACCCAACAAAAACTAAATTGAATTCGAGCATTGAGGTCCGTGATGAAACGTTGATCTATTTCACAGGAAAAAATAGAATTGAAGCTTCCAAGCTATGGAGATGGGATGTGATCATGGCAAGTGTTCTGCATGCGCTAGCTGCCGCAAGCCAAGGCAAATGCAAGTGAATGCTCTTCCCGATGCAATTATTACAATTTTAAAACTACACATCCATGGTAACTTTGAAATCATTGCCAAGCAAGCCACATAATTATGCATCCATGATCTTACATCAGCCCGTTGCCCCTTCCTGGGCACCAAAAAATGAGTATGACGTCATTCGTCCTGTAGCCAATAAAAAAATTTAAAAATCATTTTTAAAATTCGAATTTTATAAAATATTAGTCCAACCTTTATCCAAACCATAGGTAGAGAAAAAAATTATAGGCTAGAACCCAAATTAATAGGCATTCAACGATACATATATGATCCCCTTCCAGAACATAACAATATGTATCGACATGAAATACATTTTCAAGAGAAAAAGGTTTTGGTGTGAAATGGTATGCAAAATCGATTTTTATTAGTAAAATATTAGCAAGAAAAGATCATTTAAAGCCAACATTTAAGTGAAAAAACATTCTTTGAGGTCGTCGTTTCGGTGTGTAATCTCCTTTTGCGGCCTACATTTTGGTGTAGAAGAGTATTTTGGAGGTCGACGAATCGATGCAAACTATTCTTTTGGCAGTGAAATATCGATGGGAAAATATCTTTAAGGCCAAGGTTTCGACGAGAAATTCAATTTTGAGGTCAATGTCTCGTCAGAAAAGTGAAAAATCATAAATATTAATAACTTGTTAGGTTGAAAAGCATCAAAGTGAGAAATCTAAGAAGTATAATTCAAAGCTCAAACAAAAGGTACGGGTCCCCTTCTTTGTGAGAGAGAGCATAATAAATCCCATAAAAGGGGAGGGTTGTTGCTTTCTTAACAACCGTCAACCGGTGACATGTTGGGCGAAACCATGAATCTATGTACCTAACTTTTCATTGAGACATGGAGGCACCAATCTTGTAGATACATAATCAACATTTATAGAAACTTCCAGTTTTACTCATGAGTCTCATTAGGATGGCACCAATCTTGTAGATACATAATCAACATTTATAGAAACTTCCAATGTTACTCATGAGTCTCACTAGGATCATCCTTGTTCTAACCATAACAACATTATTTTCCATGTTTGGTTGAATTTTTATCGACAATTTTAGGGATAAATGTACATAATGAACACTATATTTAATCCATTTGTAGGATACTTGTTCTAACCATAACAACATTATTTCCCATGTTTGGTTGAATTTCTATTGACAACTTTAGGGATAAATGTACATAATGAACACTATATTTAATCTATTTGTAGGATAGACAACTCAACTTATCAAGGTATTTTAAGTGAGATGCATAAATTTCATATGACATTTAATCAACTTTTCTTGGTACTACTCTGATGTCTACAGGCATCCATATCCCTGACAGAGTCACCTGAGCACCACAGGACCGTATCCACTACCAACGATCACCCATAGCCCTGACTGAGATACTTGCATTTTCCAAATTCTAAACTCATTTCCCGTGCCTCTACCTTTCAAATATATGCTTTAGATCAAGAGGTGGATATCGAAGACAATGGTCTCTAAAAGACAAGGGATGATGCTTGTTAGTCAAAAGTGATTATGACTATTGATCAAGAAATTATTATAAGAGCATCGTTTTAGACACTTACCTTACTCAAATGACTATGTTGTTGTCTAGGTTGGAACCAATCCCTTAATATATGAAATAGTGGATCTTTAAGCGCATTGGGTAGCTGTCCAAAACCTAAGACATGAGATGCCTACAAATTGTTATAAAAATGTATTGTGTTCCACCATGGTAATAGACATGTGGGTCATGAGGAAGATCTTTATATTTCAGTTCTGTAGACTAGTGCTTTCAAACATTCAGAGATAAGAAATCCAATGTTTCATAGCAAGATGTTGGAATCTAGAGCCAAGCACAAGGCGACATAAGAAACATCATGGGCAGGGAGGAGTTCACTCAATCAAGGAACTAAAATTAAATGATAGTTTAATAAATAAATAAAGGATAAATCTAGAAAGCATGTAAATCACGCAAAGCAAAAGAAGACAAAATAAGAAAAGCAAACAAGGGAAATGAAAATGCAAATTTATTTATATATAGACTAACTGCTTAAAACTATTAGGTGAAGTAGTGTTTCAATACTAGGCCATTGATAGAGAGAGGCTCTTCCTCCCCCTAAATTATACAATTTATATCTTCCTAGACCAAGTTTCTCATCTATTAAGTAGGGACCAAGCTTGATTTGTTGAACATTATATGTTTTCCCTTTTCTTTGTGAGGCTTATCCCATTTCAGAACCAGTTCACCCACATTGAAATCCTTCTTCCCAGTGGACTTGTTATCAAACCACCTCTTAATTATTTGATAATGAACAACAAATTTCTTCCTAGCCTTCTCTTTCTTTTTCCAATTTCAGTAAGGATAAGTACCCATCGAATCTTTCAATTCAACTCTATCAACCCAAAGGGCATTCAAGAGAGCATTGTGTCAATTTCTCCGATAATCAACTACAATTCTCTTAAGAATGTGAATCAAGTTATTATTTTTGGACTCGTCTACCATATTTCCCTGAGGGTAATGGTTTGAAGAATAGAATATCTCAATCCCTTTATCTAAATCAAACTCAATCAATTTTAAAGATGTGAAATATGAATCATTATCAAATTCGAGATACGTTGGAACCCCAAACCTAGTAATCAGTGGTTGTTCCAGAAATTGAATGACGATTGCTTCATTGATTTTGTGGAAAGGTGCATATTTAGTCCACCTTAGAAAGTAATCAGTATATGTCAACATATATTTGTGTTGTTGGGATAAATTAGGATTACTTTCACTTATAATATCAAATTCCCATTGGTCAAAAGGTAACAAGTTGCAATGGGATTGTCGCAATTTCTCTTTTCTAGCACTCTTTTGGCAATTCTTAGATATTATAACATAAGAGTGTGGATATTTTCTAGCACTCTTTTGGCAATTCTTAGATATTATAACATAAGAGTGTGGATATTTGAACATAGTAGGCCAATAATAGTTGGATTTTAATATCTTGTGAGTTGTAGTGTCTCTTGCAAAGTGACCTCTTATGGGCACACCATGCAATTCCATCATAACTTTGTCTGCATATGATTTCTCTAGACATATTAATAGCACACCATCATGATTATTCCTGAACATTATGCCATTCACCGGTTGATACCGTAAGGGTTTGAGCCTCAAATCTCTTTTCTATTTTGCATTCATGTAACTAGGGGTTGAGCCATGTTGAAGATCGTCTAGGTGCAAATTTCGACATTTTTTTTGACAATGATGGAGAAAATGGTTTGTGTTCTCACAATTATATTTGAATTTATAGAAATAATGATACAAAATTTAAATGTGCTCCCGTCATATGTCACAATTCCCTTTGCTAGCATCGGCCTTGTGACGACCATACATTGGCCTTTCCACACTCGTATGTCAAAATACCAACGTCATGTGACTTAAAATTATGTGAGTTTATTTTTTGAAATGATCAATGAAGCAACCCTTTATTGATATTCAACTTTCATTGAAATGTCGACGTCCATTGTGCATACAATAATTAACTTGTTACATTAGTCTATTGCCATGGTCAATAAAACTTAAGGGTGCCAAAGTGGGCATAGTCAACTATCGTCATAATTTAGACATATATAATAAAAATTATAATAATCTTTTGATATAAGATGAAAATTATGTGATATTATTGATTTCTATAATATATTTTTTCATAGTTTCAACTATTGTAACAGTGTCAAAACATTTTTATATTTATTTATAGTTTCATTTAAATTATATAGTTAACAATCTCAATGTTAAAAGAGGAAAGTTTGAGTATTGTTGCTAGGGTAAGGGAGCAACTTGGCGATAGTAAATATTAGTGCCCTTGCAAAAAGTGTAACAGAATGAATATAAATTTTTTAAGGTGTATCTAAAAAAAATTGTTGGGAATATGGGCACTTCGAAGGGGGGCATGAATTTCATCCAATGAGAAGTACTAGATGATGTTCTAATTCATTACACGTTTAATTTGTATTGTCATCTAAATGTTTTAATTTTTTTTTTAATATTTGATTTTTTGTAATCGCAAAGACAAAGCATCCTATGATTGAATCAGACGACAAGGATGTGCCAAATTGTAGTAGAAATATTGGTGAACAAGTTGATGGAGATCATCAATATGGAGATCACAATAATGGAGATCATGAAGTTAATCCTATGGCCAAGGAAAATGATGATACTACTATAATTTAGAATGATGGGATAAGTAGATTGATTAATGACACCTTGCATGATTTTTCAATGGATGATAAATTTGATGCACATGTTCTTGATGTACCTCTGATTGATAAGGCACAAAAACATTTATATGAAGGCTTAAGGACAAATCTTCTCTATGATTTTAGTGTTGGTGAACTTGAAAGTGTTGAAGGGTTCTTCAAACACCTGCCTCACACGTATCCTAAGGTATGTAATGTAATTCTTCATACATGAACACCATTATTTTTATTTATGTTTTTAGTGTCAATTATATTGTATAAAGTTTGGTGCAATATTGATGAATAATATTAATTAATTAATTTTTTTGTTTGAATGTTCTAGACTATTAGGTGATATCTCCTACCATCATCAAATAATTTACCTCACACATACAGAATTCACTCTCGTTATGAAAAAATTAGGAATGGAGTATGAAGCCATTGATGCATGTCCTAATGAACGTATTATATATTATGGACAACATGCAACAAAGTTGCAATGCCATCAATGTGGAAAGTAGATATCAAATTGGTCAAATAACAAATAAGGTGTAACAAACCAATTTCAATAGCATATTTAACCCTAATAAAATGTAGATTTATTGGGAAAATATTCAAAAAGGAACTAGTATATTAAGTGTCTATTCATTAATCAAATAACATAAGATAACTAGTAGAAATTGAAACCATAATACAAGGAGAATAATTTCTACGTACCTGATCAATGACCAACTTAAACCATTTGCATGGATACCTTGTCATCCTTCAGTCACTAGCTAATCAATCTGGAACGACAATTGATGGGGACTACTCTCCACCAACCAACCCACAATAGAAGTTGAGGTCCCCAAGACCTGAACAACTAACCCTATGCTAGACCAGGTATGACCTTAACTCTTTTCTCTATCAACCTATTGATCTGGATTATTTGGAGAATGAAATGAAGGCAGTGATATAAAACATAAATACACACGAATATTTTGCAAAAAAACACATGTAACAAATAAAATAATATATAAACATATCAATAAACAAATAATTAAATAATAACATAAAAGTAATTAAACAAATATTAAATAAAATTGATATGTAATTAATTGAATAGATACATACATACATTTCCAATGAAAAGGCACATAAGACCATATTTAAATGGTCCATCAAATTGCAATGTAATTATCTCTCATCAATATATATTCAATATTAATTATTCTTTCTAAATGTAGTTATTTTCTATTGGTTGACTATTCACTTGAATAGTCTTATTGTGATTCAGACACAATCACAACATGAGAATATCCGGATACGGATATTACATTGGTATCAGAGCTCCTTCTTGGGATTGATTTTGGCCTTTGGCCACAAACCATTCTCAAAGATTTTCTTATTAAAGGATCTTTGATCCACATTGGCTTTTGGCCATCATTTTTTGGGTTTCCCAAAAATCTAGGACCTTGTCCAAAAGTAGGCTTTTGGCCCAAAGAAGATTCAATCTTATTCTGCTGCAAAATTCAAAGACAACCGTAAATCAAGAATACAAGAAGGGAAATGAGAGAGAGAGAGAGAGAAGAAGAAGAAGTAATTATTTCCGTTGCATATAAGAAGAAGAGAACAAGAAGTAAGAAAAAAAATATTACAAAGAAGAAGTGGAAAAAATAAAAAAAATAAAGAGTAAGAAAATAAAAAGTTAAAGAATAAAATTCATGAAACTGCACATGGTTTTATGAAACTACACATGGGTTTTACTTAATATATTAAAATTATAAAAGAATTTTATAAGGCATATACAAAGAAAGATGATACCTTCATCATTAATGCTTTGAGGACAAAGCATTCTGAAGAGGAAGGCCATGTAACAAATAAAATAATATATAAACATATCAATAAACAAATAATTAAATAAAATATTAAATAAAATTGATATGTAATTAATCGAATAGATAGAGATGTACCTTTCCATTGAAAAGGCACATAAGACCACTTTTAAATGGTCTATCAAATTGCAATATAATTATCTCTCATCAATATATATTCAATATTAATTATTTTTTCCAAATGTAGTTATTTTCTATTGGTTGACTATTCACATGAATAGTCTTATTGTGATTCAGACATGATCACAACATGAGAATATCCAAACACTGATATTACAACATAATAGTAAAATCATTCTCAAACTCTATTAATGAATGGACTAGAAAAACACTGTAAAATGTAAAGCAATACAAACTAGCTCTAGATAGTGGTAGCTTATCTTTGAAAACAGATGTGTCAACAACGTTGATCCGCAAGAACTGAGTTACAATGAGGCCAAAAAGGAATTTTTAACATAAAACATAAATGAAAAACCCTAAACATAAAAAACCATAACCCTAGGATATGAAACACCAAACGGTTTGTGGGCCCGATGTGGTTAGTTGATACGTCAACTTCCCGGTGGCGCAACTTTTGCATATGATCTCCATTTGGGGCACTCAGTACCCTATCGGAAAGGTCTAGTCCAGAAGGAATCCATGATGTTGACCCATACGATGAATTTGGCTATCATTTGGGCACTATTTTGGGAAAAAAAAAACATTGTTTAGGGCCTCAAAATGACCCTGGAATATCAGGACTTGAAAAACCGTAAAAAAATTGCCAAGTTGGAAAACTATGTCTTTGAGCCAATGGACTAGGTGGGTGGCCATCGATGTCCATCTAGATCAGTCCTTCCCACTTAGGAAGCAATGGTATCCAATATTTAAATATACCTCATCCGATGGGGAAAATTCTGTTGAATTTGACTCCTGGTGAGCCACTTTCCTTGGTGAAGAAGTTTCCCTTCTTTGACAACCTGGTAGAGCTGAATGTTCTGTTGGTGGATTCCCTTAATTTGTGTGTCCATGATCTAATCCAATGTATATTGTTCAATGTAGTTTGGATAGATTTTTGTAGGGGCCAAATGCTCAACCACCTCTGAGGTGTCAAAGAGAGGTGGAAAATATGGTCGAAGCAATTCCACATTAAATGTTGGGTGCAAGCCAAGGAAAGGGGGGATATTTAATTCAAAAGCATTCTCACCCACATTCTTTGTGATGGTGTAAGGTCCATATCGGAGTGCCCTGATATTTCTATGGGGGTCTTTAAGGTGCTCCTTCTGCAAATGCAACCACACCTTATCCCCAACTTGAAACTTGTGTGGAACCCGATGTTGGTCATGTCATTGTTTGTACTTGGCATTGGCTTTCTGCATGATATCATGAACCTGTTGTTGGATGTGATAGATCTATTTAATGAATTTGGTTGCTTTCTCTGCCTCAGCCTGAGCATGGGAGGAATCATCCTACGTATATGTAATTGGTATAGTTAATCAATGGGATCCAATGGATAGAACCCCAAGCATGCCTAAAAGGGGCTATAGACAATAGAGTTGTGGAGGGATCTATTGTAACTATGATAAACATATGGAAGGATCCCATCCTATGTGCATGGATGTTTGGATTTTTACATGCACGGTATATGCACAATCATCATGTTGACCACTTTTGTCTTCTCATTCGTTTGGGGGTGGAAGGTAGTCAATTTGGTCAGCTCAGTGTGTTGATGTATATGTAACTTCGGAATGTATTTCACCTATGTATATTGTACTCCTATAGAGATGTTATTATTCCTCTATATAGAAGTGTCGTCATTTGTATTGACAAGTGTTGCAAGTGTAGCAACTTGCATGTGATGGGTTATTAGACCACCAAGTGTGGGGTCAGCCCTGATCAGGATAACCATGGGTTATTAGACTGAGTTAGACAAGTCGGCCCTGCTAGGTTATTAGGCAGGTCAGGTCATGTATAAATAGATTGCGGGAGGCACTCTATTTGATCATCTCATTATTCACTTCTACACTACTCGAAAAGTGGTGCACTAGTGGAGGAGGAGGTTCAGCTGCTAGGAGGACTATCTCTCTGTACTTTGGTTGTATCATTGCTCTTTCTATCTCTGAGGAAGTTGTGGGGCTTTTCACCTTTATGGTTTTCCCTAGTGAAACTTTATGTGTCTATTGTCTCATGTGATTGCTTGGTGTGATTGATATGCATTGTTATACTTGATATGTTGTAAATGTTATTCTCTCAGTAAAGATCCTAGAGTATGTTGAATTAATGCTCAAAAATTAACATGGTATCAGAGTTAACCTGAGAAGAAGACACTGTGCAGTGGCGAAAACTAGGGTTTCTTGTTTATTGGGTTTCTCTCCACAGATCTTGAAAGGTAGTAGGGTATTTTGACTCTCCTCAGCAAGGCGCATCTTTCTGTCCAATCAAAATTCAATTCTGGGCACTTTCAATTTTTGCCCTAAAAATTAGGGTTTCCACAAAAATAGGAATTTCTGAAATCTGACGACATAGATGGAAGCTCCTTGGAAAATTGAATTTTAGAGCTTTGGATCGAGATTTTTGGTTGGGTGAAGCTCCGAGAAACTCAAACCCTAATTCAGGGTCCTCCCTAGTGAATCCAGGATATTGGAAAGCATTTTTGAAGGGTGAAAATTTGCAGTTTTCAATTTCTGAATATACCAGGCTGATCAGCTCATCAAGGCACATCTTTCTATCCTTTCAGAAGTTTTAAATTCACATTTTGAATTTTTAGGGTTTCTCTAACAAACCCTAATCCAGCACCAGATCCAGATTTTTGCAAATCAAGTGGTAAGACCTAAATATTTTATTTCCATTTGAGTTTCTCATTAAAATGTCTCACCACACCAAGCTTGAGGATAAGCTTGAACGGGTTGATAACTTCCGAGCATGGAAGTATAGGATTGGGTTAATCCTGGAAGAAAATGAATTGGATACTTACATAAGTTCTGAGGTCCCTATCCCAAAGGAAGAAGAGGGTAAGGCCTTGCATAAGAAGAACTTGGTCAAGGAAAAGAGGATCATTGCTGATTCTATCAAGGACCATCTCATACCACATGTGTCATCTCTAAAGACACCCAAGGAGAAGTTTGATTCCCTAACCAATCTATTTGAAGGGAAGAACATAAATCAAAAGATGACTCTGCGAAATCAATTGAAAGGGGTAAAGCTTCAAAATGGAGAGACCATTCAATCCTATTTCTCTAAGGTCTCTCAGATCAATGAACAACTTGAAGCTGTGGATGAAGTAGTGGATAATGGTGAAGTTGTTATGACCACTTTGAATGGCCCACCTAGGTCATGGGATTCCTTCATTCAAGGAATATGTGCAAGAAGAAAGTTGATATCCTTCAGTAGACTGTGGGAGGAATGTTCACAAGAAGAGGTTAGGCTTGTGGCCTGAGAAGAAAAGATGGGGAATGAAGATCAAGCTCTCACAGCACATACCAAGAAAGGTAAGTTCAAGGAGTCATCTTATAACAAAAGACCTTCACACCACCATCATAAGAAAGATCTTAGATGCTTCACTTGCAATGAGAAGGGACACTTTGCTGCAGATTGTCCCAAGAAGAAGAAAGACAACAACAACAACTTCAACAAGAAGAAGAACAACAACAAGAAGAGATATCATGATCATGCTGCTGAGGATGATCAACCTCCCAAGAAGAAGGCTAGAGTAGAAAGTGATGATTCATCAAGTGAAGATGAATATGTTCTAATATCTGCTCTCATAGGTACTATCTCTCATGGATGTTATGATTGGCTTATTGATAATGGGGCTTCCAAACACATGACTAGGTTTAAAAAATATTTTGCAAATCTATCTAAACATGAGTCACCCCATAAGGTGAAACTTGGGGATGACTATCAATATCCTATCAAAGGAAGTGGTGAAGCCTCCTACAACCTAGACTCTGGGAAGTATTTGAAGATGAAAGATGTTCTATATGTACCTGGGCTCAAGAAGAACCTACTCTCCATATCTGCATTAGATGCAAAAGGTATGAGGGTTGCATTTGTAGATGGCCAAGTCTTAATGTGGCCAAAGGATAAAACTATAGATGATGCAATAGTGATTGGAGAGCAAGAGGGAGGATTGTAAAAATTGAAGGGACAACTTGAACATGCCATGGTACATGAATTCATGGAGCCAAGTGAACTTTGGCATAGAAAGCTTGCACATGTGCACTATAGAGCACTACCAATTGCAAGCAAAGCTGTAGAGAGTCTTCCTGAAATCAAGACAAAGCATGAAGGTGTGTGCAAAGGATGTGCAAAAGGAAAGAACATTAAGAAGGAATTTCCAAGCAGTGAAAGCAAAGCTAAAGGAATCTTGGAAATTATCCACTCTAATGTATGCGGTCCGATGTCATCCAGTTCAATGAGTGGGTATGTATACTATGTCTCTTTCATTGATGATTTCTCTAGGAAGACTTCGGTTTACTTCTTGAAGAACAAAGATGAAGTGTTTGATAAGTTCAAGGAATTCAAAGCCTTGATGGAAAATCAAACTGACAAGAAGATCAAGACATTCAGATCCGACAATGGCGGAGAATTCACTTTAGGTGATTTCAAGAAGTTATGCGGTGATTCAAGGATTAAGAGGGAGTTGACTGCTCCCTACAATCCACAACAGAATGGAGTTGCAAAAAGGAAAAATAGAACAATCATGGAAGCAGCACGGGCAATGCTGCATGACCAGAATCTACCTATGCATCTATGGGTAGAAGCAGCTAGGACAGTTGTATATGTGCAGAATAGAACACCTCACAAGATATTGGACAACAATACACTAGAAGAGGTATTCTCTGGTAAGAAACCTGAAGTCAGCCATCTCAGAATATTTGGTTTCCCAGTATACACTCATGTTCCAAAGGAAAAGAGGACAAAGCTAGATCCTTCAGGAAAGAAGGGCATCTTTGTGGGGTATAGTGAAAGCTCGAAGGCTTATAGAATATACTTTCCAGGGTTCAAGAAGATTGATGTTAGTAGGGATGTAACATTTGATGAAAACTCAGCTTTCATCAAATCAAGGAAGACACCTGCTGAAGATCATGAAGAACCAAAGGAAACCAAATTTCAAGACACCACCATGAATGAAGCAATTCCAGAAGCAGATCGTGAAGTTGAAGATCCGAAAATACCTGTAGATCCACCCCGTGAGAAGAACTCTCACAAGAGGAAACCTGCATGGGATAGAGAGCTCATTCAAGATGCAGAAAGGTATGGCATTCCATAAGAAGAACACAGAGCAAGGAAGATAACTAGATCTCATACAAGCTATGTTGCCTTACTCTATGACATTATGAACAAAGAACCTTCCAGTTATGAAGAAGCAGCGGAAAAGAAAGAATGGAAGGATTCCATGGTCAAGGAATACCAGTCGATCATGAAGAATGATGTTTGGGATGTAGTCCCAAGACCTGAAGGGAAGTCTGTGGTGACTTCCAAATGGATCTACAAGATCAAGCATGTTGTAGATGGCAGCATAGAGAAATACAAAGTGAGATTTGTAGCTCGTGGCTTCTCCTAGAAAGAAGGGATTGATTATGAAGAGACTTTTTCTCCCATGGCCAGATACACTTCCATTAGATTAGTACTTGCTCTGGCTATAGTGATGAAATCGAAGATACACCAAATGGATGTTAAGACAACTTTCTTGAATGGTGTAGTTGAGGATGAAGTGTATGTGGAGTAGCCACTAGGTTTTGAGACACATGACAGGGAGTCATATGTGTGTAAGTTGAAGAAAGCCTTGTATTGCTTGAAGCAAGCTCCTAGGACTTGGTATGGTAGGATAGATAGCTTTCTATCCAGTTTGGGCTTTACCAAGAATAAAGCAAATTCCAACCTTTACTACAAGGTTGAGGAAGGCAATCTTGTGATACTACTCTTGTATGTGGATGACCTGTTTGTTACAGGTGAGGATGGTTTGATTGCCGATACCAAGAGGAAGCTTGCAGTCGAGTTCAAGATGAAGGACTTGGGGATGATGCACTATTTTCTAGGCATGGAGGTGTGGCAGAGTGTAGATGGAATCTTCCTTGGACAAGGGAAGTATGCAGTAGAGATCTTGAAGAGGTTCGGGATGACGGACTACAAGGCCATGGCCACACCTATGGCATCGAACCTGAAGCTTCTGTGTGATGATTCATCTGAGCCGGTTGATGTCACGGTGTATCGTCAGATGATTGGGTCCTTGATGTACCTGACGAACACGAGACTAGATATCTGCTTTGTAGTGAACACATTGAGCCAGTTCCTGACGGATCCCAGAGGTGTTCACCTGGTTGCTGTCAAGCATATTATGAGGTACTTGAAGGGTACAATTGATTATGGGCTCAAGTATGGTGCGAATCAAAAGTTTAACCTGCAAGGTTATGTTGATTCGGACTAGGCAGGTAGTGCTGTAGATAGGAAGAGCACTTTTGGGTGCTTCTTCAGTATGGGATTAGGTGTGATCTCTTGGTTTAGCAGGAAGCAGTCCTGCATAGCACTGAGTACAGCCAAGGTAGAGTATGTTGCAGCTTGTTCGGCCAATTGTGAGGCAGTATGGCTCCGGAAGCTACTGTCTGAGTTATTTGATCTACCATTGGAGGCTACTGGTATCTTTTGTGACAACCAAAGTTGTGTGAAGCTATCTAAGAACCCCGTGTTCCATGACAGGTCGAAGCACATTGAGATCAAATATCACTATATCAGGGATATGGTGCAGAGAGGAGCAGTGAATATCATATATGTTGCGACAGATGAGTAGGTTGCGGTTGTGTTGACAAAACCACTAGCCAGGGTAAAGTTTGAGTACTTCGTAGAGAGGCTTGGTGTTCTTCAGATTGATGACACTTCGAGAAAGAAGTGATGGACACATTTGCTGAAGCCATTCCAAGCATGGTGAGAGGAGGATCCTTCCCATGGCTGTGGATGTAAGCGTTGGATGATGAGCATTAGGACGATGCTCCAGTTATTGCTCTGTATATGCATCATGTTGGATGCTTGTTATGATCAGTTGGATCATGTATATGTATATGCATCATGTTGGATACTTGTTATGATCAGTTAGATCATGTATATGTATATGCATCTATTGGATGCTGGATATGATTAGTTGGATCATGTATATGTATATGCATCATGTTGGATGATTTTTATGATCAGTTGGATCATGTATATGTATATGCATCATGTTGGATGCTTGTTATGATTAGTTGGATCATGTATATGCATATGCATCATGTTGGATGCTAAATATGATCAGTTGGATCATGTATTTGTATATGTATCAGGTGGATACATTGTATGATCAGGTAGATCATGTATGATGATATGCATCAGGTGGATGCACTGTATGATTAGGATGATCATGGATGATTAGCTTTAGGATGTTGCTCCAGATGATATGTATCAGGATGATGTTATGATGATCAAGATGATCATGTGATGATGTACATCAGGTTGATGTATGGTGAGTATCAGGTTGATGCTCTGTGGCCGTGGACAAGTTGTGCAAATGAGCATATAAGTAGACCTGGGAGATCCAATAGGTTGGGTTGTGTGCCCGTAATAAGTCTTGGGATTCTCTTTCGAGGCATTGCTCTGGGAGGACATATAAGTAGACCTGGGAGATCCAATAGGTTGGGTTGTGTTCCCGTAATAAGTCCTGGGATGCTCTTTCGAGGCATTGTCCTATGGCATATAAGTAGACTTGGTAGATCCGATAGGTTGGGCTGTGTGCCCGTAATAAGTCCTGGGATTCTCTTTCGAGGCATTGCCATGACCACATGTAAGTAGACCTGGGAGATCCAATAGGTTGGGCTGTGTGCCCGTAATAAGTCCTGGGATGCTCTTTCGAGGCATTGAGGTGGGGGTCACATGTAATACATCCTGGAGATTCGGACAGGTCGTGCTAGTCACGTGAAAGGCCTCGGATGCTCTTTAGAGTTCTTGCTATTCAAGACACTCTTTTAAGGTTTTGTGATAGTCACATGTAAGTGGACCTGGGAGATCTTGCCGGTCGTGCTTCTGCACATAAATGGTCCTAGGATACTCTTTCGAGGCATTGTAATGCACGTAATAAGTCCCAAAGATTCCACAGTATGGCTAGTGATGATGAAGACTTGCAAGTGGTGGGCCAACATCCGGTATGAAAAAGGACTAGCTCTGTAGAACTTCTTATGACGAGTAGACTGGATATTGATTTATATAGCAGCAGTAGTGACGATGACGATGATTTGACGACGATGATCCAGTGACAATGATCCAGAGAAGAAGACTTGTGCTATCAGATCTGTGTCGAGAAATACCTTCCTAGTTAAGAGGGAGTGTTGATGTATATGTAACTTCGGAATGTATTTCACCTATGTATATTGTACTCCTATAGAGATGTTATTATTCCTCTATACGGAAGTGTCGTCATTTGTATTGAAAAGTGTCGCAAGTGTTGCAACTTGCATGTGATGGGTTATTAGACCACCAAGTGTGGGGTCGGCCTTGATTAGGATAACCATGGGTTATTAGACTGAGTTAGACAAGTCGGCCCTGCTAGGTTATTAGGCAGGTCAGTTCATGTATAAATAGAGTGTGGGAGGCACTCTATTTGACCATCTCATTATTCACTTCTACACTACTCAGAAAGTGGCGCACTAGTGGAGGAGGAGGTTCAGCTACTAGGAGGACTATCTCTATGTACTTTGGTTGTATCATTGCTCTTTCTATCTCTGAGGAAGTTGTGGGGTTTTTCACCTTTATGGTTTTCCCCAATGAAACTCTGTGTGTCTATTGTCTCATGTGATTGCTTGGTGTGATTGATATGCATTGTTATACTTGATATGATGTACATGTTATTCTCTCAGTAAAGATCCTAGAGTATGTTGAATTAATGCTCAAAAATTAACACAATGTCCATTAAAGACCATAAGGAGGACCAGAAGGTGTTGAGGAACCTACAATCCCGATATGAAACAATGGTCCATGGAATCCCGAAATGAACCCAAGCATGCTCAAAGAATAGCTTAGTAGTGGCTTTTGTTATGATACTCTTCGTACATGGTGCTAGAATGTCCATCTTAAAGAACCATTCGACAACCACAAAAACACAGTTGTGACCGTGCTTGGTGGAGGGAAAACTTGACATGTAATCCATTGAGATTGACTCCCAAGTATTTTCTAGGGTAGGTAGAAAAGTGTACATCCCTTGCTTCTTGATGGAAGGTTTATTGATGGCATAGACAATGCACGCTCAGATATACCTTCCAACATCCTACTGGAGTTTTGGCCAGTGAAAATATTTTTGAAGAAATTCTACTGTCTTCTCCACACTGAAGTGTCTTGCCACCTGACTATAGTGTGCCTCCCAAATTAGATTTGCACTCTCACTTGATGGAACACAAATATGGCCCAGATAGCACAAAAGTGCATACTAGAGGTGAAAGTATGGAACTTGTTTACCTACACCCAATATCTGATATGTAGCAATGAAGTCAGGGTCATTGTTGTATAATTTCAGCCACCTAGAGGTCTTGTTACCACAGGAGTTGAGGACCAAGGCTAGTGCCACAACTGGGGGTTGGATGACGAAGTCTTCAACATGATTTGTTCTACCCTTCTTGTACTTAATGTTCAAATGAAATTATTGCAAGTACATCGACCACTTCTAATGATAGTCATTTTGTAACATTCATTACGTTTGCATGAATTATAGGGGCCTGTGATCAGTGTGGATGATCATTTCCTTTCTAAGAATGTCATGCTTCCACTATCGGCATGCCTACACAATGGTGTACATCTCCTTGTCATAGGTTGGGTATATGTGAATAATATCGGATAGTGTCTCACTGTGATAGGCTACTGGATGTCCCTACTAAGTGAGGACTGCACCAATAGCATAGTCTGAGGCATCTGTCTCAATCTTGAATGGTTGTTGCAAATATAGAAGAGTGAGGACTAGAGTTAATTAGAGGCGATGTTTCAGATCCTCAAATGCATTCTATTGTATCCCTAACCAGGTGAAATTAGCTTTATCTCTTCCCTTGGTCACTTGTCTTAAGCGCCAAGTGGTATGAGAGAACCCCAACACAAAACTACGGTAGAAGTTGGAAAGGTCCAAGAATTTGTGGAGCTCTGTCGAGGTTGTACAATCTCAAATGACTTGGATCTTGGCTAGGTCCACATGCACCCCATGTTCATCCACAATGTATCCCAAATATTAAATTCTTTGCATGCCAAATGAGAATTTCTCTAGGTTGGCATACAGATTGTGTCACTGTTGGGTACTCGAAACTTGTTGAATATGTTGTAGATGTTCTTCCCAGGTTCTGTTGTAGATGAGGATGTCATACATATATATGACCACAAAGGAGTTTGTGAAAGACCACAAGATATCATCCATCATTCTCATGCACATCATTGGAGTATTAGTCAAGCCAAAAGGCATGGCCAACCATTGAAAGAGGCCTTCTTTAGACTTGAAGGTTGTCTTCCATACATCGTTTTGTTCAATTGGAACTTGGTGGTATCCCGACTTCATATCAATATTGCTAAAGAGCTTGCCACCCTTAATCTAATCAAGAATATCGTCAATCTGGGGGATCGGGCATCGATTCTTAACAATGATTCTATTCAAGGCTCTGTAATCAATATAGAGATGCCATGTCCCATCCTTTTTCTGCAACAACACAATTGGAATCTCGAAAGGTGAGGAGATTGGCCGAATGTGGCCCTTTTGGATGAGTTCATGAATTTGATGTTTTATTTCCTCATTCTCCATAAGAGAATGCATGTATATTGGACCATTGGGTAAAGGGGCATCCGGTATCAAGTTGATTGGATGTTTGACTTGGAAAAGTAGAGGCACCCCTGTAGGGAAAGTGAAGATGTCTGTGTACCCTTCTACAATATTGTCAACATGCATTTGTTGTTTAGAGAGACCTTGTGCTGAGGATGTGGCGATTGCAGTGACCTTATGTCCACCTTCTGACCAAACCATGAAGAGGAAAAACTTCCCAATCTCAAAGATGACCTTCTGACACTGTTTTACAGAGATCAAAGAAACTGTAGTAGTTAGTACTGCCTCGAGTATCATGTAGAGTTGTCCCTCCAAAGTGACAATGACACTATGAGGTATGGACTCATAAATAGAATGGTGTTTCCACATATAGGGTTATCCTAAAATAACATCACAAACTTCAAGTGGGGAAACATCACACAGTACCTCATATTTGAAGGGCTTGATGCCTAGGATAAGTGACATTGTTGATTGATGTGGATGTCTCATCCCTAGATCGACCAACCAATGGTGTATGGTTGGGGGTGTGGCATTGTCAATAGCTTCAACCTTTTGACGACCTTGACCAAGATGAGGTTCTTCTGGATACCACTATCAAAAATGAAATGTAGTGGATTCTCATTCATCCATAGTTGTGAATGGAAGAGGCAAGCCCCTTCCTTTGGCTCCTTTGAATCTTCTAGTTGGATCATTGCAGTTGTGATGATGGCACTAGTTTTTGCATCAATTATCCACTTTCCCCTTTCTTGATCTGAATCATATTATAAGCTAGAGTCCAGCTCTTTGGTTTTCATCTCATCCAACAATTATTTTTTTGAGTGGAATTCATTAGTTTTGTGTCAGGGGATGTCAGGGGATTTTGTGGAACTCACACCACTTGTTAGTGTCCTTCTCCGATTTCTTGTTACCCTTCTTTGCATGTGGCTTGGGCTGGTTGTCGTGATTTGGTATTCCTTTCTCTATCCTTTTTTTTGTGAGTTAGGGCCGCCTTTGCCAAGATTTTGTTGTTGTTTATTTGAAAACCCAAACTCCCACCTATTATTTTTCTTAAACTTTGCTCGATCTTGACAACGTAGCGATAAGAAGCTCTTGGTGAGGATATTTCCAAGAAATCCATCTTTCTCTTAATGTACATGTGCATACCAATACGGTAATTTAGGACCAAGTGCCATTCGTATTCTCTAATACCTATCTTTGAGTGCGAGGTATGGAATATAATGGTGAACTCTGTTATTGTCTAGTCTCTCTCTTGGCGCAAAGTCATCCGCTTGGTGTACTGGTCATCATAGTTTCTGACAGGTTAGAATTCCTACTTGACAACATCGACAAAAGATCCCAAATTGGGTTATGTCCTGTATATTTTAGACTCATCTCTCGCATGCCTCTTGCAGTAACCGTCCCACCAATTTTTGGCATCGGGGAGGGACTTAAGGAACACAAAGGTGATATTTTCGTTGTCAAAATTTTTTTGAACAGAGAATTAACCCTTTAACATATTTATCCATTTATACAAAACATATGCATCTATCTGGACTTCAAATAAGGGAATGTCAAAGTTAAATTCTACCTTGAAGGGAGTCGCACCTTTGAAATGACTGCTCATTGAAGGTGCATTTGTCATCGTTGGGATTCATCGAAGGATTTGGAAGAAATTATCCATCATCTCTTTCCTCTGTCGCGCAAGGGCTTCCTCGAGCAACAACTTAATAGGATATCTTGCTCCGTCGTCTCTCTTTTATTATCCCATGATGTGAGGCTTCTTGGGTCGACAAGGGTGGTTTTCCCCAAGCTCAACTAATTTGAGACCCAAGTCTCGATATCCATATGTCATTGGGGACATGCATTGAGAAAAAACAAGAGAAGATCGCTCTAATACCACTGATATGGATTATTTGGAGAAATAAATGAAGGTAGTGATATAAAAAAGAAATACACATGACTATTTTGCAAAAAATGCAGTAGTATAGTAAATCCCAAATTCTATTAATGAAAGGACTAGAAAAGCACTATAAAATGTAAATAAATGCAAACTAGATCTAGATGGTGGTAGCTTATCTCTGAAAATAGATTTGTTGGCTATGCTCATCTGCAAGAACTGAGTTATAATGAGGCCAAAAAGGACTTTTTAACATAAAGGATAAATGTGAAACCCTAACCATAAAAAAATCCTAACCTCAGGAGATGAAACGCCAAAACGTTTATGGGCCCTGATGTGGTTAGTTTATACTTCAACTTCTCGGGGGCGCAACTTTTGCATATGATCTTCGTTTGGGGCACTCAGTACCCCATCGGAAAGGTTTAAATAAGAAGGAATCCATTTTTTGGCCTAAAAAACAGCCTCAGATGATTAGGACCTTAATAACCATAAAAAAAATACCAAGATGGAAAATTGAGTCTTTGAACAAGTGGACTAGGTGGGTGGCCACCTGCTAGTCCCAGAGACGTTCTAAGGTTGTTTTAGAACTATTCCTGGGCATCAATGAAATTTACAGTGTTATTTTCTTTATCAAAATCACATTTACTTTGAGTATAATGTAGATAACCAAACTTGGAGTAATGTGGGCAGTACTTCAGTATGCCAATGGAAAAAACTTGAGTGGGGTGGTGCTAATGAAATGGTACAAGAAAAAGGTACTTCAATGGAAGCAAATCTTTGTCTTGTGTGTATGAATAACGTACTAAGCTGAAGAAGGAATTCAGTAGTTTAAACAGAATGATTACAGAGCTAAATCTGAATAATGTGAGCATATTATAACCAGATAACATAACATGGATATTTCATACCATAACCATCTTAGAAACAATAATTTAAGTTGATAGCACTCAGATTTGAATCAAAATTAACTTTGTAAATCATGAACATATACGAACGAGATGAATTTACAAGAGAATAAATTACTAACTGGAAATATCAAAGGTTTGAATCCACAAGACACCAAGATTGGGCATGAAGTTCTTTCTTTATATCTTGATCAGACTTCCAATGTTTGAAGTTACACTTATTACAAATAAAATTCGACCCTGTCGCCTTTGCCTTTTCTTCTATATATAGCCTTCTCAGGCCTTACAAAATAGTTTCTGACAAAATAGTTTGTTACATCCCGACGGCTTACATGTTTCTGTTTGTATTTTCTAACAAAATTGGTTACAAAAATAGTCCCTTGGACTAATGATGACTTGCTTGCTGTTGCGGCTAGGGTCAAACCTGCTAAGGTGGAGGGACGTCCTGCTTCATGGAAGAGGTTCCTGCTACTGGCTGTGACTGTGAAGCAACGATTTTTGCATGTTCCTTTGTAGCTTGCTCTAATTGCTGGAGCTGGAGAAACTTAGTGATGCCTTTCCAATCCTTACCCAAAGGATACTGGAAAAATCTGAGTTCTCTAAGAGATGAATTCAGCTCAATGTACCTTTCAAAAGTAGCCTTCGAAAGATTTCTGAAAATAGTCCGAAGGAGATTGAGCATGTTGAAATTGGCATGAAACTTGTCCAGCATCAATCTCCCATTTATCTCTTGCAGAGTATCTGTGATGTGGATTTCGGAGTTCCTCGCATCCACCATCATGGCATCATCCGCGGGCTTCTTCATCTGTGGGCTAGCCTGTATCTTTAGCCAGCGAGCTTCTCCTCTTTCACCTACGGTCATACTCCAAAATTTAGCAGGATTATCTCCCTTGGCTTGTGGGCATAGCCCATGCTATCACGGGTTTCTACCTAAGCACCTTGCAGGCATCTTAAAATCCCTTGCGAGCATTTTTCAATCCCCTTTGGGCATCTTACAAGCCTTTGTAGGCATCTCTTTAGCCCTCATACATTAATCCCCTTGTGGGCATACATAAGCCCTTGCGGGGCATCTTTAATCTCTTGTGAGTTTATTCATTAAGCCCCTGCAGGCATAACCTTTAGCCCCTGCGGGCATATCATAAGGTGTCATTTAACCTTATTTTTCACAATTTTGGCAGGCCAAAATCTCACACATGTGAGCCTCAAAGAGAGAACTGACACCATAGCTAGATGGCTAGATCACTAGGGAACATGTCCATGCCATATGGATAATTTATTAGCATAAGGACACTCTTTGGTGGGCATTTCCAAATGCCTCTTCAAACCTTATTTGGACATCAAAACAAACTTCTTCTCAGTTTGGCAGGCTTGTCTACCACACGTGTGAACTCCAGAGGCAAGTCTGATCCTATGGATAGATATCCAGTTCATCAATGAACAAGCCTATGCCACCTAACTAATTTTATCAGCACAATGACACCTCCTTGCGAGCATTTCCAATTGGCATCTTAGCCTTCCAAACTGCTGATTTGACACTTGGAAAAATTATCAAACCCTAGGTTTATAGTATGAAGATATTTTTCTTCTTCACCAAATTGGAAGTGTGAGACAACCAATGAATAGAGGCCAACAAGGTTATTCCATACAAACAAAATTTCACCCCTTGAAGCCTCTTTCTCTCTCCTCGGCGGGCATTTTACTAGAGTAGTGCAAATCAAGCTAAGAAGCACTTTTGGCAGATCAATATCTTCTTCCTTAGAGACTCTTTGGATAAACCAATGATATGGTTGGATGCACCAAACAACATTCTAGAGATCCATACTCTCAAAATGATTTAGGACATCAACCACAAGAGATGGCGGGCATTTTCCTGAGGTCACTTAGGCAGTTTTAGTGATTTTATACTTAGACAATTTTTGCACTGTCCTAGACTAGTCCAATCTACCTGAAACCCTGTTTTGGAAGATCCATAACTTCTTCCTCAGACACGTTTTGGACAGAATCCCCTAGTTAGCCCCTATCCAGTGGATGTCTCACACTTCAAAATTGATGAAAAGAAAAATCTCATTATATTAACCTAGGGTTTGATAATTTTGCCTAAGTGGCAAATCAACAATTTGGAAGGCCACTTTCAAATGGTCGCCAGATGATGGGTATGTGTTACTTAGTTCATATTTTGACATGGTTGTGTTCATCATTGAAGTAGCTATCCAGTCATGCTTGTAGTTTTCTCTATGGTGATCACATGAGGAAGAAATCAATCTGCCAAAGTGAAAGAAAAAGTGATTTGCATATTAAAGACAAAGATTTGTCTAAGTGTCAAACTCGCATGGCTCAGAGGCCATTTGTAAATGCCTGCAAGGAGGTGTTCATGAGCTGATAAAACTAGTCAGATGACATAGACCTGTTCTTTGATGAACTGGCTATCCAACCATGGAGTCAGATTTCTATTTTGTGCTCTCACGTGCGAGATTTTGGCCTGCCAAAATCAGTGAAAAATAAGGTTGAAAGACACTTTATATTATGCCCGCAAAGGCTTAGGAAGATGCCCGCAAGGGGCCTCCAATATGCCCGCAGGAGGCTTATAAGCATTTCCACATAAGGGGGATAAATATGCCCACGAGGGGCTCATTTATGCCCACAGAAGGCTTATGAAATGCCTGCAACATGGGTTAAAAGCTCAAGGATCTGAGGTTAAGTCCGCAAGGGGTTATGGGATGCCCAGATGCCCACAAGGGCCAAAAATGCCTCCTAGCTTGATTTGCACTACTCTGTTGGAAGCTGGTCAATATTGAGAGGGGGGGTGAATCAGTATTGATAACTTTTTACCATTCAAACCACTTATTTAAACTTCAATCAAAACATGAAATCAACAAGATACACAAAACACATATCTTCCCATTTTGGCAGAGTCCTATTTCACACGTGTGAACACCCAGAAGGAAATTGACTCCATGGATGGATAGCCAATTCATCAAAGAACAAGAACATGTAATCTGATGAATTTTATCATCAACAGAACCCCTCCTTGCGGGCATCTCCAAATGGTCTCTCAAACTCCTTTTCTAACAATTAACCAATTTTCTTCAAACCCTAGGTCACCAAGGTGATTTCATTTTTTCTTCAAACTTGGCAAGTGAGATACCCAATGGGTAGAGGACAGCAAGATGAATCCAACAAGACCAGTTTCAACCTCCGAGGCTACTTTCTCTCTCCTTGGTAGGCATTTTACTGAAGTAGTGCAAATCAAGCTAAGTAGCACTTTTGGTAGATCCATATCTTCTTCCTCAGAATCTCTTTGGACAAGATAATCATATGGTTAGATGCACCATACAACACTCTAGAGATCCACACTCTGAAAATATTTTTCTCATCATCCTATGAGATGTGGCGGGCATTTCCCTCAGGCCACTTAGATAGATTTAACATTAATTCCATACTTAGGCAAATTTCTTAAGCTGGTCCAATCTGCCTAAAAAACTGTTTTGGCAGGTCCATAACTTCTTCCTTAGTCACTTCCAAGACAATCTGAAGACATGGTCAGGTAGTCCAAATACCAAGATACAAGATTCCCATATGATGAGGGCATTTTCTCCAACCCATAATTTATGGAGGGCATTCTCTTAGACCCTCTTAGACTAGTTTTGACTATTTATTCCATAATTAGTCACAATCCTGATTTTCACCTATTTGCCATATTTCTCCAGAACTATGTCATAGTGAAACAATGATTTCAACTTCATGCCACATCATCATCTATTCCATGCCAAGTCATCATATCTTCCATATCATCATCCATACCATGTCATCACTTCCTTTGTCTTTCATTGAGTTCACTCTGCCATCGTGACCTTAGTTATTCCTTTGTCATTACTGAGATCCTTTGACATCAATGACAACCATATTCCATATTTCCAACATAGTCTAGCAATATGTATGCTCGCTGAGGAGAGAGAAAGAGGCTTCAAGAGGTGAAAATGGTTTAGATGAAGTCACCTTGTTGGCCTCTATCCATTAGGTGTCTCACACTTCAAAATTGGTGAAAATAAAAATCTCATGTTACCCTAGGGTTTGACAATTTTTGTCTAAGTGTTGAATTAGCAGTTTAAATGGCCATTTGGAAATGTCCACAAGGAGGTGTCCTTGTGCTAATAAAATTCATAGGGTGACATAGATCTGTTCCTTGTTGAATTGGTTATCCACCCATACCTTCAGTTTTCCTTATGATGGTCACATGTGCAAGAAATCAATCTTCCAAAGTAGGAAATCATGTGAAAGAAATCAATACTATCCATTCCATTATTTTCTTAATGTTTTTAAACAATATTTTGGATTTTCTTTTCTTTTTTCTAATGCAATACAACTTCCCTTTTAGTTTTTTTTTTCCTTTTATCTTTGGCTAAGAGAATAAAAGTATATGACAATACATATGTTAGTAGTTAGAATACCTTGATGAGTATAGCTCTAAGGTGGATGTAATTTTGTATCTATGAAAGGCCGAAGGGTAATGAGAAGTATTCTCGCTTCTCTACTGATGTAATGTTTTGTTGACACATCTTTTTCATTTAATAAAAGGATGTTTTTTAGTTATGAAAAAAAAAGTATACATTCAAATCTTTATTTTTTCATTTTTGTTTTTTTACAATATTTTAAACTCAAAATTTAATACTGCAAACATAACATATGATTGTAATATTTGAAAGTCCAAAACACTTTAATGAGAAATATTATTATTTTTAAATGAAGAACATAAAAGTGGAAGTACAATGATTGAGTGGTATCTCACTCCAGTGAAAAGTTCTTTTGGTTTCTTCTTTCTTTATTTAGTTCATATAATTGACATCCATTTTGTTTGCATTAGAAATTGTACCTAGACTATAGATAGGTACAAGCTAGAACATCCAAAGAAAAACTGAAGGAGAATGGTTTAATTTTTATAAATTCTGAAGGTATCATTCGTGGAAAAGGTAAGGAAATATAAATCACATATAATCACTAAATCAGAAAGATATTACAAAGATCTGAAATGAAGGAATCTGAAACATAGATGTAAACCATAAATATAAATATTAATAATCCAGTTATGTCCACAAACTTAAAATCATTTTCAGGATAATTTTTTTTATCAAGAAATGAAATAGTAAGAGAGGTGATCAAACATATCATAAACATCAACCAGCAAATAAGATCAACATATGGCTTATATAGAATATTTCAGTCCAAACATTCAGTCTTCAAACACTTACATGAGAGTGTATCATATGTGTTTCAGTACAATAGCTTCAGCACTTCTAACCCTTTTCCAAAACAAAAAACCAACCCTGATCCCTCCTATCACTACTATTTTTATAATTACATGAAGGAAGTTTAAGATCCATATTTTGAGGATTTGAATCCATTCTAGAATTTATATGCAAAAAGGAATCTCCAAAAATAGTATAACTAATTCTCAAAAGTAGGCATTCGTATCTATCTCCAAAGCTGTGTCATTTGGAGTTTGTTAGACAGTTGTAAGATGGATCATCTGGATCTTAGATTTGTCTAGCTCCCTCTGCCAAAATGGTCAATCCATCCAACGCTTGTGACCTCTTGAGGAGACGAGCTTTCTCTGCTTCCATGACCTAAACCTTGTTTGACAACTCTTCATTTTGCTTGGTTAGGTCTCCATTTTTTTTTGTTAGCTCTTCGATTTGTCCCTGTGCATTCCTTTTCCTTTTTAATACCTCTTTAGCTGCTGAAATGAGCTCTTGATAATGGTCATTCACCTCTCCTAGATACTCCCTTAAACTTATATTAGCTTGCATAAGCTTATCATTCGCATCATTGAAGTATTCATTTTGTGCTTTATATTGTTGCAATGATTTTTTGAGAATTTCAATCTCAGAATCTGTCTGAATTGTTTCTTGATGTACTGGATCTTTAATTGAGCTTGATGGAGTTTCTATCTTTTTAATAAGAAGTTCTTCTCGTGCTTCATAGCCCTTCTCTGGCTCCTTTTCATTTATTTCTTCTGTTGAAACCTCCAAATGGAAAGTTTTTGAGCTCAATCCAGGTTCAAAGCTTTGAATTGCTTCTTCCTCAAAAATTTCACAACACTTTTTCAATGGCTCTATCAAACCCTGGTAATTTTGTTCTGTATCTTCAAAGAATTTCTGTGGATTTAACTCTACCATTTTATCCTTCGATTCATCATCACTTGAAGAATCTTGAATTGCAGTAACTTTTTCCTTTTCCAACTTAGGGCTTAGAGTTCTTTTCATATTCAATCTGAGCTTGTTGGATGCCCTGGTCTTAGGTCTCCATTTGGGCACTTTGGGCTCAACTATAGTCTGGATATCAGCATCAATTTTTGGAGAAGGAAACATTCCTTCCTATATAAGTCTCTCTTTGGTAACAGAAAGAGTATCAGGGGCATGATAAATCTCTTTATCATGTGAGGCCAAGGGTTCTTCCTCTGATATATGTTTCTATTCTGCATCATTCGGATTTACAAAATTTTCCTGCAAACCACACTCTTCAGCTTGATGTACTTCTTCGACCATGTTCCCTTTAAACCTATTTATGATGCCAGGTTGTCTTCTTGGAAAAGGATTTCTTCCAGGTTCATTCTTCTGCATACTAACTAATATTTAGGCTTCTTCCAGGTTCGTGTTTTTCTCTGGTTCAAACCCTCACCAAAATAAGAAATGTGGCCAACCACAATTTCTCTTTTCCAGCTCTATTAACACCATTAACTTAACCAATCTATGATGGAAGAAAGATTGGTTCGTATGATTCGAATGACCCTTTACCCTATTAGACATTTTTATGAGGCTTTTTAAAATGTAGAAGGGTAAATTCATTTTTAATTGACCATTCAAATGCAATAGGAACCTAAAGTGGTACTTGTAAACTATGGAAAACCTTCCCTCACATGTGATGCAGCGTTGCACAGTACCAATGACCTCCCGCCATTTAGGTTTCACAGTATTGAGATGAATGCCTTTGTTCCATTCAAGGGATTCGAAGCCGGGTAACAAAAAATGAGCCTGGTTCAAATTCGAATGGAATTTTCTTGAACAAACGCTCCCCCTCAACGGCTATACTAGTTGCCTCGACTATCAATTATTTTGTCAATTCAAACTTTAGGGTATGAAAACTAACACAAGAGTTTGAACAGTTCTGAGCGAAAGAACGAGTGACCTCCAGATTGTAACCTGTAACTTTCTCAAAAAATACAAACCAACCATCCCTCCTAAACAGTTTTGCGCACTCAGGGAAATCATTCACCCATTCGGTGTTCGCTGGTTCCAATCTACACAGCTTTCCACTCTTCTTCATGCTTGTTATGCTTGACACGAGCTCCTTCACTGGTGAACAAATGGCGTGAAGGTGGAATAGAGCTAGGGTTAACGCGTGGCCTCCTCTTTTCTCAAAACATTCATGAAGGAATGATCACACCCGATAGATGTTACATCCTGCCTGACAAAACCTCGGGGAAATCTCTCACCACAGCTAGTTCACAAACTTAGCCAGGTGTCGATCATGCTCTTTAATGATTTCAGGATTCCGGCAGCGCCCATATGCATGAAGCTGAACAATTGTGCTGCAGGAATGTACTAAGTTACATTTCATAGTTGAAATGTTCACACAATCTCAACACAAAGGTTAAGAAAATATTAACTTATGTTTTTAAGACCAAAAGGAAGATAAATTACTTATAAGCCAATGTTTAAATCACAAATAAAAGTAAATAATAAAACTAAGGAGTAAATAATAAAACTAAAGCATATAACATTAAGCTAATTTTTGAATGATATAACAAAGTAAATAACATCAAAAATGAAACATCAAAAAGAAAAACAAGGAAGAGAAATTAGAATTGAGGTACAATTTACAACTCCAACACATTTCATCTTTTTTCTTTGGCTCATTATTTTTTGTTTAGGAGTAGCTTATATTTATTTTTCCAATCGTTGCATTGCAATCTATGTTTTTGTGAGCATTTACTTTCAATGTTATCCATTCCATTATTTTCCTAATGTTTTTTTACAATATTTTAAATTCAAAATTTGGCATATGATTTTAGTATTTGAAAGCCTTAAACATTTTTTTCTCAAAACATTTTAAATCAGAAATATTTTTTGAAATGAATAAAGGTAAAGTGAAGGTACAATGATTGAGTGGAGTCTCACTCTAATGAACAATTCTTTTTTTCTTCTTTCATTTTTCTAGTCCAGTACAACTTTCATTGACAGCATTTCTTTCTTTTTTCCATTCCAGTACAACTTTCATTGACATATTTTCCATCTTTTTCTTTAGCTCAGAGGTATTCAACTGAAACACATTGTGAGAAATAAAAATCTACAATGTAATACATTTTATTGATAAACATCAGAAGTATTTATATACATACAGAACCAAGAAGAGGTAGTTATGTCTCTGTAACTTATTAACTAAATAAAATTGCTAACTGACTATAAATGATATAACTAACCCTGAAATATTAGTCAACATTACCCCCTTAAGCTAAAGGGACATCTGACATGCCAAGCTACATTCTGAATTTTTCAAAATTTTCATGACCCAGTGCTTTAGTAAATATATCTACAATTTGATCTGAATTAGAACAATGTGTCAGATGAATGTTGTTGGCCTCAACATGATGTTGAATCAAGTGATATTTAGTGTTGATGTGTTTGGTTCGATCATGGAATTTGGGATTCCTGGCCAATTGAATTGCAGAATCGTTGTCAACAAAGAGAGGCATTGAAGGAAGTGATGACATGGAATGTATGAT
The DNA here is from genome assembly GCA_027924585.1 of Larix kaempferi. Lineage (NCBI taxonomy): Eukaryota > Viridiplantae > Streptophyta > Pinopsida > Pinales > Pinaceae > Larix > Larix kaempferi. The sequence goes on from BSBM01000299.1 coordinate 21,174,466, forward strand.
GATATGGCATGTGTGATGAATATGGAAAGACACATGATGGTGTTCTGGTGCTATCATGAAGTCAGTGTTACAATATGACATCATTCTGGAAAAGTATGGCAAGTTTGTGAAACTTTGGAAATTGACTATGGAAAAAGTAGTCAAAATTGCTCTAAGAGAATGCTCGCCATAATTCATGGTTTGGGAAAAATGCCCGCACCAGCATACTAGGATATATCTTGTTGAAGTGGCTATCTATCCATGGTCTCAGTTTGCCTTAATCATTTTTTATGAGAAAGTTATGAGTCTGCAAAAATAGGGTTTCAGGATGGAAAAATTCTTGGAAATGGCTAAGTGTTAGAAAACTGGTCCAGGTGGCATTGGGAAAATTCCTCATGGGAGAATGATAAAAATTATCTGGAACTATAATTATGTAGCTTGTCAAAGAGGATATCCAACCATGGACTTAGTTTTCACAGAAGGTGTTCGATGATAAAGATAACAGCCTACCAAAACAAGGTTTCAGGTTGCTTTTACACCAAACTAGCAAAATTGCCTAAGTGGCCTCAGGGAAATGCCCGCCATAGTTTGTGGGTTGAAGAAAATGCCCGGACCATATGGTCATCTTGTAGGTTGTTGTTTTTTCTACCTGACCATGTTCTCATATTGACTTGGAAGTGTCTAAAGAAGAAGTTATGGATTTGCAAAAACAGGCACTCAGGCAGATTGGACCAAGTCTAGGAAAGTGCAAAAATTGTCTAAGTGTAAAATCATTAAAACTGCCTAAGTGACCTCAGTAAAATGACCGCCATGTCTTATGGTTGATGTATTAAAATATTTTGAGAGTATGGATCTCTAGAATGTTGTTTGGTGCATCCAACCATGGTCTCAGATTGTCCAAAGAGTCTATGAGGAGGAAGATATCAATCTGCCAAAAGTGCCTCCCAGCTTGATTTGCACTACTCCAGTAACATGCCCTCCAAGGAGAGAGAAAGAGGCTTCAAGAGGTGAAAATGGTTTAGATGAAGTCACCTTGTTGTCCTCTATCCATTGGGTGTCTCACACTTCAAAATTGGTGAAAATAAAAATCTCATGTTACCCTAGGGTTTGCCAATTTTTGTCTAAGTGATGAATTAACAGTTTAAAAGGCCATTTGGAAATGCTTGCAAGGAGGTGTCCTTGCGATAATAAAATTAATAAGGTGACATAGATATGTTCCTTGTGGAAGTGGTTATCCACCCATGCTTTCATTTTTCCTTATGATGGTCACATGTGCAAGAAATCAATCTGCCAAAGTAGGAAAAATATTTTTTTGCATATTCATAAATTTGGCTAAGTGTTGAATTCACAAGGCTAAGGGACCATTTGGAAATGCTCGCAAGGAAGTGTCCTTGTGCTAAGAAAATTCATCAGTTGGCATGGTATTTTCCTTTGATGAACTGGTCATCTAGTCATGGGTTCAGATTCTCCTCTAGAGTTCACACGTGTGAAATAGAAGCCTGCCAAAATGAGAAAAATGTTGTTTTCTTATTCAAATGTAGGTTGGTAAGTCATTTGGAAATGCCCGCAAGGAGGTGTCTTTTTGCCTGCAAGGAGGTGTCTTTTTGCTGATAAAATTCATCAGTTAGCATGGTCTTATTCCTTGATGAATTGACTATCCAGCCATGGAGTCAGATTCCTATTTGGTGCTCTCATGTGCGATATTTTGGCCTGCCAAAATAGGTGAAAAATAAGGTTTAATAACACCTTATGATATGCCCGCAAGGGCTTGTAAAAATCCTGCAAGGGCTTATGGAATTCCCACAAGGGGCTTAAGGAATAAAAAGCTCCCAAGAGATTTATTATGCCCACCAGGGCTAAAGAAATGCCCATAGGGGCTTAATTATGCCTGCAGGGGCTAAAGAAATGACCGCAAAGGCTTAAGGATGCCCGCAGGGGCTAAAGAAATGACCGCAAAGGCTTAAGGATGCCCGCAGGGGCTTAGGAATGTACGCAGGAAGAAGCATATGCCCGCAAGGGATAAAGCTCATACCCGCAAGGAAGGGCTTGAACAATTATGCCCGTAAGTAAGCAATGGAGGGATTCTATGCCCGCAAGGAAAAGCTTGAAGACCTATGCCCATAGGAAGAGGTGTATGCCCTCAAAGGAAGGGCTTATTCCCACAAGGGATTATGCCCACATGGATTAAAGATATTCCCACAGGCACTTGGAAATGCCCGCAGGCCATGCCCATAGACTCACATGCCCGCAGGACTTCTATGAGCTTGGTGAGATCGAATTTATCTTGTTGATTCCATGTTTTAATTAATATCAAAAAGCGGTTTAAATTGTTAAAAAGATAACAATATTGATTAACCGCCTCTTAGTATTGACCAATATTCCAACATGTCATTCGAAACCATGTCAAATTTCAGCTATATATGGTATACACCCCAATTTTGAGCTTCTCTTGGTTTCGAGAATAGTTCATTCTCTACTAAACAGGGGAAACCATGTGAAGGTGGAAGCTCTAATTATGCCTCCCCCCCCTCACATCACTCTCAATTTCCCCATACCCAATTTGAAATATTAAAGAGCATGCAACATACTCTATTATACAAAATAAAAACATATAAAGATCATCATGATATAAAAGATACAAACACGTGCCTCTACTTTTCAACAATTAAATATCATTCATCTTCTTCTTCATCCAAATCAACATCTGAATTAGGTTCTGGTTCAAAATAGATATTGATGAAAGGATCCTTCACATCAACATCATCATCAATGTCATCTTCACTAATATAGTCATCGACATCGTCAATGAGATCATCATCTGCTACATTTGGATGATCAAACTCTTCAACTTCTTCATCTAACACATCGGTTCCAGACACCTTCTCTTGTTCTAAATCATCATCATCTTCTTCTTCTTCATGATTATCTTCATCATCTACATGATTATACTTTACTAGTCTTCCTCTTGGATCGTATGACCAACCTGCTTTACCTGGTACCTCTGAGTAAAAGACTTGATCACATTGACTTGGAAGAACATAAGGCTCTGTACCCGGTTCAAATTCCCTTGTATTAACCATGGTAAATCCATTAGGATGCTCAATAACAGTTCTTTCAGGATCACGTTAATGCATCCGTAGCCTGTACCACTTCATCTCAAACAAAACTATTTTAAAGGAATTAAAATCACACTCAATATATCCTCCAAATGCCCATAGTACCTATTCTCAATTTATTCTGGATATCTGTCACTTCTAGAGGAAACATTGGTGACCTTAAACATTTTATTTATCCCACAATCTGCGGTTTTCATCTTATCATCCAACATTTTGATAGGAAATTTACGACCATTACACAACATAGCCTTGTGATGTTTCAATTGCAACATTGAAAACAATTAAAAAATACATTGTGAATTAATAGACGTCATATAGGACTTAGAAAATATATTTGAAAACTTAAACAAACCAAATACATTGAAAAAATGGGAAGTAACTAGAAAAATGTGGGTAAACAATTTACTTGCCTTTTTATCTTTTAAACCATAGGCTAAATCAACTTCCCTTTGTGACGTCAGATCAGGAAATTGATGTCGATGACGATGAGTTGTTTTAATCATCTTACTGACCCCTTCCCATGATAACCTATCAAAGTGTTCTTCACAATCTTCTATTCAATGCTCCATCCAATCAAGGTTGTTTGCAATGTATAAAATTAATAATTATTTTAATTTCCAAATAACACATACTTATTATTTATTTCCAAATAAGAGAATAAAATTAATAAAATAGTGCATACTAATAAGGAAATATATTATAAACTCATAAACACCTTAATGAATGTATGCCAGTCATGTGTTTTAACCCCAACAAAATCACCTTTTTTCGTTAAGATATTCTTTATGTTAGACAAAAACCTTGTCGGAAACCTAATTTTTCTGATGACCTCTTTTACAATATTGCTCTGTTGCTCCGTCAAGCACCAAGGAAGACTAATATTCCATTGATGGCCATCACCATTAGAATTAATGATCACACTTTGCAATGCGTGATTGGATTCTTGGATGTCACTACAAATCTTTCCAATTCTTTCTTTGTCAGTCCTTCCATCTAATATTCGCCATAACATTTCTATTATGTCCTTCCTGATATGCATTGTATCAAACAAATTAACTATTTGTAGGTTCTTGTAGTATGGAAACCTACTGAATTGCATTGGGTAAATTTTCATTCCCCATGGAAGCCCATTCATGCCTTAACGACATTCATGAAACATCAACAAAATCAAATTAACACTATTTAATCAATATAGGTACATACCGCGCTGAACATAATTCACTAAAAAAAAACAAAGATTTATATAGTATATGATACATGTTGAATGTGATTGTCATTGATGTCAAAGGAGTTCAGTGAATGACAAAAGGATAACCAAAGACATGATGGCAGGGTAAACTCAGTGAAAGACAAAGGAATGCCAAAGGAAGTAATGAAATGGCAAGTATGATGATGTGGCATGTATGATGAGGCTGGAAAGACACATGATGGTGTTCTGGTTCTATCAGGAAGTCAGTTTTGTAATCTGACATCGTTTTGGAAAAATATGGCAAGTTTGTGAAACTTTGGAAATTGACTAAGTATGAAAAAGTAGTCAAAACTACTCTAAGAGAATGCCTGCCATAATTCATGGTTTGAATAAAATGCCCGCACTAGCATAGCAAGTTATAGCTTGTTGAAGTGGCTATCTAGCCATGGTCTCGGTTTTCCTTAATCAAATCTGAGGAGAAAGTTATAAGTCTGCCAAAATAGGGTTTCAAGATAAACCTTGGAGAAATTCTTGGAAATGGCTAAGTGTTGGAAAACTGGTCTAGGTGGCCTTGGGAAAATGCCTGCCACACCTCATGGGAGAATGATAAAAATTATATGGAACTCTCATGCTCTAGCTTTTCAAAGAGGCTATCCAACCATGGATCTAGTTTTCACAGAAGGTGTTTGATGACAAAGATAACAACCTGCCAAAATAGGGTTTTAGGTTGCTTTTACACCAAAGTAGAAAAAATGCCTAAGTGGCCTCAAGGAAATGCCTGCCATAGTTTGTGGGTTGAAGAAAATTCCCACACCATATTGTCAACTTGTAGGTTGTTGTTTTGTCTACCTGACCATGTTCTCATATTGACTTAAAAGTGTCTGAGGAAGAAGTTATGGATCTTCCAAAATAGGGTTTCAGGCAGATTGGACCAAGTCTAGGAAAGTGCAAAATTGTCTAAGTGTAAAATCACTAAAACTGCCTAAGTGACCTCAGTAAAATTCCTGCCATGTCTTGACAATGATGTCTTAAATAATTTTGAGAGTATGGATCTCTAGAATGTTGTTTGGTGCATCCAACCATGGTCTCAGGTTGTCCAAAGAGTCTCTGAGGAGGAAGATATATGTTGGACACAATGTTCACACTGAGGGGGGGTGAATCAGTGTGAGGCCAATTTTCAATCCTTTTCAACTTATACCAATCAACTAACAATTCATCAATGCATTATTCTACCATTTACATGATCATTTCATAAACATCCATCACTTAATCATTCATGAATCATAAGCATCTAAATCATGGAGTCATAACAAGAACCATAGCACAAGAGAACACAACACAATTTAGTATTTGTAGTCTTTTTGTATTTTGTGGGACCAGCTAGAACCGTTAAATTAATTCAGCACCAACTCCTCATCCAAGACCCAGCCTAGTTTTCTTAGACCCACCTAAGAAGAGTTGAGGTTTCCAAACCCCAGATGCAAGACTAGCTTGCATTTACTATACAGTATACATATTCATATCATCACACACACACATATCTTCAACCATTGTCATATCACATCATCAACAACCAATCTGTCTCAACTAATCTCATCATCAACTTGTCACTGTCACTGTCATCTCATCATGTTGTCCATGCCTTCTTAATTTGTTGTTGTCTAGGATCACATAGATTTGAATTTATCATGCCCAGAAATAAACAGATCTTCATTCATCTTATCTCTGTCAAGCTGTCAACAAAAATACAATCATGTCATCATCTCATATTAATTTGATGCTAGCTTCATCATGAGCACTTTAACGTTCTTTTCATGAGTAATTCAACATTCTGTCCTGAGCTCATCTTCATTATGTCCTTCAACACATCATTCAACACATCCTTTCTATTTTCATCATTTGCTAACATGTCATCGGTATTCTATCCAAGAGTATCTTGTCCATGATCACTTCATTCAGCAGCCCCAAAATATCATCAACATTTCATCAAATAAGCATGTTCATCACAAAGTACTGCCTCAGTTTAACCCCAACAACATCTGAAAGAAGGAAGATTACTTCATTGATTTTCTTGTTGCTGTTGCTACCCCAATACCCAGAAAACTCAAACCACCGAACTCAGAGCTGCTGCACACCTCCAAAATCTACACCTCTTGATTCTTTTAAAAATAAATATCTTGTCTTCTATTTATACCTTTTTCTTTCCATAAAAATTAGAGGTTGGCATCCCTTTTTATTTTTATTTTTATCATTAAAATGATCAAATAAATCAAATATGATTTATTTAATATGGCCATCCTTTAATCAAGGAATTAACCAACCATGCCATGTCATTTTCATTTTTAACATCCAACAAGAAATACTTATGGTGGCCATCCTTCAACCATTTGATTGTCATGCCACATCATTTGGTCTTTTTCAATTAATTAATAAAATACACCAAATAAGATTTATTTTGGGGGAGGGGCCATCCTTTAATTAAGGAGACAACCGACTTTTTCATTTTTTATGTTATGTCCTTTAACCTTCATCCAGAATGCCCTCAAGGGCCTTTTATTTATGCCTTTAGTGTCTTCATGTAAATGCCTACATAGGGTCTTCCAATATGCCCTCAAGGGCCTTCTTCTTCATGCCTGCATGGCTCTTCAACATATGCCTGCATGGTCCTTAATATATGCCCACAATGTCCTACATCACATTCCCTCAATGCCTTATTAAAATGCCCGCAAGGGAATATAAAATGCCCGCAATAGGGTCATTGAAAATCCTGCAGGAAGCCTCAACCTCATGCCCGCAAGGGCCTTGAAGATGCCTACAGCTCCCTTAAGGAAATGCCCGCAACATTAGAAAAAATTGCTCGTAGTCACCCTTGTCTTTCTTTCCATCAGCCTTGTCCACCTCATTATCAATCCATGCTTTCTTTTCAAAATGTATGTCATCATCTTTGTCTTGCTTATCATCATGTATGTCATCATCTTTGTCTTTCTTGCTTGCTTAGTCAACAACATTTGTCATGCTTTATCATCATGTATGTCATCCTCATCATGCATGTCAACAACATCTGTTATGCTTGCTTGACATGATCTCATGCTTGCTTGATCTTTGCACCATCATATTGTTGTCCTTGTCATACTCCTTTGTCATCCTCTCAATCTTGCTTGCCTTGGGATGCTCACTTGTCGAGGCATCAAAACTTTGTCGGTAATGTCTTGTCCATTGCTTGTCCTCCATCTTACCAATACTTGCCACATCATCTTGTCCCACTTGTCATGCATTATCCTTGTCATAGTATTCTTCAACACTTCCATCTATTTGTCATTAATGTGTTGTCATCAATGAAAACTATGGTCATCAATATCAATCTGCCAAAAGTGCCTCTCACCTTGATTTTCACTACTCCAGTAAAATGCCCTTCGAGGAGAGAGAAAGAGGCTTCAAGAGGCGAAATTGGTTTAGATGAAGTCACCTTGTTAGCCTCTATCCATTGGGTGTCTCACACTTCAAAATTGGTGAAAATAAAAATCCCATGTTACCCTAGGGTTTGACATTTTTTGTCTAAGTGTTGAATTAGCAGTATTAAAAGGCCATTTGGAAATGATCGCAAGGAGATGTCCTTGTGCTAATAAAATTCATAGGGTGACATATATATGTTCCTTGTTGAAGTGGTTATCCACCCATGCTTTCAGTTTTCCTTATGATGGTCACATGTGCAATAAATCAATCTGCCAAAGTAGGAAAAATATTGTTTTGCATATTCAGAAATTTGGCTAAGTATTGACCAATATTCCAACAATACATAAATAATTTGGCATACCTTGACGATTTCTATTATATTCCAACTTCCATCGGTGAGGTGTCATTCTTCATGGTTTTATTCCATTCTCTTCTTTACCATTGAATTTTGCTTTGTATGTAGTTCGATAACTATGGTTCTTAGGCAGAAAGTTCCTATACTCATCAAACATTTCCTTTACTAAACTCCTTAAACGACGAGATTTTATCCTGGGACCGCAAAATGGACATGCAAATTTACCCTTTGTTTGAAGACCTACAAGATATATGAATTAGTGTAGCGAATTAGAATTACCATTTAAAATAATGCATGATATTTTCAATAGATATATAGAATATTAAAGAAAAAAAGAAAGTAACAATACACCACAAAAATGTGTTAACCCGGGAGCATCATGAATTGTAAATGCAAGTATTCCGTGGAATTGAAATCGTTTTTTCCCTATTGGTCTAGAGATGTCATACATAGTGACGCCAACCCATAACTTCAACAACTCATCGATAAGAGGCTCAATATATACATTCATATCTTTAACCTGGTACTTACCTAATTGGTCCAACATACATGATTAATTATATCTAGCTATATGTCATTATATATAAAAGACATAATTATCATGCACGAAACAAAGAAATGAAATATTTAGTGATTAGAATTTCAAGTAAAAAAATACAAATTAATTAAATACCTGGAACAATCATTGCCAACATTGTGTGCTCTCTCTTGATCGACATCCAAGGAGGAAGGTTATTGTTTATAACAAAAGCAGGCCACGCTGAGTACGTAGAACGAAGCTCTCCAAATGGATTGACACCATCAGTTGCCAATGAAAGTTTAACATTACGAGGTTCTTCTTTGAAAATGGCAACTTTTCTTCGATGTACCTCAATGCAGAACCATCTACAAGCATTCGAAGAACATTGTCTCAACTTCTATTCTTTGCATGGAAATCCATAAACTGTGCTATACTTTGACACTTGAACAACCATTGTAAACGTGGAATTATCGGAATATAACGAAGAAATTTGTGAGACACCTTTTTTGTCACTTTATCGGTTCAATACCTACTTGTTTTACATTGTGGGAATTCATTTTCTAATGCATATTGTCCATAGCATATGATATGATGATTAGGACATGCATCAATAGCTTGATACTCCATTCTAAATTATTTCATAATCACATATATCTCTCGATATGTGCATGGTAAAATATTTGACTTTGGTAATAGAAATTCATGTAACAATCTACAAAATTCAAAAGAATAAGCCAATGTAAACAATATTAATGATCAATATTGCATCCATACTTTACAAATTAGATAACAATAACAATATAGGAAAAAAGTCAACCCATTATGTACATGTGAACATGCAAACATAAATAATTAACAAATTACATACCTTAGCATCTGTGTGAGACAGGTGTTTGATAAACCATTCAAAACCTTCAAGTTCACTAACAACAATATAGCAGATAGAAGATTTGTTTTTGAGCCTTCATAAAGAGGTTGACGTGACTTCTCGAGTAGAGGATCAACATCATGACTATCATCCTGGTTGTCCTCATCCATTGGAGCAAATGTGTCTTGGATCAATATATGTATCTCATCTTCATGATTTGTATCACTAACGTTATCTCCATCCATATTATCATTAAGAACTTGATTAGCTTCAATATTATGATCTAGATGTTCATCACCCTATAAATGAGTATTTATGCTAGTACTTGGCAAATAACTCTCTGGAGGGAAACATTTTGGGGGCATTGTATATATATTTACAAACAACATAGACAAATTAGTGTGTATAGAAGATATAATAAAACGATAAGACATTTTACTGAAATTCATGACATGATGACTATTACAGAGAATACATTAAAATTTGAATAACCTCTTGCCAAGGGACGATATTCATAACCCCCTTCGGTGTGCCCCTTCTCCCTATAATGTCTTTCAGCTGTTGTTATTAAAAGTCTTCTTCTTTGCAAGCCCCTGCAATCAGAGCAAGGGAAATAACATTTTCCATCTCCCCTCGCCTCTAATGCCGCTCTAAACTGAGAAAGCTTCCTTGCATTTTCATTCATAGTGACAAGTAATTGTGTTACCTACACCATACCAAACAATAACTTGTCAAATACATTATATATAAGTATATTTCTATATACAATATATTATATACCAATTTCTATAAAGAAAAACATGAAGACTGAAGTTTTCACTGATGCCAAAAAGTGTTGTGCAATGGCCTTTGATTTACTCACAAGGAGACCTTGATAGTTTGGGCATTGGAACACTAGGTGACCCAAATGGTCCAAATGAAAGTTGTCCTTGATGCATGCTTAGCTTTTATGAATTTACCAGATGATTGTTGAGTATGACTCTCTCTAGTTTTGGATATGGTTGATAAAGAATGTATTTAGGAAACACTTGTTGTTGGTATCTGATTGTATGGCTTATATTATTGGACAAACATACAAGAGAAAACAAAGAACAAGGGCGACAGAACCATGTGACACGGTTGAAGCTCATAGTTCAAGTGTTGAAGAATCCAAGGCAATCACAAGCATAACTGGAAGTTATTGGATACTACTAAGGTGGTTTTCAATTCTGATTTCGGGTTTAATATAATTATAGAAAAAAGAAGAGGTTTAATTAGTAATTAATATATAATCATCGTATGAAAATCCTATAAATACATGTAAGTATAACTAATTTATAATCACGTGAAATATATGTAGCAATGCTAAATTTAAAATTAAAAAAAAAAAAATTAAATTTCGTTCAAACATGCATGTTAAAAAAAATCCTGAAATTTATTTTTCTTAACATATAGACAAAAAAATATAAAAATACTAACCTTGCAAGTTCAAAATCGGAGCAATGTAGAATATCCGAGCTCAAACAATCACCACAAAATTTGTCGCAAGTTAAAAATCCGGGCTCAATCACTTACCAAGAACCTTGTCGCAACTATAGCAAATGTGTCGAAAATTGTCTTAAAGTATGTATTTACAGATCGACGATCGTCTCTATATCAACGAAAATGCATGAGTTGACCCGCGCGTAAAAATACAAGAGCTATCCGTACTTGGAAATTGGCATTGGTTTGGCGGGTGTGCAAAGATAGCCATAGGTCGTCGATATAGAAATGAAAGTTCGTCGAAACGTAAAAAAACGTCGATATTGCCACGGTTTTTCTGCCATGATAAAAAAAAAATGAAAAGACATCTTAAATTTCATTGTATTTTTCCACGAATGTTCGAAACGTGGAAATATTTCATGGAAAAATCTGCCCATATGTACTAGTGAATTATGCCTTTCATTCTCTAATTGTAAATGAAAGTTGTTGAAGTATATGGAAAGTTTCCAAGCATATAATAGCTGCTTTAATGTGTCCAAATACATCCCAATCCACTCCATACACCATTCGAAAATATTTGGGATCATTTGGGATAGTTTGGGGCTTTACTAGTCCAAGTTTCGAAAATTGACTAAATTGGGAAAATTTTCAAATTGGGGACATTACATTCTCAAAATTTATTGTAGTACTGTAGACACGTATTGATTGTTGATTTGGCTCAAATACAGGGATAAAAGGTTATAATATCAAATCGCAAATTTTTTAAATTTTGGCTCATTGCATATTGTTCAAAGTTCAACGAGTTCTCTCTTTCCATCTCCAGTAAGTTCAAATTTTATTTATATTTTGATTATCTAATTGAATTTATGTTACTTATCCACGTGAAATTTGAATAATAATGTATTATATTTTGCAGGATCCCGATTCAATACCGAGTTCAGATGAAAAAGATATTCCACGAGCTGCAAAACATCATAAGCTCTTCTCAAGAACAAGATACTGCAAGTAATTGGTATATGAAAATGGGAAACCACTTTACCCCACCAATTGTAATATGCCATCTTCTAGCCATAATCCTAGGTCATCAATGGTAATTTTTCATGAGTTATATATCTTTTATGACACCCTGTTAGTATGTGGTTGCTCAAAATGTCAAGTGTTGAAGGAGAACCCTCAACATGTCACACTCACCCATTATACTAATTATCAACTACCCAATGTTGATGGTCTAATACCCCCTACTGCAGTAAAAAATCCAAGGGGTGATATATAAAATAAACGTAGGAACACTTCCCTATGCTCATTTTTGAAAAAATTGGAAGCCAAAACAACTATGTTTCATCCTAAATTGGTCAACCCCTCTGCTTTTGTTCAGTCAACTGAAAGTTCTAGTGATCCAGAGTATGATATCAATGCCACCCAAAACATATTTATTGGAAGATCCAAAAAGTTGCATGAGTTGAGAGAAAAAATGTCCAAGCACACACCAAGGTCGTTCCAATCATTGGAGGGTATAGATGACTTCTCTCTTCCTGTGAATTTACAAAGTAAATATCAAAATTGTTACAATTGCACTTTGTATGGTGCTTGGTCGTCTTCTTTACCTGTGCCTGATGTTGGAACCAAATTTTCATTTTGTGGAAATAGTTTTATGATTAACAAGTCTAATATAGATGTTGCAAATCTTGGGTTGTTTATCCTTTCACATGTACTTGTTCCTCCCAGATAGTTAGTAGCACTTATGCCATTTTGCAGTCATATCTATTGTCAGTTGGATTACTTGAATATTATTAAATACAAACATATCATTTCCATGTAGTATGTGCATGAATGGTTATGTTTCTAGAAACTTTAACAAGAAGAACCTGTTATATATTGTTGGTCGTCCACACACTCATGGGAACATTACAAGATTCATAAATAGTTCCAAGTGCTCTTTATTTTTCTACAAATTCTTCATTTGAGGAACACTTCAACGATTAGGATTTCTTTATGAAAAGGAAAGCAACCAGAGTTTTTTTTGTGCATGCTATACGTAGTTTGTTTCATAGTGACAAGTTGTTAATAAACTATAACTTTTTTAGACCACCAATTGCTCATCAGATATGCCTTGAATAGGGAGTACCTTTAGATGTCCCATTGGGGCGTAAGACAAAAAACATTGATTATTTGTATTTTTTAAATTTTCAATGGGATAGATGTTAATGTATTTCTCAATTTGAACTTTTGTTTTATAAATTGTTTATGATTCAACATTTACTTTTGGAAAAAATTCTCATGCTTATGTAATAAGTGTTTGGTATAATGTTGTAACAAACCAATTGCATTGTGTTTACTAATATCATCGATGTAATGTTCAATATTTTTGAAATCGAGATTTTGATGATGAGCGACCTATCTCTAATCTTCCATTGCACCTCACTACAATGTCAAATCAAGAGAAGGTTGCAAAAAGAGCGCAATTCAGAGAGGAAGCATACCAAGCATGGTTGAACTAACCACCTATTCAATTCCCACCGCGTCCAAACTCACCAATTAGGAATTCCTATAATAATAATAGTTCTTCACATGTTAGCAATGGAGGCAATGAAATAGAGGTTGGTATGGATGATTTCTTATGATATAAGAGTGCCAAGGAGACAATGTTGTTAGATGCATTCTAGGACAATGATCTAGATAATGATGTTAATATCACCGATACATTCTTTCTAAGACTTAAATAAGCTTCCACAACCCCTCTGTTAGGAACCCATGTCAACCCTTCTATTTACTTCGTTAGTATATTGTTGTTGGACGCATATGCTTTGTAAGTCGTCCTGTAGTATTTGTTGATCCATAGTTTGTATTATTGTTGTTGGACGCATATGCTTTGTAAGTCGCCCCGTATTAATTGTTGATCCATAGTTTGTATTGGCCCATGGTTTGTATTGACACATGGTATTGACCCATGGTATTGGTGCCTAGACTTATTATATAAGTTTGTGTTGAGACCAATGAAAGTACCATGAAGTTATTTGTATTGAGCTTGCTCAAAGGAGGTTTCCCCCTCGAAGTGGCTTACGATCAATAAAAGTGATTATGAGTTCCGTCATTTATGCTATCTCGTATATTTTCATTAATTAATTGTTGCGGGTTCTTCACATTTGGTATCAGAGCACTTTCTTCGGCTCGTTGGGTGAAATTTCTGCCAATTTTTTTTTTCCGCATCTGTTGCAGCTTCAGATCTGGAAATAATCCCTATACGCTTAACTCTGGGAAGTACTTGGGAATAAGCCCTAAAACTCATTGTGAGGAGTACCACAGGAACCCTGAAGTAGCTGGCCCATTGAGAGGACCTGCCAACGAAAAGGGCAACGACCCCTACCTGATTGACTAGTTCCCACCCATGAGGTAAACCAAGAGCTGTCGTTTGTGGCAAAGCGGTTATCAGTTTTACCTGAGTTGTGGTACTGCCCCAATACACAAGCCATCAGACAACATTGGTAGCTGAGTGAATCCCTTGAACCGATAGGAAGCCGAACATACCTGGGGTCCATACCCATTTTCAGCTGAACTGTTGTCGATCATTTTCGCGCCATTGCAGATCCATCTATTGCCAATCACTTTCGTGCCATTGCAGATCCATTCTGAAAGCCGGTTCTGATCCAGCCATTTCATATCCATTCTAAACGTCGTTTTAGATCCAATCATTTTCGATCCATTCTAAGCCGTTCTAGATCTTGCCATCTCCGATCCATTTCGAAAGCCGTTTCAGATCCATTCTGAAAAAAAGTTTTTTCTCCATATCTCCCTTGTTTTAACTATGTTTTCCCTGAAACTTCACTAACACCCCTGCAATCCCATTCTGCATATTTCATTCCTGAGGACCCTATCCCAATTTTCACTTCCCAAAGCCCGAAATCCCACATTTGTCTATTTTTAGGGTTTTCCATAACTCCTTTTATTTTCACCCAATCGCCCTCAAATTTTTCCACCGTGTCCGTTCCCTATTTCTGCTTCTTTGTCCCTCTCTGGCAAATTTTCCCATTCTTTCACCCCGCTTCTGAAATCCTCATTTTCTACTTCCCTATCCATTCCAAAGTGTCCAAAACCTAGTCAAACCCCAATTACCTGTCCAAGTTTTTCCCAAATCCAAATTTCCCTTTACTAAATAAGATTATGTTTGTGTTTTTCTATCCATCCCCCCACCCCCCCCCCCCCAAAAAAAAAAAAAACTCCTGGTTATGGTTGTCACCCGCGCAGGAACAAAAACCATGAAGGAAGCACTTGCAACCATCCAAACCAAACTCCAGGATATGGATGAAAAATTTCTCAGCCTCCATCTTGAGCATTCAGCCATGAACAACAAACGACAGTCCGAGTCTTCATAAGACAATGGGTTCTCTTCTTCCAACAATTTCTGTGGTCCGAAGCTTGAATTTCCTCGCTTCAATGGTACTGATCCGACTGGATGGATCTATCATGCAGAACAATATTTCAGTCTGCATAATACTTTTAATGTCCAAAAAGTTCCACTTGCATCCTTTCATTTGGAACATGAAGCCCTTCAATGGTATCGTTGGTACATCAAGGATCATGACGAGCCAAAATGGATAGATTTTTGCCAACTCCTTTTGCAATGATTTGGTCCTACTACTTTTGATGACTTCACTGGAGCACTCACTAGACTTCGTCAAATTGGCACCATGAGAGAGTATCAGACAGAATTTGAGAAACTAGCCAATCACACAGAAGGATTTTCTGATGAATTCTACAGGAGTTGTTTTATCAGTGGTCTTAAGGATGAAATCCACTTAGAGGTCAAAATGTTCTGTCCCAACACAATGATGGAAGCCCTGGGGTTGGCTAAGTTGGAAGAAGACAATATTGCAGCCCAACGGCACTCCAAACCCACTTTAGTTCCCTTCCGAAATATGGGTTCTCAATGACCTCCCATCCCTCCAACTCCTCGACTAACTCGTATCAAGCATTTGTCTGAAACAGAGATGCAGGCACGCAAAGAAAAAGGGCTTTGTTATAATTATGATGAGAAATTCACTCGGGGACATAGATGTGTTCAACAAAAGCTCTATCTCTTGGATATGGATTCTTGTTGTATTCAAGCAGAGAGTAAATGCATACACAGAGATATAATCAAGAGATAGGATATGAGTCGAATGCATCCAACTGTTTGTATTCATCTTGAACTAGGTTATTTATACATCATACATGTGGGTAGAGTGGTTGCACCCGCTCCAACGGCTTCTTTAACATAAGTAACTAATGACAATTAAGGATCTCAAAGGGTCCTCTCCAACATCTCCCCCACCTCAAAATCTTTCTTCATCCCGAAGAAACATGAACAAACACGAACTGCGGTTCCTTTAGTCTCTGTCAACAGTCGGGTAGTGGCCAATCAAGCCACTTACCCCTTTCACCTTCCTGCCGGATTCATCCTCTACAATCCAGGAGCCTCTTGGTTTCCACGCTCTACCATTGCACCAACTAACGAACTACCGGAAAAACATCTGAAATGACGTTGAATAGATGTTTATGTGTGTCAGCACCGAGGGGCTCGATCAATTTAAGTGTTCTTTTGTCATTATTAACGTGAAGCGCTTTCTCTGTGTGGTATAGATGTCTGTTGCTTGAATACATGCTTTTCGTAGACTTATTTGTCGTGAGGCTTCCTGCAAGTTTCGAATGTGTCACTGCTACTCGTCGTCGATACCGACTGATATTGGTCGACTTGACTCGACTCAACATGACTTACTTGACTTGACATGACTCACACTAGTCGGCAAGAAACCGACTTAATTTACAACTTTTATGAAAATACATGGTTCAATAAGCTTTGAACATCCCTTTTTTCGACTTATTTTCAATGACCCGACACTTTTTACAATATCATGGTCACTTTTAGTATCGACCATTTACAACCGTCTAAAACAATACAATTCTGTCGACCGTATTAACCTTCACCGACAAGAAGAGACCAATCATATTTTTAAATAAGCATCGACCAAAACTTTTACAAAGACCATCTAGCACCGACCAAAGAGTCGACCACCATAATGCTTCAACCGAACTTACCAATCGACCAATTTTTACAATAATCGTAAAGAACCGACCATTTTATATCTACCAATTACTTGGCATCAACCAAAATGGAAAGCAACTATATTTATAAAGTGACTTCTCATTTACTTCCACCATAGTTGAGCGTCGACCATACCAAGGATTTTAATATCAATCACAAAGCTAAATGATCAAAATATGAAGTTGACACTTCATATCTTTATCAATGAGCTAATGGATTTATGAGAGAAACCTAATATCTCATTATAAATCTTATAAATTATGCGTACCAGTCACTTTTGTGATGATCGGCTTCCTTCATTACTGGACGACTGTGCTTATCACTGTGTATGCTCCCTTTATCTAGAAATAAATTGTTAATCAGGCCTACATCATTCTGGTGGTCGGCAGGTGTTCTTGTGAGCAATAATAGGTTGGGAGACAGATTTTTCTGAAAGATGGGTCCATGCAGTCGACGACACATGCATTTTGGTTGATTTCTTTGATCCATAGGCAGAGTGGTCAGCGTCTTCCTCGTCGACAGATAAATTAAGCGGCCTTCTAGTTTGCTTAATCGATTCAATAGATTATTCAGGGCTTTGTGATGATGATCAGTGGACTCTCTGAAGGGGGAGTTGAAACATTTTTGGTCGTAATGTAACTCTCTACAAGTTGTTAGTCGACAACTAACTTCCTTAGTCAGATAACTTCTTTGATAAGATCAAGCTCCAGGAGGTTAAGTTCGAGAAAGTGACGTGGTCTTTCAACCCAGATGAAGATGCCTATAGCACAACCATCAATGGCTTCGTTATAGAAATCCTTCAAACTTTCCAGCGACATGAGAAATCAATAATCTCGTTAGACACCGATCCTTCAAAATATTTTCTTTGTCTTGCAGGTTTCTTGCATTCCTCACAATCTTTTCGAGTCCGAACCATCCTCCAAACGCTGTTGCTGTCACGATCCAGGTTTTCTCCCGCAGGAATGTCTTCAACAGTGCATCAGCAATTGAGCAACATTAGCATTTCTTTAATTCTTGCAGGAATTCTTCAATGAACATGTGTTTCTTGCAGGGTTCTTTTTCCTCACGATCTCCTTCAAGTTCGAACCGTTCCTCCTTTGCAGCTACTGTCACCCAGCCAAAAGAAAATGGCAATGACGCCAGATGTTGTATTCAAGCAGAGAGTAAATGCATACACAAAGATATAATCAAGAGACGGGATATGAGTCGAATGCATCCAACTGTTTGTATTCATCTTGAACTAGGTCATTTATACATCATACATGTGGTTGGAGCGGTTGTACCCACTCCAATGGATTGTTTAACATAAGTAACTAATGAGAATTAAGGATCCCGAAGGGTGCTCTCCACCAATTCTCCGCCTGCCTCTAAAATTGGTGACGAAGCTCCAAATACAACGGATGATCAGGTTGAGATTTAGGAGTCGCCTATTGACCCCCCATCTCCGGATGACCAACCAAAGATATCTCTCCATGCTTTATCCAACGTCACCAACCCCCAAACAATGTAGGTCAGGGGTTACTTCAAGAAGCTTCCTCTTACAATACTCATTGTTTCTGGTAGCACTCATAACTTCATTGACCCTCAGATCACCAAACATGATGATTTTTTTGTCCATCCTTGCTCCAACTTTGAAGTCATGGTTGCCAATGGGGGCACCTTACCTTGCAAGGGGAAGTGTTACAATGTGCATATCTCTTTAGAAGATTATAACCTGCGCTCTGACATGTTTTCCTTGTACCTAGGCGAATGTGATGTGGTTTTGGGCATTCAATGGTTACGCACACTTGGCACCATCTTATGGGATTTTGCTGAAATTTGGATGCAGTTTTCAATCAATGGGAAACAACACAAATTTACGGGCTTACAACACGGGTCTCTCCGCATCATCAGATCACATTGCCTGGAAAATATCCTTAAGAATAATTCACATGGTGTCATCGCTCAACTCGATTCCATTCAAATGCACCCATCAATGGTCTTCCCTACTTCCTTGGATAGATATGTAAGTGTCTTTGCTGAACCAGTGGGCTTGTCTCCTTCAAGAGACCTTTCCAGTAAGACTTTAGCCGCATTTACATCTTAGTAGGAAATGTTGGCTATTTTGCATGCAGTACAGAAGTGGAAACCATACCTATTAGGGAATCATTTCTGCATCAAGACTGATCTCCAGCATCTGGAAAATTGCCTGGAACAACCGGTCTCCTCCCCAACACACCTGAAATGGGTTATCCAACTCATGGGTTATGCCTATGCGATCACTTACAAGAAGGGTGAGGAAAATATGGTGGCAGATGCTCCTTCTCACACATTTGATGACCCAGTTCCTCTTACAACTATTTCTCTGCTTGTTCCAAATTGGTTGCAATATGTTCAACAAGGCTATCTCTTCTATGACCTCCATGCTTCTTCATCGGTAGGGCACTCCAGGTTCCTCAAAACGTATGACCGAGAACAATGTAACTTCTTTTGGCAGGGACTGAAAATGACAATTCAATAGATGGGGGTTGAAATGACACTCCTTTCGGGACTGCTCGAACCCTTGCCCATCCCTACACAGATTTGGACAACTATTTATATAGATTTCCTAGAAGCGCTCCAGTGGTGCAATACCACATCTAAAAGGACACCATATGAATCAGTCTATGGACAGGCAACGCCATTTCTTCTTCCATACACCCTCAGCAGCTCCCCAGTTCAGGCAATTGACTCGGTTCTTCGAAACTGTGATCAAATTCTTCTCATTCTGCAGGACAATATTCACATGGAAATAATTCGAATGAAACAACAAGCCGATCAGCACCGTTCTGAGCACACTTTTCATGCAGCTGATATGGTTCTTCTTCGTCTACAGCCTTCCAAGCAACCCTCCCTGAAACTCAAAAGGCGTTAGTGGCCCGAAATGTAACCCGAGGATGCTACAGGGGAACCACTCCTTTAGATTCTGCATCAATTTCCACCTCTAAAGCTTTGAGGAAAAAGCTTTTTCTAAGGGAGAGGGGATGTTAGGAACCCATTTCAACCCTTCTATTTACTTAGTATATTGTTGTTGGACGCATATGCTTTGTAAGTCGTCCCGTAGTATTTGTTGATCCATAGTTTGTATTATTGTTGTTGGACACATATGCTTTGTAAGTTGTCCCGTAGTAATTGTTGATCCATAGTTTGTATTGACCCATGGTTTGTATTGACACATGGTATTGACCCATGGTATTGGTGCCTAGACTTAGTATATAAGTTTGTGTTGAGACCAATGAAGGTACCGTGAAGTTATTTGTATTGAGCTTGCTCAAAGGAGGTTGACCCCTCGAAGTGGCCTACGATCAATAAAAGTGATTCCAAGTTCCGTTATTTCTGTTATCTCATATATTTTCATTAATTAATTGTTGCAGGTTCTAGGACAATGATCTAGATAATGACGTTCATATCAATGATACATTCTTTCAAAGACTTACATCAGCTTCCACAACCCCGCTCTTTGAACCTAGCTGGTCAAATTATACCCAGTTGGGGACAACAATGTTACTATACAACTTGAAAGCAATTTATGGCATGTCAGACACGTGTTTCTTGGCACTTTTGAGGTAACTGACCATCAACTTTCTTATATTTTGAGGAATCTTGTTACACAATCAACATTGAAAATGGTCAATTTTACAAACGTTAAATGAAATTGTACATTTATATTTCCCACTAACTATAAGTTATTCAAATATAAGTCACTTTTGAGTGATAATGTTGCTCGACAACTGCGATTAGGTAAAACAAATGTTGAAAATGTTGGGTGTTGAATGCATATCATATCATGTGTGTTCGAATGATTGTATTCTATATAGAGAAAAATATGTAGGCAAAGAGATATTGCCAAAATGTGGGCATGACAGGTACCATAAATCAGGAAAAAAATATAAACAACATGATCCTCCTCGTAAGATATTGAGGAACATGTCTATAATCCCAAGGATTCAAAGGCTCTTTTGTTGCAAATAATTAGCTATGTTGCAGGGATGGCATGCCTCTAACTGAAGTGAGGAAGTAGTTATGCGAATTCCAACATATTCAATAGCCATGACTCATATAGAGGATAAATGGCCCAATAAATTCAAGGATGAAGTATAGAGCCTTCAATTGCGCATAGCCATGGATGGCATCAACCCGTATTCCCTCCAAAACACTAACTATTTTGTTTGGCCTGTAGTAGTGATCAATAACAATATCCCCCTTGTTTTTTCTGAAGAATGAACATCTTATGTTGGTTCTTATATTCCCTAGTAGAAGACAAGTGAAGAATATGGATGTTTACCTACAACCATTGATCGATGAATTGAAGGAATTATGGGAAGGGATACAGGTATATGATGTATCAAGACCCATCCCAATAGAGATGATTTTTATGTTGTATGGCATATGTGCGTACACCACACATGATTATCTGGGATTAGGATTTTTCTCTAGTAAATATGTTGTTTGATTTGTTTATATTCGTAGCAATATTTTTTGGCATATTTAATTCGGTGCAATTGTATTGACCTTCAAGACTAATGTGATTTGTATACCATAACACCATAGGTCTTGTAACAAAAGGGTATCATGGAAATAAATGTTGTGGACCTTCTATGAAGGCTAGGTGGTCCATGAAAAATAGGATTCTACATGAAAAATATAGTCAAATTAATTAATCTAGTCAACATTAATTCATGTTTGGCATTTAGCCCCACAAGAACACATGCACTCTATGCCTTTTTTACAATTAGATGCATAATAAACTTGTACCCAAAAAGAGTATGCATCCTTGTAACAACTAAGTGATCTCTCCGTTCTACTTATAAATTAATAGAATCCTCATATGATTTTGACCACAAACTTTGGCCATAATGACATAAGAACTAATGATATACTTCTTAAAACCTCATATAAATTTTGAATGTAATAAGGAGTGGTCAGGTGCATAGTAATTGTAATATTTAATGCATTATGCAAAGGTACCCTATATATGTCATCTTTTTTTACATCGATGTTAATAAAATCGAGAAATGTTTAAAAGATGATGGCTACATTGAAATCAACATGCTTAGTAAATCCCTTAATGATTAATAGATTACATTATTATTTTTATTTTTAAACTTTTAAATCCCTTGATGAATAAGAAACTCAACCTTCTCAATCATTCAATACAATTATTATAAACTTAACATTAATATTAATACCAATATTATGATAATTAAACCTAAGAGAAAAAAAATATCATCTTATTTTTTATGGTGGTAACACCCTACATAGGCATCAATTTAAATTGTCGTTTAAAATAGAAGGACAATAGTGAAATGATCAATAAAAGAAACATGGATACTACAAAGATTTTATAAATCCTAAATTTAATGATCAAAACTATTTTTCCAATTTTATGTGCATAAAGAACAAAATTAATACTGTCAAAAATAAAACCAACGGGATTCATAATATCCATAATGAAACTACTCAATAATCTAACAAAAAACAATAGATTGGGATGATTGATTTTGTAAAATTTGTGATAAATAGGAGATGAGAAAAGAACATAATTTCATTTTCACATGGCCCACATTTAATAATGTAATTGGAAACTTTACTTAGATTTATATATTAGTTTTTCTTTCTACTTACCAAAAGCACTATGAACTTGGTATTTCCATTTCTTATTGCCCTATGTATCTTGTTATTGCAGAATTGTAATTGCAAGAGTATTGTGTGACTCTACACTTGTGATTGAAACAGAAATTTGTAAGTTTGCGAGTTTGTTTTTTTTAACTGTAGTTTTGCAATTTTGTAAAATATTTTGTAATTTGTAAATTAATTTGTAAACATAATTGCAAATTTATAATTGTAATTTGCAAGCTATGATTGTAACTGTAATTGCAATTTGCGATTGTAAATTTGTAGTTGTAATTTGTAAATATAATTCATAATTTCTTATTGTAATTGTAATTTGTAGTTGTGAAACTGTAATAATGCTTGTAAATTGTAATTTGCGATAGTAAATTTGTAGTTGTAATTGTCCAATTTTTAATTTGTAAATCTAATTTGTAATTTCTTATTGTAATTGTAATTTGTAGTTGTGAAACTGTAATAATGATTGTAAATTGTAATTATAGTTGAGATTGTAACTTGCAACTATAACTAATATTGTGAACAATTTGTAATTAAAGTTATAGCTAATATAAAAGACATCGACATAAATAAATAAATGAAATTACATCACGCACATTAATCACACTCATTGACATAAACAAAATACATCATACACATAAAGATACCTATCATAAAATAATTTAACAACCCATTGAGTTGATAAAAAAAATAAGTCCATGTATATACATAACAATAAAATATATTACAATGTGATCATCAAATCAATGGCCACCACCACCATCACTTAACATCATGAAACGTACCAATAACATCATCATCATCATGACCACCTACTAAACAGAAATACAATCTAACATAACCATCACACACGTATGACAAACATCATCTAACATACACATATATCATCTCCTATTAAACATAAGCACCATCTTACATACACATAAAAAAATAGCTAACATAGTCTAACATACACATCAAACATCACCTAACATACACATGTAAACATTTCCTACCATCATCTAACATATACATTTAACGGATTTAAACATCATCTAACACACAAATCTAATAATAACATCTAACAAAACACAATTTGCATTATCTAACATAACCATCATGCACACATCTATCAAGCACACCTAGAAAACATATCTAACCTGACCTAACATACACATAACCATCAACATCAACATGAAAAATTCAATATATATATATATATATATCAAACTCATGATGCATGCCAATATACATCTGGAGTACATTTTTTTTTATGAGATAGCCAGTCCACCTCCGGAACTAGAGGCATAACTACCTCTTCCAACAAAGGCAGAGGCACCAACACCTCCACCAGCAAATGCATCATTACCTCTGCTAGGAAAAAAGTAGATTGTAGAGAAGCAAATATATCTCCATGAAGATGAATCTCACCTATTGTAACCATCTTATATAGAACTAAGGTGAGTGGAGTAAGAGATGGTGGATGGTCAAGTCGGTGAGGAGGAGAGGCTAGTCGGTTGACATGTGGATGGATTGGAGATGGTGGTGGGTTGCTTGGTTGTGGAGGAGTAAATAGTGTTCGTTTATCATGGTGAGGAGAAGGAGGAGGAGGTATATCATGAGATGTCGACACTCCCTCATCATAGTGAGGAGGAGGAGGAGGTGGAGGAGGATGAGGATTTCTACCCTCATCATATGTAGTATTTTCCTCCTACCTCCAAGCATCTAGAAGAATGGATGTGCCGATGACATACTGCATCAAAGGCCTCGAATCACAAGGAAGCATCCTCCATAACTATGCAAGCTCAGGGTCTCAAGTGATCTCCTATTCCCATATAGGTTGGACTCCTCATCGAGCCAACAATGTGTAAAACTTGTCCACCACATCATGTCAAAACCCAGTATCCATCCTACATTGTAGGTCGGGTCTAATAAATGCAGGCACCTCGAGGTCTTGCATATTGTCATCATACTGAACGAAAGGATGCCCCTCCCCATCAAACGTGACAATGTCTACAAAATATATAATACACAATAGTAATTAGACAATTTCATTAAACAATTTAATAAAACAATTTAGAATATATTTCATCTTCATTAAGTAGGATAATAAAATGAAACTAGATTAATTTAAACATATCGCTAATATTACCTCTATCATTTGGTGGCTCAACCTGGGTGAAAAATATGTTGGGACATGCTCTCTAGTCCAACCCTGTGTACGGATATGGGACAAGGTCCAATGCATGGTCCTCCATGTTGTATAGCATCTCCAACACCTCTGGTGTGATCCTAGATGGGAACTCGGGTTCCCCCCTCTTAGGCATCATCTGTCCCCACATGTGCATATGCACCTCCATCATAATCCTAGGATAGCAGCAGTCAAATGATGGTTGTGTAGCCGGAATCCTAAAAAAAAATAAACAAAAAATATCTAAACCAAAAGGGAATTTGTCCCTCCCATCAATTTGTGCATGGCATCAATTCAAATCAAACAAAAATTGCCGCAAAAAAAATGGCGGACCACCTAATGCATATATGTTTCCACACTAAATAATCTATATAAAATAAAAGAGGGAACTAATGCACTTCCCATCAGAAGTGAGGTGCCGATGGTCATCACCATTAGTAAGAAGCACCTAACCTCCTCTCCATTGAAAGCAGAAATCCGTAGTTGTCCACTCTGCACCTAAAAATCAGTAGGATCAGTGACATGGTCAGTGATATATCTCTTAAAGTAGGAGAGTTGAATCTATGTTGCAACACTAGATGGCACATTAGGGAACTGGGGAAAATCATCCTCTCTCATGGATAGACTAGTGATGAAATAAATGTCCTCCTTAGTGGGTTGGAACCACTGATTGAGACAAATGCGAAAGGCCTATCTGTGGTGATCCCAACGACGGATCAACTATACCAAAAAAGCTAAGTTCCCCTTGATGGATGTTTCCTCCTGATAGAACTCCAGGAGGTCAAAAACCATCAAGAGGTCTTGTGTTTGATCAGTATTGGGGTGATAGTACAAATCCCTCTCCCTCTCTCTAGCCTCCCACTGGTGCATAAAGTTGTATTGGTCAACTTGTGCTTGATGCTGCTAATTGGCCTCTCACCATCGACATATATGATTCACATATAACATTGATCAATCTCATAAACAGACATAAAAAATTAAATATTTGAATTAAATGAGCATGTTATTTATTAACATCAAATAATATTTTTTCTCAAAATAAATGAATTTGACAAGTAGTGCACCTAAATTACAGTAACGCACCGTCACTGGTTCTCTTCTAACACAAGAGCACTACACACAGTGTGCTACAATGAAAGAAATGCATCACTTACATAAATAAAATAAACTAAAATTTAAATCATATGGATAATCGAAGTGTTACAATGACAAAAGCATCGTGAATGGTGCACTACATGGACCCTAACGCACTATGTGCCTATTTATTTTTTTAACAAAAACAGTGTGCTTTATATTCAAAGGCTTTCATGTTTCACCTAGGGTAAGGCCATCGTCCCTATTGAAATTCTTCAGGTGTTTGTCAATCCCAATAGCTTATTGAATGTGTCTCCTATGATAATTGTCTTCAAGTGCTAAAACCTTCCCTTCTTCAATGCACACATAGTGGTTTGTCTTAGATGAATGTTATGCCACTGCTTATTTTTTGAACCTACCATGAATAGTATCAACGCAGTGCTCTTTCAGCCTTGTTCTTATTTAGTGACCAGTTTCCCCTATGTAGACATCACCACATGAGCATGGAATTGAATAAACGCGTTTCTTTAGCTTGGGATCGATTGCGTCTTTTGTTTTATCAAGCATTCTTCTTAGGGAGCTTGGCAGGTGGAATGTTGTTTTTATATGTTTTATCTTCAACACCTTAGCAATCTTATTTATAGTCCCTTGGATGTAATGGATAAATGCCTTTTATCATATCATCTTGTTTAGGGTTCCAGTTTCTGCTTTCTGACTTTCTGGCTCTAGCAAATGCTCTCATAATATCATTCTTTTTATAACCATTATTTTGAAGAGATTCCAAGAGATGCCTACATTCCTTATCCAGATGCTCCTTATTTGATATTTTGACTATGCATGTGGAAAGTGTTTAAAAAATACCAAGTTTTTGAGAGGGGTGTTGGTGAGAATCAACATGTACATATCTATCCATATGGTATTTTTCCAGTACACTTGGTGGGCAAGAGAACCATCCTCATTTTTTGTTATTAGGACATCAAGAAATGGAAGACAATTGTTTTCCTGAATTTCCATAGTAAATTTTATATGATTAGATTGTTTGCTTAGATGCCACAAGAAACTATCCAAATTTCCTCTCCCATGTGGCCAGATGAAGTTTGTGTCATCTATGAATCTCTTCCATTCTTTAGGTTTCAAAGGATAAGAGTCCAAGTCTTTCTTTTCAAAATGTTCCATGTAGATATTGGCCATGATTGGGGACAACAGGTAACCTATTGCAACGCTATTGGTTTGTTCATATATCTCACCATGAAAGGTAAAGAAGGTTGACTTCAAACAAACTCTTACCATATTAGCTACCTCTTTACTTGTGATTTTTGTTAACACATCAATTGCTTCTTCTACTGGAAGCTTTGTGTAAAGGGAGATCGCATCGAAACTTACCAGTAGGTCTTCATCATCCATTTGTACATCTCTTATTCCATTGACAAAATGCATTGAATCTTTGATGTATGAGAATGTGTGTCCAACCAATGGTTTTAGGATTTTTGCAAGAAATCTTGCCAAAATATATGTTGGTGATCCGATTGTGTTCACTAGTTGCCTTAATGGGGCACCATCTTTATGAATATTAGGAAGAGCATATATCCTTGGAATAATTGAGTTTTTTGGGTAGAGCTTTTTCTTCACTCCATCATCAAGTAAGGATTCATTTATGATTTTAATCGCCTCTTTGATGATCCTGGTGCTCGGGTCTTTGGCTAGATTTCTATAGCATCTAGAAGAGGTTAGGTGATCATACATTTTGGCATCATAGTCCTTTGTGTTCAATACAACGGTTGTGTTTCCTCTGCCTTTAAAATCATGATTTCCTTTTTAGCTCTCATAAATTTTATGGTTGTTGCTTCCTTCTTTGATATGTTCCTTTTCATAGGTTTGGATTGTCTTAGTATGAATGCACATTCTTGTCTGACTTCTTCTGCATCATCTTCTAGCAGCTTCATGATCGCGTCTTCAATTGGACACACTATGTCTTCAACAAGAATTTTAGTGGGAGCGACTGAGAAATTTAACCCTTTTCCAGCACGTTTAAAGCATCTATGTTTAGTTGTTGATTGGATAAGTTCACAACGAATCCCTTGTTCGTGGTTTCTATCTTGTTAATAGCAGCGTCATTATGTTGTTCAACAACGCATCTCATGTTCCCGGTTCTTCATTAATACTAATGTTATCCCGTTTTTCAATATCCTTCTGGTTAATCGGCTCACCACAACGCTCCACGCTATTGTTCATAATCTAGTTCTTATGGTGTTCAATAGTTTTTCACAGTGCTATCCAATGACAGGTTCAGTCGTAAGCACTCGCGCAAAAGATCTCCAGGCGTTTTCTATTTAATAGCCACTATCCAATGATATCATTCTTTTTAATAGCCACTATTTTGAAGAGCTTCCAAGAGATGTCCAAATTCCTTATCCACATGCTCCTTATCTGAGATTCTGATTGCGCGTGTGGCAAGTGTGTGTAAAATACCAAGTTTTTGAGAGGGGTGATGGTGAGAATCAACATGTACATATCTATCTGTATGGGTCTTTTTTTGGTCACCTAGTGGGCAAGAGAACTGTCCTCCTTTTTTGTTATTAGGACATCAAGAAATGGAAGACAACTGTTTTCTTGAATTTCCATAGTAAATTTTATATGATCAAATTATTTGTTTAGATGCGAAAAATAACTATCCAAATTTCCTCTCACACGTGGCCAGTCGATGAAGTTTGTGTCATCTACAAATCTCTTCCATTCTTTGGGTTTCATAGGATAAGAGTCTGGGGCTTTCTTTTGAAAATGTTCCATGTAGATATTAACCACGACCAAGGAAAACAAGGAACCCATTGCAATGCCTTTGTTTTGTTCATATAGCTCACCATGAAAGGTAAAGAAGATTGACTTCAAACAAACTCTTACCATATTAGCTACCTCTTTACTTGTGATTTTTGTTAGCACATCAATTATTTCTTTTACTGGAATCTTTGTGTAAAGGGAGATTACATCAAAAATTACCAGTAGGTCTTCATCATCCATTTGTACATATATTATTCCATTGACAAAATGCACTGAATCTTTGATGTATGAGAATGTGTGTCCAACCAATGGTTTTAGGGTTTTTGCAAGGAATTTTTCCAAACTATATGTCGGTGATCCAATCATGTTCATGATTGGCCTTAATGGGACCCCATCTCTATGAATCTTGGGAAGACCATATATCCTTGGAATAATTTAGTTTTGGGGGTAGAGATTTTTCTTCACTCCGTCATCAAGTGAGGATTCATTTATGATTTTATTCACCTCTTTGATGATCCTGGTGCTCGGGTCTTTGGCTAGTTTTCTATAGCATCTAGAAGAGGTTAAGTGATCATACATTTTGACATTATAGTCCTTTGTGTTCGATACAATGGTTGTGTTTCCTTTATCTTCCATCATGATTTCTTTGTTAGCTCTCAAATATTACACAAGTTTCCAAACTCTGAAACAAAGAGTTTACCTGGTCACTTGCACGCCGGGGAGGCATGGTTGCGATGTACACCAAATTTCAAATTTTTTCCACCGTTTGGAAAAATTCAAAATCCACTCAGCAAACAACATAAGTGATCAATGCCACCACATGGATCACCTATGGTAGGGAATCTAGGCAGGGAAGGTATGGTACCAGTACTCATAGGGGTCAAAACCACTGTAGAGATGGTAAAAATGTTTTTTCAATTCAGTAATTTTTTTTGTTTAACCCTGTTATGTGTGCCCGAAACCCAAATGCCCTGGTGGGGTCAGTGAGAAATAGTGCACCACTAATGAAAATAAAAAATAAAAAATAAATCTAATATGTGATTTTTTAAATTTGAAATTTTTTTATTTAACCCTAGCACGGTGCACCCAAAACTCTACCACCCTAGTGTGTTTATTGAGAACAACCGCACCGATAGTGGAAATTAAAAATACAAAAATGAATCTAATAGGTGGTTTTTTTTATTTGATAAAAAAATTATTTAACCCTTTCACAATACGCTTGAAACTCGAACGCATCGGTGCAGTTAGTGAGAATGATTGCACCGGAAATGTAAATTAAAAATAAACAAAAATCTAATCCGTGGTTTTTTTATTTGGTATTTCTTTAACCCTAATACGATATGCCCTAATCTTAAAAGTCCCGGTGCTGTCAGCTAGAATGACCGCACCAAAACTGAAAATTAAAAATAAGAAACTAATCTAATTAGGTGCCCTCCACTATCCATGTACCCTAATTTGGTGCTATCAAATCAGTTGCGGACCGATGCGCTTGAGTAATATAAACACATCGGTTGCAAAATTTTAGATGTTTTTTTTGCTTGATGGTGTTTATGACCGCAATGCCACATGATTTGTGTTCGCGCCAATGCATTTGTGTTGGTTACGCACCAGTGCGTTTGGTATGTATAAAAGCATTGGAAAAAAAACATCCTCCAAAACCTCTGCCCGCTCGCCTCCACTAGTGACCTCCACTATAAACGAATATTTGGGATATTTTCAGAGGAGCATCCGCTCTGACCTCTGCTACAAGGCCTTTTCCTTGTAGTGCTTGTAGAATCCGTCAAACGTGAGACATTGATGTATTCCCACTATCTAATAGGAAGAGAACTTGCCACTGATGTCTATCAGCCCCAAGGTACTACCGTACTCTAGATCATGTTCCGAGAGCATGATTTGTTGAAGTCGATGGGAAGTGATCTATTGGGAGAGAGGTATTAGGCCATCCTCCATCAGCCAACATGAGGAATATCAGGGAATGATTTGACTTGGAAACGGGATTGGGATTTTTTTTGTAGAATGGACCATTGAGTACATCGCTCGTATGCACCAGATGTGAATAGCGCATGGAAAAGACCCCCTAAGCAACAAGCAATAATGAAAGTTATTGATAGGGGTGAATACTTCCACCAATGATGAAAATGGAATCCAATGTACAACACAAATACTAAAATGTGAATAGAGATTTTGACGTCGAACATCATGGGAAACTACTCAATCAACGACCAATGATGAGTTTTCATTTATTGAGTGCAAGGTTACCTATCAATGATGTAAACAAGGCCAGGGTGTTATTACTCTAGGTCAAAATCTCATAGCAAATGAGTATTCATTGATGAGACATGACCCGCTGGTGAGAATTCCATGGGGACTTTCCACACTAGATGAGTACAAACACTGGTTTTTAATGATACATATTGAGAACATTTTGAAATCAAGGAATGTCCGACATATGAGGTCAAGGAAATTGCATAATGGTCGGCACAATCTAAGACTATCCTTAAACAGTGAGCACAACACAGTAGCGACTTGGGAATCTTTTGACACAAAGATACAATGAAACAAATATGTAATTTAGGAGACATTAGCAGATTCTCCATATGATTGGAAGAGTAACCAATCATAGGAGCCAAAAATCTTAGATCATGGCTTAAATATTGAAGCCCAAACTAGAACCCAACTTGTTAAGGGACTCAAGGCTAGTGCTTTGTTCAAGGATAACAAGCCACAATAGACATTTGAGATCTCCCCCCCACTCTCTTTTTATAATATTTGAATTTTTTGTGTCTTTTTTTCATATTATAAATCCTGAAAAATGAATAAAAGAATGTTATAGTACAGTGGAGAAGACGAGCATTGCATGGCGTGCAACTACATTCCAAGCGCACAAAACACACCTATGCAAAAATAAAATGCAAAAATGGATGTGCAAGATGTGGACACTCTTGAAGCATCTATTCTCTGAAAAAGGTAGTAAGATGTGACTGCAAAAATAGCAAAGGCGAGCGTCTTAGGACAATGCATGAGCGGTAAGTGGTTGATGGAAAAATGCAATGGACATTAGAACCAGAAGCACAAGTAGTGGTATGCAAGTACAATAACACAAAATGAAAATTCTTTTAGAGTCCCATTAGGTAATGCCCATAATAAGATTTGGAGGACTCATGAGGTTTCAACTCAAAGACATGGTGGTGCTAATTAGGGGCTCTTGATCCTAACAAAAGTTTCGACATGGGATCCAAAAGACATAAAGTTTCTAAACTAGGGTACCCATGTACTACTAAGACACATTGATTTGAATTTTCTAGACCCAATTTCATCATGATCTTGGTCATAAACTAGCACCATGTCTCCTTCAGAGAATATGCGAGGATGGATAAATTTTTCATACTGAGCTTTGACATGTTTCTTATTTTTTTGTTAGCAGTAGTGGCATCTCTTATGTGCTCATCGAATTATTCCAAGTACACTAGGTGTTCTTCTAACTGTGTAGTGTCTGGTAGAATCTCAATGTCTAGTTTCAACGATGGGATTTCAACCTTGATAGGTAACACAACCTCGAATCCATGTACAAGATGAAAGGGGGTGAACCCTGTAGTAGTATTGACCGAAGTTTTATATGCCTAGAGTGCCAGATACAACATGGCATGCCAGTTGTTCTTATTTTTCTTATCGTCTTTTGCAACATGGTTTTCAAGGACTTATTGACTTCCTCTACTTTTCCATTTTCCTATGGAAAGTATGGTTATGAGAAATATTGCTTGGAACAAAGATTTTCAACTAGTTCTGCCTTCATTTTGCTCTGGAAATTACTGCCATTATATGTGACAATCTCCCTAGGTATACCGAATCAGGTTATGATTTGGTTGAAAACAAAGTGCATTGTAGTTTCACCATCACAAGTGAATGTAGGAATTGCTTCACCCCACTTAGTGAAGTAGTCTACAACCACAATAATGTAATTATGGCCCTTTTCCAATGACAGGTTGCATGTTGTATAGTCTATCACCCATTTTGTAAATGGTCTAACAGTGATCACGGGATAGAGTGGATCGAGGGGCGCACACATTTTCTTTTTAAAAGTATGACAAGGATGACACCTCTTGATTGCTTCAACACAGTCTTTGAAGATTGAAGGCCATAAATAACCCGCATGCAATATTTTTTTGGGTTGCAGCAAGCCCTGATAGATGACCACCAAAAGCACCAACATGGAAATCATTCAACACTTTCTCTACGTCCTCATGAGTTAGGCATTGCCCGAAAATAGTATCGATACCTTCTTTATATAATGTATCATCAATGATAACATAATTGCTCGCTTGGTCATTATGGATTTTTCATCTCTCTTCACAACAAGATTGACGTGGGACCCTTTGGGTTTGTAAGTAAACTAAAACATTCTTGTCCCAGAGGTCGTCCAAGCTAATGAGGAATATGTTTTTATTAGGAAATGATTCTTACTATACCATCTCTTCAGCATCTCGGGGGATCTTTGACGTAACCTCAAAAAATGCCAAGGATTTTTTAGATTTAGTCAACGCAAACCCTAGATCAATTTCCGGAAGAATCACAATCCACTTATTGTACTTTCTCCCAACAATTCATTGAGAGAAGATGTGTTGAAGGGATTGAGATCTGCAATCATGGTTATTCGTTTAAGGATAACATAGTGTTGAAGTATATGCACTGCATGAATGGATTCAAGTGTCAATTTTTCAACATGGGAGTACCTCAATTCTGGTCCTACCAAGTTCTTACTGAAGTAATAAACGACATGATCTTATTCAACCAAGACCATTCCAAAAGTTGATTCAGGTGTCACTAGATACAAAAGGAAATCCTTGCGATAGTCTGAGGGACTCAGTAGCGGGACAGGAATTATAGATTTTTTTAATGCATCGAATAAAGCCTGAGCATTGGCATCCCAAATAAATGGGACCCCTTTTCTAAGTAGGTGCATGAAACATTTCATGATTTCATCATAATTGGAAATGAACCAACGTAAGAAATTAGCTTTCCCTTTGAGGCTTTGCAGTTGATGCAAATTACACGAGGGAGGCAGCTGAACTATTTCCTCCATCTTAAACAGATTTACCAGAATTCCATCTTTCGAAACGATAAAACTAAGTAACTAACCCGAAATGACACAAAAGATGCATTTGTGAGGATTCAACTGAATCCTATAATAACGACATCTATCAAAGACACCCTTGAGGTGTTTGGTGTGATCCACCCTCTTTCTAGTTTACTAAGTCATCTAGATAGGCCTCGATGATATTCTTAATATTGTGAAAAGCATACGACATGGCATGTTGGGATGTATCCTCAGCATTCTACAGGACAAATGGCATCTTTTTATAAGCAAAGGTCCCCTAGGGGAATATGAAAGTGGTTTTGTGTTGGTCTTCCAGACAAATTTGAATCTAATTATACCCTGAGAAGCCATCCATAAATGAAAATATTTCGTACCAACACTCTCATTGATGATTTGATCGATGAATGGAGTAGGATAGATATCATTAGGGAAAGCTAAGTTGAGTTCACATAAGTCTATACACACTCTGATATTCCCCCATTTTTTATCTACGGATACCAAATTAGACACCCACTCAATTAAAGGGATAGGATAGATGAAGTTATCACAGAGAATATTTTCCACTTCCTTCTTAATGGAAGCATCATTTCTTGGGTTTATCAATCGTTAATTCTATCAAAAAGGTTTAACATTTGGGTAATATCATGTTCGATAATGGCTGGGTTGATTCCTAGCATCTCTTCGTAATACCAGGAAAGAATATCTTAGATTCTTTGAGCAATGAAATGTAAATCTCAATTTCCTTTGGCGAGAATCTACAACAATAAATACATTCTCAAAAACCCATGGATTCCTGGAAATATTGATGGGAATGGTTTTTTAAATGTTGGTAATATTCCCTTATGCATACACTTGATATTTGGCAAGAACGATCCCATACCAATCCATGGAGCCTGAATCAATGGTTATGTTTTCATCAATCCTCACATCATACTTTCTAGGTAGAAATGATGCACATTGGTGCATTCCTTTCCAAGGTATTTCTCCCAATATATAGCCTCAATGATAGCTTCATCAGAAGGCATGATTGTATCCAAAGGGTCATGAGAAGGTAAGGAGTTAATGGCCCGCATAGGCATAGAGTATTGATCATCTTCCTCTAGTTGGGAAAAGTGATGATTGTGGTCTTCATTCTTAGATATGATGGCTTGGTAAGCTACCTCATATATAGATAAAGTCGATGAATCCCTTCTACACCCGGTTGTCTAAGTGGGTTTTGGCACTATCCATGGATCTCCAAAATAGGAATTCCTTAAAGGAGAAATTTTCGCCTTAAAATTAATGGCGACTAAAGAGATCACGTGCATAGGGGACACATTGTCATTCAAGTTGAGTGGGGGAAAGTTAAAGGTTCCCATTAATGTATGGTCCATCCCCACTCCAACATTTTCATAATCACTCACGGAATGGCCTACTAGGGGTATGTTATCACCAATCTTGTAGTTTCCCCTAAAGATGAATCCTATACATGATGGTAGAGGGGATATGTAGCCAAAGAGGTGAACCACGAGAGCCTGATTCCCAAAAGGATTGTATGTCATGCCAATCGAGGCACCCTTCACTTTATACTATCAAATCCAAAGATAGAAAATGAGGAGACCCTGATCTACTCTCGACAGGAGAGATCTAACCAGATCACCAGATCAAGCTATGTCAATAGGGTACGTAAGGTGATAGGTAAAGAAACCTAGATTTAAGGAAATAGGGTCATTGTGGAGGCTTGAGAAATATAGGATTTGATTTAGGCACGGTGACTTAAAAATTAGAAATGATTCCAGGATTCAAGTGCTAGTACAAATGATCAAAATCAACTGCCTTGGGAAACATGACCCTTAAAAAAGGGAAAGTGCCCCAAAGAGTAGATCTGAAAGTTTAGGCTTTCTAGCACAGCTTTATTGAAGGATGTGACAGTGTCAAAGCATGCAAGCTCACAAACAATGGTCAAACGATAGGAAAAACTAGTCAAACAGGGAATGCACAAGGGTTAACAGACTAGTGCCTTGGGATTTGTGCCACATGGAGTACTCCAACCATGAAGTATAGGAGAACCCACCTAGGGATATGCAACAGCCTAAAAACCTAGAAATGGTTTTGCAGTAAACCAAATCGTTTGAGCCAGAGAATTTTTCGAAATTTTTATGCTTAGGGTTTGAAAGTAAATGACAGATGGGTAGGATAGAAGAATAATTTGCATACCTTGCAAGCGTACCTGATTCATGGAGATGATTACTAGGATGTCGAGGATTGTTCCCATAGAGATCAAATGAATATTTGGCGCTTTATCTTTCCCTCACAAGTTTTCCCAGTTCACTAATGTGCCCTCCTCTTCCTACCAAACCAAGGAAACAAAATCAATCAATTGAGCAAGAATGAAGGTAAATACATATGAAGAAAATGATCACAAGAAGTAAAAGGTATCAATACAATGATACTCCCTGAACTGGACAAAGAGAAAAGAGAGAGGTAAGGAGAGTCTCCTCAGCCAGTGCACCACTCCTCCAAATCGACTTCTTCACCTGTAGATAAATGTGGAAAAATAGATGTGCAAAATAATCACCAATACCCTCGGTGCAAAGGAAGAACAGTTTCAATCAACATAACCAACATCCAAAACGAGAGCACAAGTATTTGCAAGAATATATTTTTATTCCAAAAGCCAAGAGCCAAAATTTATTTACAATGAGACAGTCTCTCCTTCAAATAGCAATGGGAGAGACCAAAACCCTAACCACCTTTTTAATGAGTGGCTAATATTAAAAGATACAATGTTCTAATCAATGGTTGAGATGAGCTCAACAATAAAGTACAAAGATCAACTCATAAAGTGACTAGGAAAATATAACATGAAGCTCATGGTGGGTCTATGGGGTGATATAATCCCTCTCTAGTGTGTCCCCATGGCACAATAACATAAAATATAACATCAAGGTACAATAATGTGACCATGTGGCCAAGTCGTGTGCCCTCAAAGACACAATAAAACCATAAAAACTGAGCTTGGGAGGTGTGTGGTCCCCATTGGATGATGTAACTGCTCTGGAAGGTGCGGTAGATGTCAAAAATATAATCAAAATCATCCTTATTCCATTTCCTTGCCTTAGTAGCCCAAATTGAATTCCTCTATAGCCATTTTACCATCTTTTACGCCTTTGTAAATCACTTGTAGAAGATAGAAATGCCCATAACTCACTGCTTGGTCACCCAAGGCCAAAACAGACTGCACCGACATGTCTGAGAGTATGGATATATAGTAAAAACAAGTGGCTGGACACCATAATCTCTCTGTATCTCCCTAGGTGAAAGGAATAAAAATTCAAACTACTCTGCCAGGCCATTTTAAATGGCAAATCTACACCAAAATGATAAATTGACATATACCTCAACTGAAATTGCCCGAAACTGCAAACTGAGCATCCCAATGGACTCAGAAGATCCAAATGTACTAATAATGTGTACTCATACACCATGTGGATGACTGTATAATCATATAATACCATAACCATGCCTAGCAAAAAAAAAAAAAAAAAATCTGTAAATGATCAAAATCATAAAAATATACCAAATCATCATATGAAACCTGTAGCTGCTGCATGGAACCACCTAGTGGGTATTGTAATACCATATATCATCAATCTCTAACATCACTGGTCTAATGCATCATTTGACCAGGTCAAACTGACCAATAATATGACCAAAGCTAAAACATCAAAATGTTGCAAGTGTAACTGGTTATGACATGCTTCATTAATCATTAAAATAGAAAGATTGTAAACATAATTACTACTTGACTAGCGGTTTTAAAACAAGATATTCAATGTAAACTTCGTTGATAATTATAGCTCAGAACAGAACCTCAAGGATATACTCACTTCATGGTTGTGACCAATTTTCTAGCAATGGGTGAGGGTGAATAAATACAAGTCTAGGCTAAGGGATAACTGTACAAACTTCACATTGTGATACTTCGGATGTAGGAAAGGGGATACACACTAAAGCATATGTTGGACAAGCAATAACACAGGGGATGGTAGTGTCTCACAAATGGATAAGTTGTTTGGGAAGTGCCTATTCAACCTTGAGAGATGTATACAACTCACATTCAAGCTAACTCAGCTCCGTGAGGATATTTTCTAGAGCCGCCATGACTAGGTGTCTGGATAACCGTGACTTGAGACTCTATGGGACACTTAGAATTAGTTTTCCCTTACTCCATCTCATATCACAACCCACAGGCTAATGAGGAATAAATAATTACATTCAAATAAGGTCAGCAATCATTGGATCTAGTATTTATTAAACCATTTTATTTGGACCTTTTCATTTCATTTCCATGGCCAACAATATTTAGATTTGGCATTTATTTATCCACTTCTTTTATTTTTCCTTTATATATCCCTTCAAGGGGATTTACATTTCATTCATTTCCATAGCCCTTCTTTCATTGTGTTTAAAAACACAGTTTCATTGAGTTTCATTTCAATGGGCTTTCACATAAGATATACAATAGTTTCCAGATACATGTAATGATGGTAGTACTATCTGTTTCAGGTCTAGACAACACAACTTAGGAAAATCAGAGCCGAGACACAGAGTAAATAGGGAAGTTCATCCAACAAAGAGGCTAGAGTGGGGAAGTCCTCCACATCATAGGTTAAGATGTAAGTCAGGATAAAACTAAAACTAGGAGGTAGTGGATGGATGGAGATAGTGAAAATGATGCCAAGACTAGCAAGCCATATAATGGTGGGAATGATCACCTCCATTCTCCTAAGGAGGGTAAAACCAATGAGTATACACAGGAACTTCATAATTCTGAGCAAGCAAGACTATATAGATATAAGTTAACAACCATGCCCATAATATATAAACAGACCGCCAGGTCATGACCACTGAATGTTAAATCAAGCTACAAGAATGACCAACAAAGCAATAATACACCAATACACTATCATATACCCTTGGTCATATACCTGTACCAATCATCGGAATCATCAACTGTCAACTGGAAACTGTTGTTGCATCTCTGGGCACTGCATACTGCTCTCTATGGTCAAAATGGCTACATCGGTCAACAAATCTGAGTTTCCTAAGACTCACTCATGGCATAAGGATATATTGGATTCTCATAAAATAGGAGTGATCCTGATATAGATGCTCATCTCAAGCATCTCAATGTAAAGGACTGGATGCAAAAAGGACTGGAATCTGATGTGAAGAATATGGTAGCCTAGCTACTATATATGTGATCACAGGGTACATTTTCCCCATTGTTCTGAGTGGACTCATTTCTACAAAATGACAATTGATCGATGGTGATGAGATTTCCTTCATGGGGAAATTTGATCAATTTAAAATTGAAAGAGACCATAGCTATCATGGCATAATTCCAACTTCTTCCTAGTAGTAGGTTGTAATCTAGTGGAGCATCGACAACTACATCCACATTCACTGTTTTTCCCACTACCTCTACTGGGAGAGCGGGGATAATTCCATGAGGTTTGAACAAGTGCCCATCGAAATATTTTAGCATATTGTATAGGGAAATGATTCAGGTGATCCAATAACTCTCCAACATGATAAGGACATAAGGCATGGGGATGCCTCCTCATCCACCACAGTCTGAAAGATATTCGATCTTCTCATAAATACTTAGATATGAAATGTGGCATGGTGAGGTAAACGGGGCTTCCATTCTTCCAAATAAAATTTCATTAATTGACTATCCAAAGGATCTAAAGCTAGTATTTTATTATGTAGGGAAACTCTGGAGGAATTCCAATGTGGACATTACATAAGGAGCTTGCACAATATTTTCCACTATGCTATAGTTATGGGTAGCATGTGCATTGGGGTTATGCGTTCCCTTATTTAGCATGTCTTTCGACATCCTATGCATTGTATCATTTGATGGCTTCTCTGTGTGCAAAGGATTAGTTGCTTCTATTTTAGCAAGTTCTTTGCCTTTCGACCCATACATAGTTGTGTCATAATTGAAAGCTCTAGTCTCAATACTGATCTCTTGTTCACACATGAAAACATCAAATTTTCTTGTATTTCCCCCTTGTGAGGAGGCACCCTGATTTCCCCCTTGCGGAGGTATAGGTTTTGTATTAGCAGTAGAAACCATTTGTTGTTGTTGCAGGGGGGACAGATTGGTTAGTATTGCAAGTTGCTTGGAAGCTTTTTGTTGTGCCAACAATCATTGAGCACCCTCCAATTTGGGGCATAGGTAATTCAGGTGATTGTTGGTGCATAGTTTTCCTAGGAACTTCACCTTCCTTTTCTCCTTTTACCCCCACTAACATTGTTATTGTTATTATTGTTGTTTCTTGCATTATTGTTTGCTTTGTTCCCATTCTTTTTATTCTTATTTTTATTCCCCCAAGGATATTGGTTACCCTTAGAATCAGTCCTCTACACTGAAAGGACATTAGAGGGTGGGTTGGGATTCAGGTTGTTATCATTTTTATGAGCAGTTGTAGGTGCATTCAAAGACAATTTTCCAGTTTAGTAAACATTGTGACTACCTATGAAATTTTCTACTGGGTCGATCACACCATCGGCATGTGGCCCAGGAGTAGGTTTGGTTGGATTATCATTTTCTCTAAGAGCAATGGGAAGTATTTTGTACAACATTCTAGAATGTGAATACACCAAGTGAAGTTGCTAGGCCTTGATGATGGCATGTTCCTCTGTGGTTACCCCAGAAATAGCTACATCATTCGCTATAAATGGATATAATGACTTAATAAACCAATATGTGAAGAACTCATGGGGAATTTAATATTTTATCAAGAAATGTCTCCTCCACCAATCATGGAGGTGATCGGAGATATGAGTAGACTTGTCTTGTCTGAACGATGTCAGGAGTTTGGTGCCAGTCTCATAGCAGATTGGTAGTTGGAAATGGTTAAGAAAATTCATAGCAATTGCATTAAAATTTTGGAAGGAAGCTCATGGAAATTCAATATACCACTTTTCATCTACCCTTATCAATGTCCTTTGGAAAAGAAAAATCCTAATACTATTATCCATCAATGAGTTTGAGGAACACCAAAGATGGAAAGTCATTACATGTGTGTCTAGGTCTTCCT
This sequence comes from Larix kaempferi, assembly GCA_027924585.1. Classification (NCBI taxonomy): domain Eukaryota; kingdom Viridiplantae; phylum Streptophyta; class Pinopsida; order Pinales; family Pinaceae; genus Larix; species Larix kaempferi. Next base: position 21,215,340 of record BSBM01000299.1, read on the forward strand.
TAGGTTTTGCTTCGAATTTAGGTATGTCCAAGGGAAGTTTTGTAGGCACGAGGGTCCAATTAGGGTCATGTAACACTAGGTCATTGGTTAGTTTAGTCAAATTTGGAATATTCAAGGTAGATAGGAATGGCAACTTGGTCTGAGCCATGGAATTCCAACTCCTGTGAGCATTTGTTTCCCATTGATTTGTGTTGATGAAGGATTGATGTGCTACATAAGGACTGCTAGGTATCATGAAAGGTTTATTGTGTTGTCCAAGGTTTTGATTATAATCATTACTCAGTCCGAAAAAATGGCGTGGTGGTTCCCTCGGGTATGCCCCCCATTCTAGTGAAAGGTTGGATGCCATGAGGAGTACTAATAGTTGCAGCATTTCCCATGCTCATTCATCCTATTCTAGATGAATAAAAACTTCCCTGGTGTATATTGTACCATAAGGGAAATCCAACATTGGTGCCCCCCATTCATGGAAAGGAATACTACCTTGCAGTGCATTGAATCCTAAGGCTACACCGATGTTCGACATACCTCCCAATCCTTGGAGAAGCATGTTCCCTTGAGGCATGCTAGAGACAAGAACAACTCTAGTCACTGTGAAAGGAGTAGGCATGGACAAATGTATGCATTGAATGGAAAGGCATGGGATGGAATTGAGGGACCACTACCAGGAGCAGTGATGTTTTCCATTACAGGAGAAATTCCAGAAGGTATAGGATAAAAAACCGGAAATGACATCCCTGAAGAAAAAGAATTGGTGCCATGTGGAAAATATGTCTAGTTCCTAGACCCACTAAATGGAGAAAAATTCAATGGAAGTGCTCCTCCAATGGAGATCACAGAGGATGGTGGAAAGCATCTCGATGCCACTATGGATGACACATTTGGATTCATTCCTCCCTAAGGATTAAAACTGACTAGGGTTATGATCTCCCTAATCATAGGCACTTATCCTGTATTTTCCATATTATCCCACTCAGACAATGGACCGTTAATTCTAGGGTTGTGTGTATCTGACTAACGGTTGTGTATCTAACTAACGGTTGTGTGTATCCCATATTTTCTATTTCAATAGTACTTAATTCTTCTTCTATGGGAGGGGGTGTGTTTTTGAGTGAATGAAAATGTCCTTCCAAATCACTAAGATACCCCTCCTATGATAATCTCTCAGACTCACTTGATCTTGAATGGTTTTCCTCTTCAACGCTATTAATTTCAAGCTCTTGGTTTTTTTATTTTGCCCCCTATGGGGGTGGATCACTGTGATCCATTCTTCTCCCTTCAGTAGATAATTCTCCCTTTTCTAGAGAAAGGTTTTGAATCCTTCTATACCTACACAAAGATTGATCGGCCACTATGGCTCAATGAATACACAAGGAAGAAATTTTACAACTTGAAAGAAAATAATCCACACTCACTAGAAAAGTTCCTAAAATATTCAAAACAAGAAGTCTAACCCTTCCAAACATAAGCACTGGTTGTTTGGGACCAAATTCCAATCAATGAAGAGCCACAATAAGGGCCTTATGGAAGTCATCCTGGGATGATTAGGGCCCAAGTCCAACCAATTAAGATTTGCATGGGACAATTATGCTAACCTTCGCACAAAAATCACTAGAGGTGCTTGCACTCTCCTTCGGAAAATACCCTCACAAGGATCTGAGATGCAGATTCTATGCTCGTCTATCTCAGGTACCACACGATATTCCCCTTGCATTCACCTTTGTGGAACCTAGGAAAGGAAACTATGGATGCAACTTCACTATAGGTAGCTGGGAAGAAAGGTCATCAGAAAGGGATTATGTGAATGGGTAGGGAACGTAGGACTATTTCCTAGACTCGAATTTGTCAGTAAGTTGTGGTGTCACCCCGAGGAATTTCCACACCTAAACAACTTCAAGAATCACATAACCCCACTAACTCAAATGGCAAGGGACAATCTAACCACTTGAACTAGTTTTACCTACCACTTTACACCTATGTTAGAGATGCTTTCCCAACAAGTACTTTGCCTTACTAATGTATTTTTCACTCTTTGGTTGTTCCTAGTCTCATTTTATGTGGCATTAGAGAATTTAACTCTCCCATACTAATATTGAGGCCCTAGAACTTAGGATTTTAATGAGTTTCTAAAAAAGAAATTTTTTCCTAGTTCTTTTTATTTTATTTCTCTTTCAAAAATAACAACTTTTCAAGAACAATTCAGAGATGAAGAAACATATACTTTCAATTCCAATAAATATATTTGATGATTTACAAATGTTCACACTCTTTCAACAGAATATAAAGAACTTTCAAGTTCAAGGAATCACTCTTTCATGCAATACAAACAAAGTCCTTTTTCGTTTCAATTCAAATGCAACTATGGTCCATTTTTTTCCTTTTCAATGAGAAAAATGTAAATTCAAAAACAACACCTACTTAATGCAAGCAAACACCGAATGCTGAAATTCTTGTTACTTTGTGAAACACAACTCCAAACACTCGTATTTTCAACTAAGATTGCAAAATGGATTTGAGAAGAAGCAAACAGTGAGATTTCTTAGACTCAAGCAAACGCAATTAAGTCTACTAAGAAGGCAAGGTTGTAGAGTTAATTTCCCCTGTTACGGAAGCACCAAGAGATACAAATAGCAATATTGTGCTCTTGAGTTTCACAACTAAGGTTTCAACACTAAAAAATAGAGGAAAACAAGACAAAACAATCCCAAAGGTTTTCACAATTTATTTGACTCTAAAGGAAATTCACTCGTCCAAACACCGCCCATAAGGTTACAAATAGGATAAAACAAACCATATTGTACTCCAAACAATCACTCAAATCAAACTCATGGGGTTAAAAATGGTAGATTGGGCCATAAAACTCAATGTTATGCTACTCATGCACCTGTCTAGTGTAGGAAACGTATTGCCATGCGATTGTCTTGAACAAGAAACGCGTGGAGACCCTACCACTTGCACTTGTTCCCTCTAGGAAGTGCATGGAACATGGGTTTGACTGGAAAGAGTAAAAAACAAGGAAATTCTCCCAAATTTAGAAAACACAAGCTTACTGAGTTATGACAAGTCTTTTATAAGATTGAAACACCTAAATCAAACTGAAGAATCCAAGCAAAATACCCTACCCCAGCTGAGTCACCAGTTCTGTTGTGCGTAATTTGACCTTATGACTAGGGCGAGGTCACCAACATACTAAGTTGAATGAAAACCAACTCATAGATCGTTTTGATAGACTAATAAGACTCTACTAGGGTTAAATCTAGTCCACTTTAATGCATACACACATGAACAAATATGAGAGAGAAGAAGTGCACCTTATTTATGAAGGCTAGTCCTTGTTGCTCCTCTTAAAATTTTCCAATCTTCTCATGAGTGACTTTCTCTAACTTGCAAAATGTCAATCACCCTTCCTCAAAATATTTTGGCTATAAATATAGATCAAAATAAACCAAGAATGTGTACAACACAATGATCAATTGAACTAATATTCTTCTTAATCATAAATTACTTTTCCAAGAAACAACAATCAATCATTTAACGCTTCTTTTTTGGGGGAAGGAAAGATGTCAAATCTATATTAGTACACTAAAATAGTATAGTAGTTACCTTTTCACTGCTTGGCACCTTTCGAGACCTAAGACTAGGTTCCTCTGCTCTTAATTCTTTCACAATTCCACTTCCAACCAAATAGGCTTCCAAATGTGCTTGAGGTAGATATCACACAAGATTAGAGACTCCAGCACTTGTGGAATGAATGCTCATACACAAGGGTCAATGAGGAATGTGGGGAATGTATGATTCAAATTTGCAATGGTATTTATCTAGAGTGACAATATGAATGGGGTGTCTCCCTTTGGTGGTCCAATATATCATCTCATTTTATGAGTGATGGATATATTTTGAGATGGTTATGATACAATTTAGAGAGTTACAACCAAGTCCCAAACTAACACAACTATCTTAACATGCCTCATTTTCATTTTGTAATTATTTTTTGATAATTTTTTGAGGCCCACACGTGTTGCTCGAGAACAACTAGCGTGGAATGCACCTTGCTAGTGCAGAAAATGTGTGTGGATCATTTGAGATTGCAACTTATATTTTGAAGGGAAAATGACTTGGTATCTCATTTTAGGGATGAGGGCCATCATATGGATTCAAATCATAGGCTCTTCCATCTTTGTAAGTCATTTTTTTGTGAATGATCAGTGACACTTAGGTGTCATCTTTTGAACTATCGTCAGGGACAAAGAAGTGTTGATTTGAGCTAGTATAAAATTCATTATCTATTATGGGAAAAACTATCCTAGTAACTAGCATCAGGGATAGTAAATACATCAGAGGGAAGACAACTTGCTTCTAAATTCCTACTCAATAAATCAATTTTGAATTCAATGAAAGAGAAGGTAAACTTACCCAGATCCCGATGGTTGTATTCTTTGTAGGTGCTTGTTATTCTAAGTCTTGTCCTTCACTCAATCCAATGCTCTCGCATACCTCCAAATAACACAACCAACAAACCTTCCTTAAACAAATTTGGCTATTGAAAGGAAATAACAAAATTCAACATTGAATTCATGATTAACTAAGAAAATTGATTTACTCGAGTTAGAATTAATTCTTGCCAAAATTCCACATGTAAACAATCACACAGTGAAAAATGGTATCTTGAGGGAGGGAAATAAGAGTGATCTTGATCTGAATTTTAGGGGGCATATGGTCTAAATTCGGATGTATAAGCCATAAAAGCATTAAATGGAGAGGCCACCCTCTCCCATTTATCATAAAAGCATTAAATGGAGAGGCCACCCTCTCATATCCATGGTATTTGGTAGCACATAGTTTTGGCCCATGGTATGTCCTTAAGACACATTGTAATAATGCTATATAAAGGCCTAGCAAGCCTTATCATAATAACAAGTTACTCATTTGGTTTCTCTCCTATTTTCTATTGTTGATTGTGAGATTAATTAGATCTGAGTGACTTATTGGTAATTAGTTTCAGAGGTGGGGCTCCTCTTTGAGCCTCACCTCCCATTCACTTCATATGTTTTTGTTCATGCTTATTCTCATGCAATATTAGTGTTTTTCATGTGAATTTTATGACAGCTTAAGCATGCAAATCTGTCATAAAATTCACATGAAAAACACTAATCTTGCTTCATAGTAAATATTTAATGTATATGAATCGGTGCTTCCCAAACAAGTAAACACGCTGTAACCGATGCACTTAATTTATTTACAAGCACCGCAAGTTATTTCATTTTATAATCAATAAGAAATGTTTCAACTGTGTTCCTATAACACGTCAAAGCACCGAATGATGGTGCGCTGACATGCACTAGAAGCACCAGTGTGTTTATACCATGTAAACACACCATTTAATGTGCGTTGACATGATGTAAAAAGCACCACGGTTTATTTAATTTATGTTTTATGGGGAATGTGTTCACGGTGCTCCTAGCGGATGTCATAGCACCGAAAACAGGTGCGCTAATGTACACTAGACGCACCGTATAAGGTGTTTTCTCAATTGTCTTGGTAATATATCGGTGTGTCTGCTACAAGTAAGGGCACCGTAAAGTTGGTGTGCTTATGTGTAATGTACACGCCGACATTTAGTTTCTAGTTTTAAAAATAGAATTTGTGTTATCGTCGCGCGCTACGAAAGCGTAGCGCACTGATGTTACGATGCATTCAATCCATTCGACTCGCCCTGCCGACAGTGCACCCTGTAACAAATTACAGAGTGCACCGACATCCTGTGCAAGCTGAGCGGCTCGAACGCACCATGCAAGTTTTTAATTTGTTTTAAAGTGAAAATTATGGCTCAATTGAAAAAATTAATCCGCTAAAAGTTTAAATTATCAAGAATTAATTTACCTACTGAATCGCGCATTGGGGAGGCATCCTCGCTATGTATGGAGAATTTGAATTTTTTCCCACCGTTTGGAAAAATTCAAACTCAAGTCTACTACCAATAAAAATGAGCAATGTGTCAACAGGGGGTGGAATGAAAACCAGTGGCAGGGCGTCTAGGTGGGTTATGAACGACACCAGTGCAGATGGCTTAGAAGCACTGTGGAGGGGTAAAAATTATTTTGACGGCACGATATTTTTTTCTATAAAACCCTGTTCCGGTGCGCCCAATAGGTGAATGCACCGGTGCATTGTATTTACACCGCACCACATCCAGGTTTTTAAATCAAATTTAACTTTTTAATTTTTTTTTTTTTTTAACAAATACCAACCGGTGCGTTTTATTATACCAAACGCACCGGGGCGTTTATTAATAATGACGACCCGCGTTTAGGGGTTTTTTATTTTGTTTTTTTTTTATAAAATAAGTCGGTGCATTTATTCATACTAGGCGCATCGGGGAGTGGGTTATAAAACGGTGTGTTCGTAGAAACGTAATGCACTAGTGCGTTAAGTTTATAAAAATGCACCATTACGGGCTTACAAAATTTATGCGCATTTTGCATTTTTTTTTTAATTAATGTTTCTTTTTTCAAGGTGCGACTTTGTTTTTTGGAAGTCCTAGTGCGTTTTGTTTGGAGATGCACTGGTGCATTAAGGTTACAACAACATACCGCTACGGTTTTACAAAATTTCTGCATGTTTCGCATATTTTTTTTTAATTGATTTTTTTTTCACGGTGCGACATTGTTTTTTTGGTGGTCCTAGTGCATTTGGGTTGGAGACGCACCAGGGTGTTTACGTTAGAAACACACCGAAGAAAAAACATACTTTACAACCTCTGGAATCTAGCATGCCATACAAGACTAGAAGACTATGTACATTGTTCATGCTGAGAGAGGTAGAGAAAATTTTGAGCTTTTGAAGATGTTCCTTTTAACTTCAACGATTTCTCATCTTCTAGTTGTCAGAGGATCTCCTTAATTCAATTATCTCATCAAACATGTAGATGGAATGGATTTATTGTCCAATGTGCACTAGGGGGAAATTTATTTGCAACTTTGGAAGATATAGAACATTATGCAACATAAAGTCAGGGAATACATGCAGTTTCCAATTCCATTGCTCTTGAGGTTGAACTTATATGCAAAATACACTACACCATCTACATTGTCATCCAATTCTCCAAAAAAATCTCTCTTAAATATCATGTGGGAGGTTGCACCGGTGTCAAGCATCCAAGTATATCTCTAAGATGCAAATGAAGTATTTAATGGGACTCCATTTATTCCAACATTACAATGCACAACAATAAAGTGAGCAGATTCAAGAGCTTTACAAGTCTCACGAGCTTTACCTTTGTCTTCTTTAATCTAGTTATTCATGTTTAATTGTCTCCCATGGATCCCAACAGTGATCTGCATCACGTCCATTCTTTCCACATTGACCACAATGAAGATCAAGTCCTTTGTTGTGATTGTTTCTACCCGCCGCCTCTAAAATTATTTCTTCTACATCCTATATTATTTTTTTCTCCTTTATAAGAATCATTTCAATGAACGATTGTTCCCTTTCTAGGAAAGGTACAAGGTCTCTCCAGTGGATTGAACTATCTTCTTTTTGGAGGCTTTCTCTCTTTCCAAAATCTTCTCCACCAAAGTGTCAAAAGTGAGGTCTTCAAATTTACCACTAGCTTGAAGTTATTCGAGGTAGTGTGAATATTTGGGGTAGAGGAACTTGACAAAGGAACTGAGAGGAAGGTCTACCTTTACATCAGTGGCATTGATGTCATGCATGATTGCTTTTATCTCAGATTTTGCTGTCATGGGATCATTGTCCTTCACCTCTAGGTTAAAGGGCTTCAACATCAACTAAATTAGCTCCAATTCTGAATGTGAGTCAAACATATATATTAACATCCTTAAGGCATCATGAGAGGTTTTAACAAGTTTTATATGCCGAATCACCTCATCACTTACTGTAGCAGTGATAAGTGCATATGAATTATTGTCTTCACTCTTCCATCTAGCAAGCTCTTTGTCTATCATTTGTTTTTTTGGTGCACTAATTATAGGGCCATTCGTTGTTTCAATAGTTTCTCCTTCACAAATTCCATCCCATAGATCATTGAAGATGAACATGTTCTTGATATTCTTCAACCATTTTGGGTAGTTTTCCTTGCCGATGAACACTACTCCGATGATGGAAGCCAAAGAGTACATCTTTTGATAGAACACTCTACAATGAAAAATACAATTTCTACAACACGTAGTGCAAATAATACAAGATGCAAGTCTAAGTCTCTACAACCATTTACAATCCAATACAATAATGATAAAAAAAATATTGATTTTCCTACTGCAATAAACTCTCGACAATACAAAACTCTCTAGAAAGTGCAGGTCTATAGTCTCTACAATGCATTTTGCAATACAACGAGGTTTGAAACATGATTTGTCCAATATAATTTATGCAATACAGTTCTATCTTTTGCATAACCTCACCTAGAAACCCTAATCATGGTTCAAAACTAAATTTACTATTAAATGATAAAATCCCTCGACCCAATTCTCCAAAAGGGAAAAACACTTCACCAATGTACACATTAATACTCACAAAACTAAAAACATGAAAGCCAAGGGATCCAAACACGAAAAATATTGACACAATCATATACGATAAAAAAAAATCATGTTGACATGGTCACCAAATTAGCTTCTTAATCCACTGCATCTTAGTGTGAACTAGATTAAGTTTCATCCCTCGTTCTCATTGGTGGTGCCATCCTTTATTGGAATAAATATTCCTCATCTCATTAGCAAGGTGCTCGGATCAGGTATCTGACTCCTTCATTTTCTAGAACATTGCTTCTCTCACAACACAGAACACTCAACTACAACAATCTCTATGAATTGGGAAGGGAAAACATTGCCAACGATTTTGGTTTTGAACCACACAACTTTATTTCAGATGAAAATAAGGAATAACACATAATATATTTAAGATGCAGGGATGGGGGTCGCAATCATGCATGAATCTAATATGGATCCAAGCTATGTGAAATGATGAATCAATTTGAAGGGACACACGTGTGATATATATGTATTGTAGTTGCAAGGCGAAGGGAAAATCTTTGTAACAAAAACAAGGTTGTTGATCAACATTCTCCCTTGAAATTAGAGAAAACATATAACTGAAAGCACATATACGACCTCTTCACACAAAGCTAGAGAGATGCCTCAACTTGTCATAGATGGAGAGGACTCGCATAGATAAAAACATAGAGCGGAATAAACGACCTGGAATATGTGGAATTATGGTTTGCATGTGCAGTCAGACGCATTGCACAACAGGGAAGAAAAGTGGGTCACCATAGGTAAAATGCAGATTAAGAGAAATGGCCATGGAAAACTAAAGGCACTAGGTCATGGGAGATAGTGTGAGGATTCAATAAAAATAGGGATTCACACAAAAACAATTTAACTGATACCTTGACCATGGAGAGCAATTCCATACTAAGGAGGATGTAATCGTAGACTGAGGAGAAGGTAGTTCCATAGAAAACTAATGAAGGACAAAAGGCAAACTTTCAGCACTCATGGAGTTATGACAATAACGACATGCTATGATAACATTGTATGTCCCGAGGATTGACTTCAAGTTTTATGATTTCCATTGAACCAAAAGCATTGATTTATACAAGGTAAGGTGACCTTTGGTTTCATATTCCAAAGGTATGTTTCATTTTCCTACGACTCTTAATTTTCCTACAACTAAATATTTACAATAGTTTACACAATGAACGATAATCCCGTAGGATTAGGTTTATGAAAATGAAGGAAATATTGTCATGGATTGAGTAATTTGGTTAGAATGTGACTCCAATTTGGTAATCTTTCCATGAATGTCATCAAGATTTTGCGTAGTAAAGGAGATGTTGTGGTTTAACTTGTGTTGATGTTTCTGGTTGGGAGAGTTTATGGGAGAGCTCACCTCCACGAGTGTTATCCATAGAGAAAATGGGTCCACAAAACTTGGGTAAAGAAGGGGGATACCAATTCGATCGGCTTGGTTCAAGGATTTTATTGAGATGGGTCTGCAGTAAGGGTGTGGGCATGACCTAGATTTTTTATTTTATTTTATTTTGAATTCTTCTACTCTTGGTGGAGTTACATTGCCGCCCAAATATTTCTACGCCAACGAAATTCTCAAATTCTTAATACTGCAGTTCACAGACTGGTCATATTGGGTAGGGCTTCCATGTTCCTAAGAATAAGGGAGTGTTGGGTGCTATAGATCTTTGATATACTTGCAGGGTCCAACAATAGTACTTTCCCCAATCTCTCAAGGCACTAACTAAGGAGTATCAACCATGCCCTTAGTTATACTTCCCTGACTTCCTAGGTACTAGAAAATAACTTCCTAAGTGTTGTGCTCAATTCCACTATAGCAGTAAGACAGTCAATTGGATTATCTAAAGTTGGTTTCATGATTCCTAGGGGAGTTCCAATTTACTCTAGGGTACATGGAATTGAAATTCCCTATATAGGTGTTGTCTAATGCGGTACTACTCAAAGGGGTACCAACAATGGTTACAAGGGTGTTTAACTAGGTGAAACATCTTGTATCTCCTGTGCGTAGTCTTCACTGATCGTATATTTACTCAATGAATGGAAGACCAATCTGTTATTTATCACTATCGGAACATGTCTATAGCCTAAAAAATCTAAATTATTGAACACATGAAAGTACTTTGATACCAAATGTTTGATACTATAATATCATAATTGGAAATTCATAGCAAAAATTATAGAATAAAACAAGATTACGGATGAAAATGATAGAATTATCACAACTAGAGACAATAATAGACAACAAAATATGACAAGAGTAATACCTTTATTGATAAAGTAATGTCTACTTGCCTTTTCAAGTGGGAAACCTTCAAATGAAGCCAAACTCCAATTACAAAATACCTCACAAGAGATCTTGTTACGTTGCTTCTACTTATATTTATACTTTATAGTGAATAAACTTTCTAGTAAGCCTTTGTGAGGAACCTGCAACAATTAATTAATGAAAATAGAAGATATAACAGAACTCAGAATCGCTTTTATTGGTCATCGGCCACTTCGAGAGGGCAACCTCCTTTGAGCAAGCTCAATACAAATAACTTCATGGTACCTTCATTGGTCTCAACATAAACTTATATACTAACTCTAGGTTCCAATACCATGGGTCAATACCATGTGTCAATACAAACCATGGGCCAATACAAACTATGGATCAACAATTAATACAGGACAACTTACAAAGCAGTGTCCAACAACAATAATACAAACTATGGATCAACAAATACTACGAGACGAATTACAAAGCATATGCGTCCAACAACAATATACTAACAAAGTAAATAGAAGGGTTGACATGGGTTCCTAACATGCCCCTCCCTTAGAAAAAACTTTGTCCTCAAAGCCTTAGATGTGGAAATTGATGCAGAATCTAAAGGAGTGGTTCCCCTGTAGCATCATCGGGTTGCATTCCGGGCCACTGACACCTTTTGAGTTTCAGGGAGGGTTGCTTGGAAGGCTGTAGACGAAGAAGAACCATATCAGCTGCATGAAAAGTGCACTCAGAACGGTGTTGATCGGCTTGTTGTTTCAGTCGAATTCTTGCCATGTGAAGATTGTCCTGCAGAATGAGAAGAATCCGATCGTGGTTTCGAAGAACCGAGTCAATTTCCTGAACTGGGGAGCTGCTGAGGGTGTATGGAAGAAGAACCGGCAGTGCCTTTCCATAGACTGCTTCATATGGGGTCCTTTTATATGTGGAATTGTACCACTGGAGCGCTTATAGGAAATCCATAGAAATAATTGTCCAAATCTGTGGAGGGATGGGCAAGGATTCGAGCAGTGTCGTTTCACCCTTGTTGACCTGGCAAGTATCACAGTCAACCCCCATCTATTGAATTGTCATTTTTAGTCCCTGCCAAAAGAAGTTACATTGTTCCCAGTCATACATTTTGAGGAACCCAGAGTGCCTTGCCGATGAAGAAGCATGGAGTTCATAGAAGACATAGCCCTTTTGAACATATTGCAACCAATTTGGAACAAGCAGAGAAATAGCCGTAAGAGGAACTAGGTCATCAAACGTGTGAGAGGGAGCATCTGCCACCATATTGTCCTTACCCTTCTTGTAAGTGATCGCATAGGCATAACCCATGAGTTGGATAACCCATTTTAGGTGTACTGGGGAGGAGACCGGATGTTCCTTGAAATTTTCCAGACTCTGGAGATCAGTCTTGATGCAGAAATGATTCCCTAATAGGTATGGCTACCACTTTTGTACTACATGCAAAATAGCCAGCATTTCCTGCTGAGATGTAGATGCGGCTAAAGTATTACCGGAAAGGTCTCTTGAAGGAGACAAGCCCATTGGTTCAGCAAAGACATATGCATATCTATCCAAGGAAGTAGGGGAGACTGTTAATGGGTGCATCTGAATGGAATGGAGTTGAGCGATGACACCATGTGAATTCTTCTTAAGTATATTTTCCAGGCGATGTGAACTGATGATGCGGAGAGACCCATGTTGTAGGCTCGTAAATTTGTTTTGTTTCCCATTGATTGAAAACTACATCCAAAGTTCAGCAAAATCCCATAAGATGGGGCCAAGTGTGCGTAACCATTGAACACCAAAAACCACATCACATCCTCCTGGGGACAAGGCAAACATGTCAAAGCGCAGGTTATAATCTTCTAGAGAGATACGCACATTGTGAAACTTCCCCTTGCAAGGTAAGGTGCCCCCATTGGCAACCATGACTTCAAAGTTGGAGCAAGGATGGACAAAACAATCAGCCTGTTTGGTGATCTGAGGGTCAATGAAGTTATGAGTGCTACCAGAATCAATGAGTATTGTAAGAGGAAGCTTCTTGAAGTAAACCCTAACCCACATTGTTTGGAGGGTGGTGACGCCAGATAAAGCATGGAGAGATATCTCTGGTTGGTCATCTTGAGATGGGGGGTCAATAGGCGACTCCTGAATGTCAACCTGATCATCCGTTGTATGGGGAGCTTCTTCACCAATTTTAGAGGCAGGCGAAGAATCCATATCCAAGAGATAGAGATTTTGCTGAACACATCTATGTACCCAAGTGAATTTCTCATCACAATTATAACAAAGCCCTTTTTCTCTCCATGCTTGCATCTCTATTTCAGACAAATGCTTGATACGAGTTGGTCGAGGAGTTGGCGGGATGGGAAGTCGTTGAGAACCCATATTTCGGAAGGGAACAAAAGTGGGTTTGGAGCGTTGTTGGGATTCAATCTTGTCTTCTGCCAACTTAGCCAACCCCAGGGCTTCCATCATTGTGTTGGGACAGAACATTTTTACCTCTGAGCGGATTTCATCCTTAAGACCACTGATAAAACAACTCATGTAGAATTCATCAGACAATCCTTCTGTGTGATTAGATAGTTTCTCAAATTCTATCTAATACTCTCTCACAGTTCCAATTTGGAAAAGTTTAGTGAGTGCTCCAGTGAAGTCATCAAAAGCACTAGGACCAAATCGTTGGAAAAGGAGTTGGCAAAAATCTGTCCATTTTGGCTCGTCATGAGCCTTGATGTACCAACGGTACCATTGAAGGGCTTCCTATTCCAAATGAAAGGATGCAAGTGGAACTTTTTGGACATCAAAAGTATTATGCAGACTGAAATATTGTTCTGCAAGATAGATCCATCCAATCGGATTAGTACCATTGAAGCGAGGAAATTCAAGCTTCGGACCACGAAAATTGCTGAAAGAAGAGAACCCATTGTCTGATGAAAAATCGGACTATCGTTTGTTGTTCATGGCTAAATGCTCAAGATGGAGGCTGATAAATTTTTCATCTAGATCCTGGAGTTTGGTTTGGATGGCTGCAAGTGCTTCCTCCGTGGTTTTTGCTTTTGCGCGGGTGACAACCATAACCAGGAGGTTTTTTTTTTGGGGGGGGGGGGATAGAAAAACACAAATAGAAGCTTATTTAGTAAAGGGAAATTTGGATTTGGGAAAAACTCGGACGGGTAATTGGGATTTGACTAGGTTTTGGACACTTTGGAATGGATAAGGAAGCAGAAAATGAGGATTTTAGAAGCGGGGTGAAAGAATTGGAAAATTTGTCAGAGAGGGACAAAGAAGCAAAAAAATGGAATGGACATGGTGAAAAAATTTGAGGGAGATTGGGTGAAAATCGAAGGAGTTATGGAAAACCCTAAAAATAGACAAATGTGGGATTTTTGTCTTTGGGAAGTGGAATTTGGGATAGGGTCCTCAGGAATGAAATATGCAGAATGGGATTACAGGGGTGTCAGTGAAGTTTCAGAGAAAACGACTGGATATGAAACGACTTTTAGAATGGATCTGAAACAACTTTAAGAATGGATCTGAAATGGCTGGATCAGAACCGGCTTTCAGAATGGATCTGCAATGGCGCAGAAGTGATCGGCAAAAGATGAATCTGCAATGGCCCGAAAGTGAGCGACAACAGTTCATCTGAAAATAGCTATGGACCCCAGGTATGTTCGGCTTCCTATCGGTTCAGGGGATTCACTCGACCATCAATGTTGTTTAACAACTTGTGTATTGGGGAATTACCCCTCACTCCACGGCTCAAGTAACACTGATAACCGCTTTGCCACAAACGACAACTCTTTGTTTACCTCACGGGTGGGAACTAGTCAATTTGATAGGGGTCGTTGCCCTTTTCGCTAACAGGTCCTCTCAATGGGCCAGCTACTTCAGGGTTCCTGTGGTACTCCTCACAATGCGTTTTAGGGCTTATGCCCAAGTACTTCCCACAGTTAAGTGGATAGGGATTATTCCCAGATCCGAAGCTGCAAGAGATGCGAAAAAAAAAAATTGGCAGAACTTTCACCCAGCGAGCCCAAGAAAGTGTTCTGATACCAGATGTGAGGAACCTGCAACAATTAATTAATGAAAACAACAGAAATAACATAACTCATAATCGATTTTATTGATCACCGACCACTTCAAGGGGGAAACCTCCTTTGAGCAAGCTCAATACAAATAACTTCATGGTACCTTCATTAGTCTCAACACAAACTTATATACTAACTCTAGGTGCCAATACCATGGTTCAATACCATGTGTCAATACAAATCGTGGGCCAATACAAACTATGGATCAACAATTACTACGGGACGACTTACAAAGCATATGCGTCCAACAACAATAATACAAACTATGGATCAACAAATACTATGGAACGACTTACAAAGCATATGCGTCCAACAACAATATACTAACAAAATAAATAGAAGGGTTGACATGGGTTCCTAACATCCTTCTTAGTAAAGGAACTTGATAGTAGTTCTAGTGAGTCTTCTTACAAATATTGCTTTCATACTATATCTACTTTATGGGTATTATTTAATATAGGTGGCCTTAATACATAACAACCTATCTATTTAAGCGGAGTAGGGTAGGAAGGCTAACATTAATCAAAGAGATTATCGATGGGGACATAGATCCTTTAGAGTATGGATTTATTTTTAAAACACAAAAAAAAAATTGAAAACATTTAATATGGAATTTTGTATAAGTGCCATGTGACAACTTTAACATGTCATTATTGACTTTTATCTTAAAAAATATTATTATCACCTTTTATGTGATGTTTTGATTTTAATGTGACCAATTCTATATATTTTAGTTTTAACATTTTTATGAAGACACTTACTTATTAATGTAACTGTAATTATTTATATTCTTATGATTTCTCCTTTAATTTATCAATGTCTATACCCAACATGAAACTTATTATCCTCTTTACAATTATTTTTCAACATATTTGTCAATGTCAATTAGGTGTATGGCTTTTCGTGGTTTGCAAACTACATGGTCATCTCCTCCCACAACATATTTTTTTTAAAATTTAAATTTAAATTATTTTTGTATTTTAAATTTTTCTACTCTTGATGCAGTTGTGCTCCCACCCAAATATAAGGGCACTAACAAAATTCTCAAATTCTTAATACTGCAATTCACAGACTTGTCAGAAAGGGTAGGGCTTCTAGGGTCCTAAGGATAAGGGAGTGTTAGGTGCCATAGCTCTTTGATATACTTGTAGGGTTTAATAGTAGTACTCGACCCAATCTCTTAGGGCATTACTAACTAAGGAGAATCAACCAATGCCTTAGCCATAATACCCGACTACCTAGGTACTAGAGAGTAATATTCCTGAGAATTATGCTAGTGCCACTATAGTGACAAGACAATCAATTGCATTATCTTAAGCTAGTTTCAAGATGCCTAGGGGACTTCCAATTTACTCGAGGGTACATGGAAGTGAAATTATGTATACAAGTGTTGTTTGATGTGATATTACTGTCAGAGATATGGATCTAACTAAACTAGCTTACCTATCTATGCAAAACAATAATATATCAACAATAAGTACATAAAGAGAACAATAGAAAAGAGTACACCAGATATACATGGTTCACCCAATTGGGATACATCCACGAGAAGGTAGTCTTCTATTATCTCCAGAATATCTCCCTCAAGCTTACAAGAGAGCAATGCCAATAACCCTAATACAGTATAGCAATACTTGTGTTGAATAAGTAAAGATCATGTGTTAGTGATGTGACACCCTTGACTCTATTATATCTTAAGAGATCAGGAGGAATTACTCTCACATATTACATGTGGGATAATATAATTCTCCATAATAACATCTCTTTATATAATAATGAATATCAAGAGTATACTTTACCATAATGAATATGGGATATAATGTATTACTCTTTTACATAAGACTGTGGATATCTTCCTACATAATACAAAGACATTATTACCTTCCAAGGAATATAAAATATTCCAACACTCCCCCTTAATAATGGTTAGGAGAAAATCCCACTAACAAAGGAAGGAAGGAGTCATTACTGCTCCCCCTTGATGACAACTTCCCTCATCCCAAGTAAGGAACGAAGATGCACATACTTCGTTGATGTTAAGGATTTGGTGAAGATATCGACTGTCTGCTTCTCTGTAGGACAATACTCAAGAGAAAGAACACCATCTGTGACGATACCTCGAATGTAATGAGCATCAAGATCGAGATGCTTTGTCTTGGAGTGATATACCGGATTATAAGCAAGCTGAATTTCACCCTGATTGTCACACTTCAACAGAGTGGACGATTTCGGAAACAGACCAAGCTCAGTGAGAACATGCCGTAACCAAACTACTTGTTTTGCTGCTTCTTTGGCTGCTCTATACTCTGCTTCACATGAAGATAAAGAAAGAGTCTTCACCTTTTTGCTGGACCAAGAAATCGGACCTGAACCAAGTTGAAATATATAACCAACAGTTGACCGTCGATCAGAACTGTCACCTGCCCATTTAGAATTTGTATAACCAGAAAGTGAAACTGTAGTACCGCTCGAATAAAAAACACCATAGTACAATGTCCCCTGTAAATATCTCAGAATTCTCTTGGCTTCCTGCCAATGAATTTCATGAAGTTGCTGCATGAACCGTGAAACCATACTGACAACGAAATAGAGATCTAGTTTGCTGTGAGATAAATATATCAAACTGCCGACTAGCTAACGATAAAGAGTAGCATCAACAAGAGGAGTAGTACACTCAACATTTAACTTTACACCGGACTGAAAAGGCGTAGGAGCAGGTTTACAATCACTCATGTGGAAATGAGCCAATAAATCTGTAGCATACTTCGGATGAGAGAGAAAAATACCATCTGTCAGATTCCAAATTTGAAGACCCAATAAATAGTGCAATATACTGAGATCAGTCATTTCAAACTGCTTTTGAAGATCACTTTTCATATTTTGAATGAGAACAAGTTGGCTGCCAATGATAATAATATCATCCACATATAAAAAAATAACAATGATATTATCATCAACATGTTGAAAATACAAGTTAGAATCAGATATACAACGCTTAAAACCATTATTCAAGAAATATGTATCAATTTTATCATACCAATTCTAGGTGCTTGTTTAAGACCATATAAAGACTTGTGTAATTTACATACTAAACTTGATGATTCAACATTAATAAAACCAAGAGGTTGTTGCATATAAATGTCTTCATTAAGATCATCATTTAAAAAAAGACTTTTAACATCCATTTGGTGTATTTCCCATTTATAAGATGCAGCAATAGATAAAATGGTTCTTATTGTATTCATTTTAGCAACAGGAGCAAAAGTTTCATTATAATCTATACCTTCAATTTGATTAAAACCTTTTGCAACTAATCTAGCTTTATACTTTTCAATCTGTCCTTCTGCAGTAAATTTAGTTTTATAAACCCATTTCCAACCAACTAAATTATTTCATGGAGGAAGAGGAACAAGAGACCAAGTCTTGTTCTTCATAAGAGAATCATACTCAGCAGACACAGCTTGTTCCCAATGAGGTTTACCCTTAGCTTGAGCATAAGTAGTAGGATCATTTGTGGTCAAAATTTTGGTCATAGGAGCAAAGTTAGATCTAGTTCTACGACTATCGGAAGGGATTCTGATATCACTTCCTGCAGATTCAAGAGTTTTTCGGGCCCAAATAGGAAGGTTAGAAGGGACAGAAGTCACTTTAGGAGATTCGAGACATTCAGGTGGAATACTTGAAGAAGAAGAAGAAGGTGAACTAAGATCAGTCACAGAACTGGAAGGAATAATCGAGATACGAGTAATAGGTGATAAGGGAATATTCAGAGTAACATGAGGTTCAACAGACTTAGTTGGTGGAGAAACTTCAATAAATTGAACATCTCTTCTAATGATGACACTTTTATTAGAAGGATCAAACAACCTATAAGCCTTAGAATCCTCAGAATAACCAATGAATATACACTTGTGAGACTTGGGTTCTAACTGTTGTCATTTGTCATCAGGAATATGAACTCAACATTCACAACCGAACACTTTAAAGGTACTAATGTCTGGTTTCTTACCATTCCATTTTTCCTCAGGGGTAACATGCTTAACAAATTTTGTAGGAACTCAAATAAAGTTAGCACAACTTATGGCTTCGGCCCAAAATTTCTTATGTAATCCTTTAGAATAAAGCATACATCTAGCAATTTCAACTAATGTTTTATTTTTCCTTTTAGCAATACCATTTTGTTGAGGTGTGTAAGGAACAATCTTTTGATGTCGAATGCCATGTTTAGATAAAAAAGCTTCAAATTATTTCTTAATGAATTCCCCCCATTATCAGTTCTTAAAGTCTTAATCTTTTTACCAGATTCATTCTTAACCAAGGATTCAAATACTTGAAATTTAGAAAAAGTGTCACTTTTATGTTTCAAAAAATAAACCCATGATTTTCTACTAAAATTATCAATAAAAGTAAGAAAATAAACTGCATTAGAGATATAAGGAACTTCAAGAGGACCACAAATGTCACTATGAATTAATTGCAAAGGTTCTTTAGCACGAAAAGCTTAACCTTTATCAAACATTTCTCTATGATGTTTACCAAGAGCACAACCTTCACAAACACCGTTAGTAGACGAAATATGAGGTAAGCCATGTACCATTTTAGTTAACATTTGCATTTTACCATAATTCAAATGACCTAATCTTTCATGCCATAATTTACTTAGTTCATCAGCATGAGCAACATAGGAATAAAAAGGTTGTCTTTTAGTTGAATTAAAACCAACAAATTTATATACACCAACAATATGATCAACAATACCAGAAGAAACTACTTTAAAATTTTGATTGATATCTTTAAGAACATATTTATCAAGCCAAGCTTCAAATTTAAATCCTTTTTGACATGCACGATAAATAGAAAGTAAGTTGATAGGCATATTTTCAAATGAAAAACATCTTCCAATTGACCATTAGCAACATTAACATTACCAAAACCAATTACAGAAAGTTGTTTACCATCACCTATAGATATTTTTTGAGATGTGTTTTTATTATTGTCATAATATTAGTAAATAAAGAAGCATTACCAGTCATATGTTTAGAAGCAGCAGAATCCATTATCCATTCCATATTAGAAGAAGAATTACTAGAAGAAACAACAGATGCACATAAATCTACTTGTGATTCATCAGAACCATTCTTTTTAGCCTTAAACATTAAACGTTTCAATTTAAAGCAATTCTTTTCAGGATGATTAGTTTTACTACAATGCTTACAAGGATCATACACTTTCTTCTTCTTACTAGATTCTTGATGTGCATTAGAAGCATTACCAGAATTATTAGTAGGTTTTGAAGTATGTGAACAAGAACCTTTAGTATTATTAAATAAATTCTTAGGATTCATATCATGTGCCATAAGAGCTTTATTAGGTGAGAGTTGTCCTGAAACAATTAACCTTTCTTTCTCATTTATTAATCCTTTACAAAAAGCATCAAAAGTAGGTTTTGTGGTATTTGAAGACAATTCAAGAGCTCTATTCCTAGTTTGGATGAACATATCAAAACAAGATGACAATTTTTGTTCTACAAGAATTATAAGAGCAGTGTCTGTTTTCTTGTAATCTTTACCAGAATGATTTATTTTTTCATTTAAGGTTTTCACTTCAGCAAGATATAATTCTACTTTTTCAAAGTTAGTAGGATCTAGCTCAAAAATATTCTTTTCAAGGTAATAAGCAAAAACATCATCAAATTTATCAAATAAAGAAGTAATAATTTTTCATACCTCAACGAGGCTGTCTTCTGCCTCTATACTTGCCTGAAGACTATCTGAAATTGTTTGACCAATGAGCCCTCTTGCTTGATCACATTTATCTTCCCATATAGCCAAAGCTTGAGCATCAACAGGTTTCGTGTGTTCACCATTAACAATACTCCATAGATTCTTACTCCTGAGAACATCAATCATTTTTCTCTTCCATGCAAAATAGTTAGGACCAACAAGTTTAGGAACAGAAGCTACTTCTGAAGTCATAATGGTAGAAAAATAAAACCCAAATGCTAGAAATGACAAAAAAAAATTGAATAATAGAAAACTAAAATACTTTACCATACTGATCTAAATTTGCAGAAACACAGTTAGAAAAATAGTAAAGGAAAAAAAACTTTTACTTACATCCCTTTTGAAAAAAAAGTGCCAATAAAATCCACTCGCGGTTTTGCCAATAGGAAACTAGCGAATAAAAATTGATACTCGCAGGTTCTACACGACAAAGGTCGCGGTTACTCGTGGGTTTACAGTAGAGTCAGTCGCGAGTTCGTGGGTCTGTAAAGGAGAATGTCACGATTCTGATCGGGTTGTTCACGGGTGTCTCGTCAGTAAAGTCGCGGCTATGCCGAAGCACTCGCGGGTCTCTGCACAGGAGGGTGGCAAGTAGACTGAAGTAAACGCGAGTTAGCAGTGAGAACAGTCACGAGTATGCCGTAGCATATGCGGGTCTGCTCACTAGAATTCACGAGTCTACAATGTATTCGCGGGTTCGCAGTAGGAACAGTCACGATTAACCACGGGTTTTGCGAAGAAAAGTAGCGAGTGTCCAGTTTAAGGCCGAAAACAGTGCCGAATCTGTTGAAGATGGAAACCTGCACAAATTCTACCAAACTTGGATGAAAAATGTCGTTTTGAAAACTGGAATATAGATCTCCTTGAGGAGAATCCAAAAAACATATATATCTACAAAAATAACATCAAGAAACCCTTGAAAATTTTCTACAAAAAAAACTTTACAACAAGGTTAGGGTTAGAAATAAAAACTGCAGAAACATGCCCAAATCTGAAGAGAAGCCTAATGGCTACCAAATAGAAAGCAAATCTACAAATAAACAATGCCCAAATGATAGAATATTGTTTTGAAGGCAATAGAAGGTGCTAGATCATAGCAACAAACTCTGATACCATGTC
This sequence comes from Larix kaempferi, assembly GCA_027924585.1. Taxonomy (NCBI): domain Eukaryota; kingdom Viridiplantae; phylum Streptophyta; class Pinopsida; order Pinales; family Pinaceae; genus Larix; species Larix kaempferi. The sequence goes on from BSBM01000299.1 coordinate 21,237,142, forward strand.
AGAGATATGGATCTAACTAAACTAGCTTACCTATCTATGCAAAACAATAATATATCAACAATAAGTACAGAAAGAGAACAAGAGAAAATAGTACACTAGATATACGTGGTTCACCCAATTCGGTTACGTCCATAGGAATGTAGTCTTCTATTATCTCCATAATATCTACCTCAAGCTTACAAGAGAGCAATGTCAATAACGCCAATACAATATAGCAATACTTGTGTTGAATAAGTAAATATCATGTGTTAGTGATGTGACACCCTTGACTCTATTATATACTAAGAGATGACGAGGAATTACTCTCACATATTACATGTGGGATAATATAATTCTCCATAATAACATCTCTTTATATAATAATGAATATCAAAAGTATACTTTACCATAATAAATATGGGATATAATGTATTACTCTTTTACATAAGATTCTGGATGTCTTCCGACATAATACAAAGACATTATTACCTTCCAAGGAATATAAAATATTCTAACAATTACTTGAAGGGGTACCAACGAGGGTTATACAAGGGTTTAAGTAGGTGAAACCTCTTGTATCTCTTGCATGTAGTCTTCCCCAACCACAATTTTGCCCGTTGAACGACAAATCATTGTGTTATTTATCACTATCGGATCACATCTCTAGCTTTCTTTTTTTGTTAAATTGATACCGAATGTGTGGTACTTAATAACATAGCAGCATAATAATAGAATAAAACAAGATTTCAAAATGAAAATGAAAGAATTATCACAACAAGAGACAATAGTAGATAACAAAATATCACAAGAGGAATACCTTTATTGATGAACGCCATGGTTACTTTCCTTTTCGAGTGGGAAACCTCCAGATGAAGTCAAATTCCAAATACAAAATACTTGACAAGACATATTCTTACATTGCTTCTACTTCTATATATAGTTTCTAGTGAAGGAAATTTCTAGTAGGCAAAACCTTCTAATAAGCCTTCCTAGAGAAGAAACTTTTTAATAGGTAGAACTTTCTAATAAGTCTTATTACAAATATTGCTTTCACACTATATCTACTTTATGGGCCTTATTTAATATAGTAGGCAAAACCTTCTAATAAGCCTTCCTAGAGAAGGAACTTTTTAATAGGTAGAACTTTCTATTAAGTCTTATTACAAATGTTGCTTTCAAACTATATCTACTTTATGGGCCTTATTTAATACAAATGATCTATTTATGGGGTTAGGGTAGGACCCTAACATTAATCAAAGAGCTCATCGATGGGGACATAAATTCTTGAGTATGACTTTGTTTTTAAAACACAAAAAATACCCCCACATTGGGTGTAAGTTGTCCTTGCCTCATCATGTATGAAGAGTATTTGATTTGACAGTTGGTTAATGCCAACTTACAAGTGGCGACAAGCGCATGCAAGCTCTTATTGGGAAAGTTGGTTTTTGGTCGTGGTTATTATGGTCACTCGTGGAAGATCCACCCCTCTCAATCATTAGTATTGCAAGCAGAGACTCAGAAGCTATCATAAAAACTTCACCTCCATTCCTTGACTGCATACCTTGGATTTGTGTTGGTGTTTTGGTTCTAATTATGGATAGGGATGCAACATGTTATTATTGCCATGACGAGGGTAGGTGTAAGTCTTGTTTTAAGGTTCACTTAGGGTGCCTCAAGTTCCGTTTGGTTGGCGCTCTTCTGTCACTGTGTGACTCTCTCCTTGACCTCTCTGGCTCTACTTCTCTGCTTATGATGATGAGACTCAAAAGAATCGAGCGCAAGCTTCTCACGGGAGCCAAACACTCTCATATGCCTTGTGTCCTTAGCAAGCAGGAGAATGCTAAAGCATGCTACAACGACATGGTGTCACCTCCGGTGCAACGTAGAATGCAGGATATGGAAGATTGGGTGCAAAGTAAGTTAGACCACCTCGAGACAATGGATTTAGTCATTGATTTGGGTAGGATGATGGATGACCCTAGGTTGATGAGATCTAGGGAAACCAGATATGTTAAAACCTTGACGATGTTGTGGCACATCAAGACTTTATTAGGTCGTCCCCTAATGGAAAGTGTGGATGGGAAATTGATGGATTCTAACCAAGGTTCAAGTCTAGCCGCTTGCATGGGCTGCATTGAAGGTTGGCTTCGCAGGATTGCAAAGGTTCAGCTCAATCTAGACTCCAAGATGAATGTGTCGGCTCATGAGACGATGAGTATGGTTTTCCGTAAACAAACAACTCTCGGGCAAGCGACGGGTCTGGTCTTTCGCAGAGATCCAACTCCTAGGCAAGCAAGCGAGGTTGATGGCTCGAAGGTGTCCCCTCCCATTACTATTTCCGATTACCCATGACTCTATCGTAGTGCTTTACTCTAGACAACTTTTATTTTTTACTTATTTAAACGCTCCATCTATTAGGCCTGATTTTGGTTCTTTGTCCAATATTTGAATAATTTGGCCAGGCCTGGGGGGCTTTTGTTTTCAAAATTCCGAACTTGGTCCTTTTTGGATAGAAATTCTAGATTTGGGATTAGTACTAGCTCTTATGTCTTCCATAGAAGTAAGTCAGAGTAGAAATTGGTTGAAAAATTATGGCTGTGTGGCTGGTTTGGTTTTCACAATTTTTTATAGCCTTACAAAAAAAAATTAAAAACATTTAATATGGAATTTTGTATAACTTCCACATGTCTTTATTGACTTTTATTTAAAAAAAGATTGTTGTCACTTTTTATGTAATATTTTAATTTTGATGTAACCAATTCTATATATTTTGATTTTAATATTTTTATGACAATATATATTATGGTTGTGTGGCTGGTTTGGTTTTCACTGTTTTTTATAGGCTTACAAAAAAATAATTAAAAACATTTAATATGGAATTTTGTATAACTTCCACATGCATTTATTGACTTTTATTTTTAAAAAAAGATTGTTGTCACTTTTTATGTAATATTAACCAATTCTATATATTTTGATTTTAATATTTTTATGAAGACAATTACTTATTAATGTAACAAATTCTATAAATTTTTATATTCTCCTGATTTTTTTGTGTACTTCATCAATATCTTTACTCAAAATGATGCTTATTATCCTCTCTATAATAATTTTCCAACACTCATTTAGTTGTATGACTTTGTTTGCAAATTACATGACCATCTCCTCCCACAACCTCCTCTATAAGTTTGCACCATATATGGAGATTTCAATACCAATATTCTCTGTAAGTTTGCACCATATATGAAGAAATTTCAATACCAATATTCTAGCTCAGTTTTACAATCTGCTTCATGAAAATAATCCATATTGAAAATAAACTCTTTTCAGCATAATATTATATCATTCACATAAAACTGTTAGTCTGTTAGTGAATACTTAATCCCTTTCAACATAAAACAGACTTGGCTGCTATAAAAAGCTATTTCTGGTTATCATATAAATCTTCCTAACATAGGCAGGAACTTAGCTGGAACAGCTGGATTTCATATTATCATATAAATCTTCACTGCAAATTAGTCACAGTGAATTCCCAAGGCAAGTATAATTTCTCCATGAAAGTAAACATCCTCTCATCTACTCCATATACAGATGTATTGATAATCAGAAACGATCGAAAACAGGCAGTCCAAGCTGGCACTTGATTCTAAAAACCCTCACCACATAGTTACATTCAATTCATGGTAACTAAACTTTTTGGATACATGTAAAACATCGTCTGATCGACCGCCCATATACAGATGTATTGATAACTACAAACAATCAAATATAGCCAACTCCAAACTAGCACTCGATTATAGATCTCAGCCCTAAAATGTTGCTATTGCCATCCATTCAACCCTGCAAAGGCTATCAATATACAGAATAAAATAACATCACTACCTCTAAACAAAAAGTGGGTTTGCAACCAACACTGAACAGAAGACGGCCATTAAAAGCTGAAACTTGAAAAACATGGCAGACAGCTCTTGTGTGGAGCTGCTGCCATTCTTTTTTGGAAGAACCCTATTTCTGTTCCCTAGAGGGTCGGTGCTCCCAGGAGAACCGTTCGCAGGAGTGCCACCACCACTGCTACCGCCACCGCTAACGCCACCGCCGCTGCTTTTGTGACTCACCACTCCCAATCTTCGAAATGCCTCCCGAAAACTAAATCCTGCTTTATTATTACTTTTATTCGAGGATGTTGCAACTACTGTTATCCTCAGCTTTTTACCGGATTTGCAATGTTCAGGAACCCTGGAAATGAAATACCAATTTCCAGTTTTGTTCAAATAAATGGCCTCTCTTGTGCTGGCTCTGTATATTGCTTTGGGAGCCTCGGCCTTGCAGATTTCGTAGTCAGACTTGGAAACTTGAGCAATATCTGCCTCTCCACCACCCATTTTGAAAACTGCAGAAAACCCCAATATCACCAACAAATTATTCTACCTTAAACCTAACCTGATCTGAACACATAATTCTAATAACAGGATCTCTAGAAAATGGAAAATTAAAGATGGAAATGGAGATGAGATCAGATTTACCCAATCCATCGCCAACAGAAAGCACCATCTTGGAGCTTGTGTCACTACTGAAGTTGGCGGCGGCAAGCTCCCATCCTTGAACAGTGTGATCAATTCCGAATCCGAATGCTATCTGTACAGAAAAAAGAATGGCTACAGTCGCAACAAGAACGACAATCAGGCCGTCCATTAGACTGGCCAGAGCTGCCAAGGAGTACTAATTCTTGTAGAGATAATCGGATGGTTGCTCTTGTTCAATGGATCGCTGGATATATATGGATATTTATAAACGCATTTGTGTTTGTAGAGATAATCGGTTGGATATTTATACACACATTTATACACACATTTGTGTTTGTAGAGATAATCTTGGTCAATGCTATCTTTACAGAAAAAATAATGGCTACAATCGCAACAAGAACGACAATCAGGCCGAACATTATACTGGCCAGAGCTGCCAAGGAGTACTAATCCTTGTAGAGATAATCGGTTGGTTGGTCTTTGGTCAATGGATCGTCGCTGGATATATATGGATAGTTTGTTCTTGGATGGATATATATACACTTTTGAACCTTTTAAGAATATTAGTTTTAACAGTATATCTGTACATAATTGATCAACTGTGTAATTTTTTAATGATTTATTTTAAATAATAATGTAAAATGCTTCACGACAAACCTTTTAGCTATCAAATTTCAAATAAATATATATTATTTTCTAGATTCTTAAAAAAGTTTAAAAACAAATCATAAAAAAAATTAGATAACTACGAAAGCAGCTTATTATATATATGTTTATTCTTTTCCTGATAAAATATTGGTTTTAAATATTTTTTTAATTATCTAGAAAAAAATATTGATTTTAATTAATTTGTTTTAATTGTCTTGAAAAGATATTAATTTCAATAATAAAAAATTTAACTATCTTGAAAACTCCAACTTTAATGTCGGAAAGAACACTCAAATGAGAATGAAGTGTCATCATGGTCCTACAAAACCTTGCCGAACAATCAAATGCCTTCACTGATTTACCCAACAATGTCAAACATGGCTAAATCTAGCTTCCTTTAAGGTTTCCTGGAAATTACAAAAAGGTAAATTATATATTTCTATTCTAAACTTACTTGGTAAGATATTGCCTTATTCTTAATTAGAAGTTACTTGGTAAGATATTGCCTTATATTGCCTTATTCTTAATTAGAAGTTACTTGGTAAGATATTGCCTTATTCTTAATTAGAAGTTACTTGGTAAGATATTGCCTTAGAAGTTACTTGGTAAGATTTACCCAACAATGTCAAACATGGCTAAATCTAGCTTCCTTTAAGGTTTCCTGGAAATTACAAAAAGGTAAATTATATATTTCTATTCTAAACTTACTTGGTAAGATATTGCCTTATTCTTATTTCTATTGGTAAACTTACTTGGAGAAGTTAGAATAATTCTCTTAAAGAATGTTCACTTATTCTTTTAATAATATTCACTTGGTTGAAATTAGAGAGCACATGGTTATCACCTGACTAAAGTTTTCCATCGTCGATGACATGTGTGTTATCTTTTGCTTGAGAATGCTATTACTTTATCTAACCACTTTGTGATAAAGCATTGATAATTACTAACAAAGACGATAACCACTTTGTGATAAAGCATTGATAATTACTAACGAGGCAGCTAGAAAGAGACACATAGTTCTAGAACCAAGAACAACCACAGATGGCATACAAGCTATTGCCACCCAAAATGGCCCGCATAATTAAAGGAGCAACAACAATGTATCAATACATAGATCAAACACTATCATAGTGTCCAAAAACTGAAAGTGATAATAAACATGAGTTCCTCAATAAACAAAAGATCAAGGCCGAGAACTAAACAGTTCCATACAATAAGGAACAAAATCCCATAGGGACAATAGGAAATATAGATACTCCACCAGGACCAAAAAGGATGTTCAATCCAAGACACCACAACACACAACCCAGGTACCCGAAGCTCACCTCCAACCAAAAAGTGAGTACCGAGGATGAACAAGACAAGTACACAGCCAACAACAGCAACAGAGACCTGAGCCATCTGCAGAAAATCTAGTAACCTGCATGATGAAGGACAAAAAAAAACAATGATCCCAAATAACCTCCTCAGAATAAAGCCAAGGTGGAACGATCACATAAACGATCATCACACCATTCCTCCACAAAGATAGTTCCCTCTGGAAAATATAAAGCCAGTTTGGATAGTTCATCAGCCAGGGAATTATATTCTCTGAAAACATGAGCAAAAGAGATCTGACCAAAACAGTTGATCAACCGTCTCGAATCCCATAACCAATAATCGAGTTGGAGGACTTTGAGTGAACAATCAACCCGCGCCCACCCAATGATCACACTGGAGTCCCCACGGATAAGTAGCAATGGGATGTTCAGGGCTTTGGAAACAAAAAGGAGTAACCATAGTGCGATGAGCTCACTCCTAGTATTCGATCCCCCGCCACAATTCATCCAAACCTTGAGCAAACGATTTTTAGTTAAGTGAATCACTGCCCCTGCACCACTAATCCGCAAACACCGTTGAGAGGCACCATCAAATGCACCCCAGGGACGAGTCTCCTCAGCACAAGGAGCCTGACAGTGAGCTACCGGTGGATTCAACGTTGTAGAAGAGATACCGGTAGATTCAATGAAAGAGGCAATAATACAACTACTTAGCCAGTAGCACTGAGAAGACTTCCCCTCAAAAATCAAGCAGTTATGGGCTTTCTAGATTTCCCAAGCCGTAAAAACAGGAAGAGTTAAACAATGTCCCACCGAATTGGACCAATCACTGAAGTTATCATTAAAAGAGCCATGCATCCATCTGCATGCAACACCAGCCCTATTGCAGCACTCCCGCCACAAAGATCGGGAGAAAGGGCAAGTAAAAAACAAATGATTAACCGATTCATCATCGACCCCACATAAGGCACATCTATTCGGGCCACAACCACCACGTTTAATGAGATTATCCCAGGTCAAGATCCTGCTATCAAGAACCAGCCAAACAAAGCATTTTAATTTGAGTGGAGTGTTCTTACAACACCATTGCAAAGGGGAAGCAAATGAAGGGACCAGAGAATCATAAGCCAGATGAGCCGTTACCACCTCCGACTCAGTATTCCAAGACCACACCACTTTGTCAAGATCCTCACACAGCTGCAAATTAATTCTTTTGAGGCACAAAATATACTCTATCCATTCCGCCCCCAGCCGACCAGAGACACCCAGCTGATAAGCCGAGATCCAAGAATGATAATTCCTTCTAAATTGATTGAAGGTCACAATCTGATTCAGCATATAATAACCCTTGGATCTCAATAAGAACCTAATTTTCTGAGAGAGAGAGTAAACAACAAGACCCCCCAGGATTGGATCCTCTCCCAGGAGAATCTGACGACCATTCCCCGAGACCCAGGATAGCCAAGAAGCAATAGAATTATATGAACCAAGTAGGCCCTTCAAGATATTAGAAACTCCTAGTTCTCAAATTTCCATTCCGAAACCATTGAATTGTCGAGCACTGCTTGAGGTGTTTGTCTTTTATGATCACACTCCACAGAGAATCAGAAAATAAAGCCCGCCATAGGACTTTTTCTTTTAATGATGTCCCAAATAAGGTCATATTCTTAATATTCCATCCACCTAAATGAAACGGGTGTGCCATTTTATGCCATCCCACCAGATGAAAATGCCGCTTAAAATCCCCACCCCCCCAAATGAAGTTGAAAATGCGTTTACGGATTCTCGCCACAATGGCCATAGGAACATTGCACAATGAGAGCCAATACACAGCTAAATTCTGCTATATTGATTTTGCAAGTGTAAGACGACCACCCAGGGATAACCATCTCCAGCACCAGTGATCAATCCTTTTATCGAATCTCTTTAATAGCCACTGCCAATGCTGCAACCGATAATTATTTGGCTTGAGAAAGAAACCAAGGTAGTTTGTACCCTCCTCTAAAGGTTGGATATTGAAAGGCATCAGGATCCTGATCTGCTCAAAAACATCCACATCCACTTCTGAGAAAATAAGTACAATTTTTTCCTTACTAATGAGCATACTAGATGCTTTACAGAAAATGTCCAAAATCCACTTTAAATGAGACCACTCCGAGAGTGATCCACCCCCATATAACATGACATCGTCCACAAATAAGGTATGGTTCACCACTGAATGTGGAGCAAATTTAATTCCCTGAAGTTTATGTTCTCCCATTGCTTTGTGGATAAGCCCGCTGAGGCCCTCAATAACCAGAAGAAATAACAGGGGGGAAAGTGAGTACCCTTGTCTCAAACCCCTCGTGATTTTAAACAATTCAGTGGGCGTGCTATTTATAATAACAACAAAATTAACTAATGATACACAAGCCATAATCCACTTACTGACCACCCAAGGGAGGCCAATCTGGATCAATATTAGTCTTAAAAATGTCTATTCCACTCGGTCATATGCCTTCACGAGATCCAATTTTAAAAGGATCGCTTCTAACTGCTTAGATTTGATAGAGTGAAAATCCTCTTGAGCCACCCCAACCGCATCCAAAATTTGACGGTCATGTAAGAACCCAAATTGTTCCTTAGAAATATATTTGGATAAACCGGGTTCAATCTCACAGCAATGGTTTTGGCTATGACTTTGTAGATTAGGTTGCAATGAGAGATAGGACGAAAGTCATTGAAACCCTCAGGATGTGAGCACTTAGGGATAAGAGTCAAGAAAGTAGAATTAATCGCACCAAAGATAGATCCAACCAACCTGGATTCCTCCACCGCATTCATTATATCTTTCCCCATGATATCAAAAAAGGATATAAACAGTTCCACAGACCAGCCATCCAGTCCCAGGCTCTTTTCCTTTGGGAATCCCTTAAGGATATTCTCAACTTTAATCAGAGAACCGGGGCAAAGATCCCATCCCCCTCCTCCTCAATAAAAATCCTAGGATATTCCTTGATAACTTTGAATTGTTCAAGAAGAGTCGTTGATTTTGGGTCCTTGAAAATATTATGAAAATGTTGGACAGCTTCAGTATGTAAATCCTTAACAGAGGAGAGCCTTGCCCCATCATTATCATTTAGTTCCCAAATAACATTTTGATTCCTCCAGGATTCCGCAAATTTATGGAAACAATTAGTGTTGTTATCCCCTGCCTGAATCCATAATGCCCGACCTTTTTAAATGCCATGAATCCTCCTAAAACCTCAGAATGTATTTTTTTTATGCTCCAGATCAGTCAATCTGATAGAATCGGGACCATGGATGGAAGCCAAAAGATTCGTTGACAAGATGGCTTCAATATCCCCTTCGACCCGATAAAGATCATGCAAAATTAACATATTTTTTCTTTTTTCCCATCGGATGGTAACGATTTGAGACATTTTAATTTTTTAACCAAGCATTCCATAGTAGAAACCCCGGACTCCACAATCAGGTTAGACCAGAAAGCGGCAGCTTCCACCCTATAATCCAGATCTTTTAACCAAGTTGAATTGAATTTAAAAGGATAACTAACCTTTTTATCAAGAAACTTGAACTGGAGAAAAATTGGAAGGTGATCACTGATACGAAATTTTCTAATCCATGATCTATATCGAGTGAACCTTGATAGGATATTTTCGGCAATGAAGAAGCGATCCAATCTCTTGGAAACAAAATCATCTCCATCCCTACCATTCCTCCAAGTAGGCGACAAAGGGGTCGGTTCAATATCAATCAAATGCCTGGAAGAGAACATATTTTGAAAGAAAGGCCCCAGTGGGTCAATTTTTTCACGTTTTCCCCATACTTCACCAATCGACCACATAAAATTAAAATCCCCAGTTAGGATTAAATTCTCCAGATTGAGCAAATTATCAACACAGACCAAGTCCCAAAAAGTCTGTCTATTTGAATTGGGCCCATAACAGTTAATAAAATTTGGTTCCAGGTCGAGACCAACTATGATCCAGATTTATGTGGGAACGAAATAAAAGAGTATATACAGAATCGTATACAGAAATATATTGCAAAGAACACAATGATACAGTAAACACATATTCTATTAAATAGCGGAAATAGAACAGACTATAAAATACAATAACTAGAATGGTGGTAACTATCTCTGAGGAGAGATGTGGCCGCTATGCTCATTCATGCCAAGATGAATACAAAAAGAGGCTGAAAGGGCCTATTTATCATAAGCATGAGGGAATGAATCCCAACCATCCAAAAACCTAACACTAGAAGATGAACCGTCATAAAGTTAGTTGAACAGTCAACTTCCCGGGGTCATAACTTTTGCATACGATCTATGTTTGGGGCGCTTGGTATCCCGTTGGAAAGGTCTATCCGAGATTTACAACTTTCAACTTGGGACAAATACAACCATTTGTCCCCCCAAATTGCCAAAAAAGGTCGTTTAGGAATCAAAACAGCCCAGGAAGTTTAGGACCTGAAAAACCATAGAAATATTACTAGAAAATTGCCGAAATGGGAAACTATTTTGAGGCAGTGGAATAGGTGGGTGGCCACTAATATCCATCTGGATCATTCCTCCCCCATTATGAATAAATGGTTTCCATTGCTTCAAATCCCTTATCATATGTCGAACTGTGTGTCGAGTTGCGCTCCTGGTGCAATGTTTGCTGAAGTGAAAAGGTTGCCTTACTTTGACATCTGTAGAGGCTTGTAATTGTTGTTGATGGATGCGCTGGAGCTATTCAACAGTTGTGGTTGTCGTGGTATCCTTGGTCTGCACCGGTGTCAGTGGTTTCTTTTTGGAGGAGCACCTTGAATGCGTAGCCTTGCACTGTAGAGGTACCCGAATAGGCGATGCTGCACAGAATTTGTGTTCTTCTTGTTTCTGTTGAGTAGAGGGATAATGTGCATAGGTTGTGGATGTCTATGCGATCCGATGTTCTCCTTCAGTGGCAATTGCGAATAGGGAAAATTTCCCAGTGTGGGATATTATCTTCCTGCTCTGCTTGGTTGGGGTAGGTGCAAATATCTCTGGTATCCGATAGAGTTGTCCTCCCAAAATGACAATGACACTGTGAGGTCGTGATTCATATACAGCATGACACTTCCACATATATGGTTATCCTAAAAGAACATCACATACTTGAAGTGGGGCCACATCACACAATACCTTATCTTTGAAGGGCTTGATGTCGTATGGTAGGCGACATTGATGACTGATGCGGATACCTCATCCTTGGCTTAGCCACCCAATGGTGTATGGTTGTGGGTGTGGTGTTATTGGTAGCTCCAATCTCTTGATGACTTATGTTGAGATCAGGTTCTTTTGGCTGTCGCTGTCCACAACAAAATGTAGGGGAATTCCCTTCAGCCACATCTGTGAGTGGAAGAGGCGCTCCTCTGCCTACGACTCTTCAGGTTCCTCTGGTTGAATCTGTGTGGTAGAAACAGTGACATTGGGTTCTGCATCAATGATATGCTTCCCTTTGTCTGCGGCTGTGACATTGGGTTCTGAATCAGAATCGGAACCGGGATCTGATTCTGAAGCTTTGATCTCAGCCACCAATGACTGTTTTGAGCGACATTCATCAATGTTGTGCCAGGGGATTTTGTGGAACTCGCACCACTTCCTGGTGTCCTTCTTTGTCCTTCCGTTACCCTTCTTCGCTTGTGGTTGGGACTGGTTGTCCTTTCCCTGTCCTGTGTTTTGCGAGCAAGAGTTTCCTTTGCCCTGCTTCTGCGTAGGTCCGAAGTCGCGCTTGTTCTTTTGTTGAAATTTATGCTCAATTTTGGAAGCATATCGATAGGCAAATCCGAGTGAAGAGATGTCTGGGAAATCCATCTATGTTCATATGTACCAGTGTAGGCCACTGCGATATTTAAGTACTAGGTGTCGTTCAAGGAAATTTTTAGGGGTGAAATTTCGCCAATTGGCTATTTTTGGGGCTTTTTTTCAAAAAATAAATTTGTTTTTTGGTCATTTTTAGTCTCTAATATTGCCTATACTTACATAAAATATGTTTTTTCATCATAATATTTGCCAAAAATTATAAATTTCAGTAGTAAATTGTATGTTTCGTGTTTAATATTCGCCTACCTATCTATATATATGTTTTTTTCAATCCAAAATAATCACCTAGAATACTATACATAAGTATAATATTAGAATCCTTAAAAATAACCCTGGTGTCGTTCGGATTCCTTGATACCCAGCTTTGTGTGCAAGGTATGAAATTTGTTAGTGCAATCCGACACCGTTTGGTCCCTCTCCTGACGCAGAATGGTCCATTTTGTGTACTGGTCATCATAGTTTCCCATAGGGTAATATTGTTCCTTGACGACATCTATAAAAGAGGCCCAAGTGGGATTGGCCTCAAACAATCCAGACTCATCGAATGAGTTTTCCTCACAATAAGTTTCCCACCAATTTTTGACATGGGGGGAAGCCTTGAGAAGCGCAAAGGTGATATTTTCCTTGTCGGAAAAATTATTGACAGAGAAATACCCTTTTAGTAGATTCAACCATTTATCTAGGGCATCAGCATTGATCTGGCCTTCAAATAAAGGAATATCAAAGTTAACTTGTACCTTGAAGGGAGTCGCGTCTCCAAAATGGTTGCTCATTGAAGGTGTATTTTCCCCTGTTGGCATGCGACGAAGGATCTGGGTGAAATTATCCATCATCTCGTTCCTTTGTCACGCGAGGGATTCCTCGAGCAACAACTTGATAGGATCTCCTGCTTCGTCATCTCTCTTTTATTCTGCCATGGGAGGCCGTTTGGGGCAGCGAGAGTGATATTCCCCAAGCGAAACTAGTTTGAGACCCAACTCTTTATATCTTGACCTCGTGAGGGACATGCACAAAGAAACAATCAAAGAGCAGATTGCTCTAATACCACTGATCCATATTTATGTGGGAACGGAATAAAATAACATATACAGAATCATATACAGAGATATATTGCAAAGAACACAGTGATACAGTAAACACATATTCTATTAAATAGCGGAAATAGAACAAACTGTAAAATACAATAGGTAGAATAGTGGTAGCTATCTCTGAGAAGAGATGTGGCCGCTATGCTCATTCGTGCCAACCTGAATACAAAAAGAGGCCAAAAGGGCCTATTTATCATAAGCGTGAGGGAAAGAATCCCAAACATCCAAAAACCTAACCCTAGAAGATGAACTGTCATAAAGTTTGCATCCCTAAGGTGGTTAGGTGAACAATCAACTTCCCAGGGTCATAGCTTTTGCATACGATCTCCGTTTAGGGCGCTCGGTAGCCTGTTGGAAAGTTCTATCCGAGATTTACAACTTTCAAATGGGGCCAAAGCTACCCATTAGGCCCCCGAATATGCCAAAAAATGTCGTTTAGGGCCTCAAAACGGCCCCAAAAGTTTAGGACCCGAAAAATCGTAGAAATATTACTAGAAAATTTCTGAAATAGGAAACTGTTTTGAGCCAGTGGAATAGGTGGGTCGCCACCGATATCCATCTGGATCATTCCTCCCCCCTTAGGAAGCAATGGTCTCCATTGTGTCAAATACCTTATCATATATCAAACTGTGTGTTGAGTTGCGCTCTTGGTGCGACGTTTGCTGAAGTGAAAAGGCTGCATTACTTTGACATCTATAGAGGCTTGTAATTGTTGTTGATGGATGCGCTGGAGCTATTCAAGAGTTTCAGTTTTTGTGGTATCCTTGGTCTGCACTGGTGTGGATGGTTTCTTTTTGGAGGAGCACCTTGAATGCGTAGCCTTGCACTGTAGAGTTACCCGAATAGGCAATGCTGCACTGAATTTGTGTTCTTCTTGTTTCTGCTGATTAGAGGGATAATGTGCAAAGGTTGTGGATGTCTCTGAGATCCGATGTTCTCCTTCAGTGGAAATTGTGAATAGGTAAAATTTCCCATTGTGGGAGATTATCTTCTTGCCCCGATTGGTTGTGGTAGGTGCAACTATCTCTGGTATCCGATAGAGTTGTCCTCCCAAAGTGACAATGACACTGGGAGGTTGTGATTCATATACAGCATGATGCTTCCACATACATGGTTGTCCTAAAAGAACATCACATACTTCAAGTGGGGCCACATTACACAATACCTCATCTTTGAAGGACTTGATGCCGTATGGTAGCCAACATTGATGACTAACGTGAATACCTCATCCTTGCATTAGCCACCCAATGGTGTCTGGTTGTGGGTGTGGTGTTATTGGTAACTCCAATCTCTTGATGACTTCTGTTGAGATCAGGTTCTTTTGGTTGCCGTTGTCCACAACAAAATGTAGGGGAATTCCCTTCACCCACACTTGTGAGTGGAAGAGGCGCTCCTCTGCCTATGACACTTCAGGTTCCTCTGGTTGAATCTGTGTGGTAGCAACAATGACACTGGGTTCTGCATCAATGATCCGCTTCCCTTTGTCTGCGGCTGTGACATTGGGTTCTGAATCAGAATCGAAACCAGGATCTGATTTTGAATCTTTGATCCCAACCACCAATGATTGTTTTGAGCAACATTCATCGGTGTTGTGCTATGGCATTTCATGGAACTCGCACCACTTCGCAGTGTCCTTCTTTGTCTTTCTGTTAGTCTTCTTCGTTTGTGGTTGGGATTGGTTGTCCTTTCCCTTTCCTGTGTTCTGCGAGCTAGAGTTTCCTTTGCCTTGCTTCTCTGTAGGTCCAAAGTCGTGCTTGTTCTTTTGCTGAAATTTATGCTCACTTTTGACAGTATATCGATAGGCAGATCCAAGTGAAGAGATGTCTAGGAAATCCATCTATGTTCCTATGTACTGGTGCAGGCCACTGTGATATTTCAGTACTAGGTATCGTTCAGAGTCCTTGATACCCAGCTTTGTGCGCAAGGTGTGAAATTTGTTAGTGTACTCCGACACCGTTTGGTCCCTCTCTTGACGCAGAATGGTCCATTTAGTGTACTAGTCATCATAGTTTCCCACAGGGTAATATTGTTCCTTGATGCACCCAATCTTCCATATCCTTCATTCTATGTTGCACCGGAGGTGACACCATGTCATTGTAGTATGCTTTAGCATTTTCCTGCTTGCTAAGGGCACAAGGCATATGAGAACGTTTGGCTCCTGTGAGAAGCTTGCACTTGTTTCTTTTGAGCCTCATTATCATAAGCAGAGAAGTAGAGTCGGATAGGTCAAGGGGAGAGTTGCACGGTGACAGAAGAGAGCCAACCAAACGTACCTTGAGGCAACCCTAAGTTAACCTTAAAACAAGACTTACACCTACCCCCCGGATGTAGGCGCCACCATGACAACTGGATAGCATGCAGAGAAGGTGCCTCGACCTGGGAGCCCCCGATGTGGCACCATGATCTTAATGCATTAATCTCCTGGCAAGCGGTGTTGATGGCTCATTTACGCCATTTCTCTTGGACATCCCTTCATCAGATGGCAGGATGAGTTCGAGGTAACTGGTTCATTTACTTAGTCTCTTGGTTCATTAACATGGCGCGTGTGGGATTTGAGAACTGCCCAAAAAGCAGGCTAAGGCAGGAAGATGAAGGCATACCCTCCATTTATCCTTGGCTCTGCGTTCATAAGCAGTGGTCTTGCCCTGCAATCTACAATTTTGGTTCGTGGAATTTGGTCCTGCTTCATTATGTGCCCTCATCAATTTCTCGACAACGTGGTTCTCCTCGTCGGGGAAGTGGAAGCAGGGGAAGGAGCCAACGTCCCCCTATGCCGGTAACTGAGGACGGATATGGCATGGGAGTCTCCATGCTGGTTCGTGTTCTGATAGATGAATGGGAAGCTTGAATGGTCTCGGAATACCTAGCCTCAGGGAAAGGCGGAGGTAATATCAATCACTATTGGCTCATGAAAAATATGATGGGAAAGCTCATGGAGGATATGATTAACAGTTGGGGCTCAGCAAGAGATTCAATGCTAGTGGCCAGAGCCAAGCTCATTGATGCGGACGACCGGCTTGCAATCTTGGACGTCAAGCTTCTCCTGGAACAATCTTGCAGTTGGAAATCGTGGCCCAGATAACGTCGAGGTTGGTAGCAGCAACGCTTCGGGTGTTCAGCCGGCTGGTAAGGGTGCTCCCTCGGAAGGGCACATGGATCCTCCTGCCCCTTTCCCAATTCCTTCCACTATCACGCCTCCTCTCAGTAAAAAAATCCGCAATCCTGTGGAGCATGACCCCATGGATTATCGCAAGACTGTGCCGCTTCCTGTCAAGTTTCCAGAGACCGGCGGTGACTTCCAGGGTGGTTGCCCCATTCTGGAGAAAACCCCTCCCGAATAAATCTTCCATGAAGGATCCGAAAACGGCTTCACAACCCACTGGTTCTCTCTGTGTTTTCCAGTTTTTTTGTTATACAATGTTTATCAGTTTTTTGTATAAATTAGCTATGAACAGATCAGACTATGATAAAAAAAACTCTAGCCTGGCCTCCCTCTAAGAGGCAGCTTTTTTGTATGGTTTACAAGAGTCACTGTAACATCTTTGATATATTAGTTGTTGGTTCCATCATCTCAGACCGCCTCAATTTCCTATGAGCTGTGTAATTTTC
The DNA here is from genome assembly GCA_027924585.1 of Larix kaempferi. NCBI lineage: Eukaryota > Viridiplantae > Streptophyta > Pinopsida > Pinales > Pinaceae > Larix > Larix kaempferi. The sequence continues at coordinate 21,254,156 of BSBM01000299.1, forward strand.
CTCTTTTTTTATTAATATACTTTGCAGACATACAAAAAAAAGGCTTACACCGACCCACGTCATGGAAATAACAATAGGTTGCATCCCTAGCCATAATTAGAACCAAAACACCAACACAAATCCAAGGTACACAATCAAGGAATGGAGGTGAAGTTTCTACGATTGCTTATGAGTCTCTGCTTGCAGTATTGATGATCGAGAGGGGTGGATCTTCCATGAGTGACCATAATAACCACGACCAAAAACCAATTTTCCCAATAAGAGATTGCATGCGCTTGTCGTCACTTGTAGGTTGGCATTAACCAGCTGTCAAATCGAATACTCTTAATATATGATGAGGCAAGGACAACTTGCACCCAATGTGGGCGTACTTTTTTTGTTTTAAAAATAAAGTCATACTCAAGAATTTATGTCCCCATCAATGAGCTCTTTGATTAATGTTAGGGTCCTACCTTAACCCCATAAATAGGCCATATATATTAAATAAAGCTCATAAAGTAGATATAGTGTGAAAGCAATATCTGTAATAAGACTTATTACAAAGTTCTACCTATTAAAAAGTTCCTTCTCTAAGAAGGCTTATTAGAAGGTTTTGCCTACTAGAAAGTTCCTTCACTAGAAACTATATATAGAAGTAGAAGCAATGTAAGAATATGTCTTGTGAAGTATTTTGTATTTGGAATTTGGCTTCATCTAGAGGTTTCCCACTCGAAAAGGAAAGTAACCATTGATTTCATCAATAAAGGTATTGCTCTTGTGATATTTTGGTATCTACTATTGTCTCTTGTTGTGATAATTCTTTCATTTTCATTTTGAAATCTTGTTTTATTCTATTATTATGCTATGTTATTAAAGTACCACACATTCGGTATCAAAGCACTTTCATGTGTCAATTTAAAAAAAAAAACTAAGCTAGAGATGTGATCCGATAGTGATAAATAACACAATGATCTGTCGATCAACGGGTAAAATTGTGGCTGGGGAAGACTACATGCAAGAGATACAAGAGGTTTCACCTAGTTAAACCCTTGTTGGTACCCCTTTGAGTAATATCACATCAAACAACACATGTATACATAATTTCGCTTCCATGTACCCTCGGGTAAATTGGAAGTCCCCTAGGCATCTTGAAACTAGCTTAAGATAATACAATTGATTGTCTTGTCACTATAGTGGCATTAGCATAGCGCTTAGGAATATTACTCTCTAGTACCTAGGTAGTCAGGTATTATGGCTAAGGGCTTGATTGATTCTCCTTAGTTAGTTCCCTAAGAGATTGGGTCGAGTACTACTATTAAACCCTACAAGTATATCAAAGAACTATGGCATCTGACACTCCCTTATCCTTATGATCCTAGAAGCCCTACCCTCTCTGACAAGTTTGTGAATTGCAGTATTAAGAATTTGAGAATTTTTTTAGTGCACTTATATTTGGGTGGGAGCGCAACTGCATCGAGAGTAGCAAAATTTAAAATACAAAAAAAATTAATATTTTAAATTTTAAAAAATCTAGTCCCTACCCATATCCTTATTGCAAACCCATTTCAATGAAAAAATTGCACCAAGTTGATCGATTTGGTGCCCCTCTTTTGTGGATCAATTTTCTCTATGGATAACACTCGAGGAGGTGAGCTCTCCCACAAAGTTTCCCAACTAGAAACATTATATGATGAGTTGCAACATAAGTTAGACCAAAACCACTCCTTTACTCAATAAAGTCTTGATGACATTCATGGAAAGCTTACCAAATTGGAGTCACTTTCTAACCAAATAACCCAATTCATGACACTCTTTCCTTCACCATATTTGAGTTACCCTAAACCATACCAATCTTCCCATGAGGAAGGGACCAACACATCCAATCCTACTGAGCCTCACTTTGCTTCACTTGTTTAGAGGCAGTGATGTTATTCTATTATGTATATATTACCTTTTCAAGGTTGAATGGATGGAAATAACAACATTTTAGGGCTAAGATCTATAATTGAGTTCTAGTTTGGATGTGGTTATATTCGATTTCTTGTAATCATAGATACATCTATATATGGGGTCGATCAGACAATGTTTTACCTATAGAGAAAAAGTCTATACCATGAATTAAATGTGACTAGGCGGTGAGGGTTTATAGAATCAAGTGCCAGGTTAGACTGCTTGTTTTCGATCATCTTTTATTATCAATACATCTTTATATGGGGTTGATGAGAGGATGCTTTACTTTCAATGAGAAATTCTACTTACCTTGGGAATTCACTGTGACTAACTTGTAGTGAGGATTTATATAATAACAAGAAATGGAGTTGGATAACAATTATGACTATGTTTGGAGACTTATATAATAACAAGAAATAGATTTATATAGAAACTAAGTCCGAGATCATGTTGGAATGGAATTAAGTAGAGATATAAATGTATCCACTAAAAGTCTATGTCAATGATATGCTATTATGTTGAAAATAGTTTCATTTCAATATGGTTTATTTTCATGAAGCAGGTTGTAGTGATCCAGAATATTGGTATTGAAATCTCCACATATGGTGCAAACTTACAAAGGAAGTTGTGGTAGGAGATGACCATGTAGTTTGCAAACCACGAAAATCCATACACCTAATTGACATTGACAAATATGTTGAAAAATAATTCTAAAGAGGATAATAAGTTTCATGTTGCCAGTATAGATATTGATAAATTAAAGGAGAAATCGTAAGAATATAAATAATTAAGGTCACATTAATAAGTAAGTGTCTTCATAAAAATGTTAAAACTAAAATATATAGAATTGGTCACATTAAAATCAAAACATCACATAAAAAGTGATAATAATATTTTTTTTAAATAAAAGTCAATAATGGCATGTTAAAGTTGTCACATGGCACTTATACAAAATTCCATATTAAATGTTTTCAATTTTATTCTTTGCGTTTTAAAAATAAAGCCATACTCGAAAGGATCTATGTCCCCATCTATAATCTCTTTGATTAATGTTAGTGTCCTACCCTACCCCGCTTAAATATATAGGTTGTTATGTATTAAGGCCACCTATATTAAATAAGACCCATAAAGTAGATATAGTATGAAAGCAATATTTGTAAGAAGACTTACTAGAACTACTATAAAGTTCCTTTACTAAGAAGGCTTACTAGAAAGTTTATTCACTATAAACTATAAATATAAGTAGAATCAACGTAACAAGATCTCTTGTGAAGTATTTTGTAATTGGAGATTGGCTTCATTTGAAGGCTTCCCACTTGAAAAGGCAAGTAGACATTGCTTTATCAATAAAGGTATTTCTCTTGTCATATTTTGTTATCTATTATTGTCTCTAGTTGTGATAATTCTATCATTTTCATCCTTAAATCTTGTTTTATTCTATAATTTTTGCTATGAATTTCCAATTATGATATTAAAGTACCAAACATTTGGTATCAAAGTACTTTCATGTGTTGAATAATTTAGATTTTTTAGGCTATAGACATGTTCCAATAGTGATAACTAACACAGTGGTCTTCCATTCAACGAGTAAATATATGATCAGTGAAGTCTACACACAGAAGATACAAGAGGTTTCACCTAGTTAAACACCCTTGTAACCATTGTTGGTACCCCTTTGAGTAGTAATGCATGTGTGTATAGGGGATTTCAATTCCACGTATCCTCGAGTAAATTCGAACTCCCCTAAGCATCATGAAACCAACTTTAGATAATTCAATTGATTGTCTCATTACTATAGTGGAAATGAGCACAACACTTAGGAAGTTATTTTCTAGTACTTAGGAAGTCGGGGAAGTATATCTAAGGGCGTGGTTGAGCCTCCTTAGTTAGTGCCTTGAGAGATTGGGGAAATTACTATTGTTGGACCCTACAAATATATCAAAGAGCTATAGCACCCAACGCTCCCTTATTCTTAGGAACATGGAAGCCCTACCCAATATGACCAGTCTGTGAACTGCAGTACTAAAAATTTGAGAATTTCGTTGGTGTAGTAATATTTGGGCGGGAGTGCAACTCCACCAAGAGTAGAAGAATTTAAAATACAATAAAAATAAAAAATCTAGGTCATTCCCACACCCTTACTGCAGACCCATCTCAATAAAATCCTTGCACCAATCCAATCGAATTGGTATCCCCCTTCTTTACCCAAGTTTTGTGGACCCATTTTCTCTATGGATAACACTCGTGGAGGTGAGCTCTCCCATTAAATCTCCCAACCAGAAACATCAACATAAGTTAAACCACAACATCTCCTTTACTACGCAAAATCTTGATGACATTCGTGGAAAGATTACCAAATTTGATTCACATTCTAACCAAATAAATCAATCCATGACAATATTTCCTTCATTGTTGGAAACCTAATCCTACAAGATTATCATTCATTGTGTAAACTATTGTAAATATTTAGTTGTAGGGAAATTAAAAGTCATAGGAAAATGAAACGTACCTTTGGAATATGAAACCAAAGGTCACCTTACCTTGTATAAATCAATGCTTCTGGTTCAATGGAAATCATGAAACTTGGAGTCAATCCTCGGGCCAGACAGTGTTATAAGAGCATGTTGTTATTTTCATAAATCCATGAGTGTTGGAATTTTTCCTTTTGTCCTTCATTATTTTTCCGTAGAACTACCTTCTCCTCAGTATACCATTACATACTCCTTAGTCTGACATTGCTCTCCACGGTCAAGGTATCGGTTAAATTGTTTTTGTGTGAAGCCCTATTTTTCTTGAATCCTCACACTATATCCTATGACCTAGTGCCTTTAGTTTTCCATGGCCATTTCTCTTAATTTGAATTTTACCTATGGTGACCCACTTTTCTTCCCTGTTGTGCCTATTCTACAACGCGTCTTACTGCACATGTGAACCATAATTCCACATATTCCAAATTGTTTATTCCTCTCTATGTTTTTATCTACGCGAGTCCTCTTCATCTGTGACAAGTTGAGGAATCTCTCCATGATCCAGGTGGATATCAGTGGCGACCCACCTCTTCCAACTGGCTCAAAACAGTCTTCTAGCAATTTTGGTAATTTACTATTTTTAGAAGTTTTTCAGGTCCTGAACTTCTGGAGCCGTTTTGAGGCCCTAAACGACCTTTTTTGGGGATTCGGGGGCCAAATGGATTCCAATGGCATGCATTTGGCCCTACTCAAAAGTTGCAAATCTCGGATAGACCTTTCCAACGGGATACCGAGCGCCCCAAACGGAGATCGTATGCAAAAGTTATGACCCTGGGAAGTTGACTATTCAACTAACCACCTTGGGGCCGCAAACTTTATGACGGTTCATCTTCTAGGGTTAGGTTTTTGGATGTTTGGGATTATTTCCCTCATGCTTATGATATATAGGCCCTTTGGGCCTCTCTTTGTATTCATCTTGGCACGAATGAGCATAGCGGCCACATCTCTTCTCAAAGATAGCTACCACCATTCCAGCTATTGTATTTTACAGTCTGTTCTATTTCCGCTATTTAATAGAATATGTGTTTACTGTATCACTGTGTTCTTTCAATATATCTCTATATATGATTATGTATCTACTCTTTCATTTCGTTCCCACATAAATCTAGATCAGTGGTATCAGAGTGGTCTGCTCTTTGATTGTTTCTCGGTGCATGTCCCCGACGAGGTTAGGATATAGAGAGTTGGGTCTCGAACTAGTTTCACTTGGGGAAGACCACTCTCGCCGCCTCCCATGGCAGAAGAAAAGAGAGAAGACGGAGCAGTAGATCCTATCAAGTTGTTGCTCGAGGAAGCCCTCGCACGACAGAGGAATGAGATGATGGATAATTTCGCCCAGATCCTTCGACGCATGCCGACGACGACAGATACACCTTCAACAAGCAGTCGTTTCGGAGATGCGACTCCATTCAAGGTACAAGTTAACTTTGATATCCCTTTATTTGAAGGCCAGATCGATGCCAATGCCATAGATGAATGGTTGAATCTACTAGAAGGATATTTCTCTGTCCACAATTTTTTCGACAAGGAAAAGATCGTCTTTGCACTCCTCAAGGCTGTCCCCCATGTCAAAAATTGGTGGGAAACTTATTGTGAGCAAAACTCATCAGACGAGTCTGGATGGTTTGATGCCAATCCCACTTGGGCATCTTTTATAGATGTCGTGAAGGAACAATATTACCCTGTGGGAAACTATGATGACCAATACACAAAATGGACCACTCTGTGTCAAGAGAGGGACCAAATGGTGTTGGAGTACACCAACAACTTCCATACCTTGCACACAAAGCTGGGTATCAAGGACTCCGAGCGGAACCTAGTACTAAAATATCCCAGTGGCCTACACCGGTACATATGAACAGAGATGGATTTCCTGGAAATCTCTTCACTCAGATCCACCTATCAATATGCCATCAAAATCGAGCAGAAATTTCAGCAAAAGAACAAGCGTGACTTCGGACCTGCGCAGAAGCAGGGCAAGGGAAGCTCTGGCTCGTAGAACACGGGGAAGGGAAAGGACAACCAGTCCCAACCACAAGCGAAGAAGGGTAAAGAAAAGACAAAGAAGGACACCGGGAAGTGGTGTGAGTTCCACAAAAGCCACTGGCACAACACTGATGATTGTCGCTCAAAACAGTCATTGGTGGTTGAGATCAAAGCTTCAGAATTAGATCCCAGTTCCGATTCTGACTTGGAACCTGATTTCACAACTGCAAAAAAAGGGAAGCAGATCATTGATACAGAACCCAGTTCCGTTGTTGCCACCACGCAGATTCAACCAGAGGAACCTGAAGAGTCAGAGGCAGAGGAGCACCTTTTCCACTCACATATGTGGGTGAAGGGAATTCCCCTACACTTTGTTGTGGACAACGGCAGCCAGAAGAACCTGATCTCAGTAGAAGTCATCAAGAGATTGGAGCTACCAATAACACCACACCCACAACCATACACCATTGGATGGCTAAGCCAAGGCCGAGGGATCCGCGTCAGCCACCAATGTCGCCTACCATACGACATCAATCCCTTCAAAGATGAGGTATTGTGTGATGTGGCCCCACTTGACGTATGTGATGTTCTTTTAGGACAGCCATATATGTGGAAGCGTCATGCTGTATATGAATCACGACCTCGCAGTGTCATTGTCACTTTGGGAGGACAACTCTATCGGATACCAAAGATAGTTGCACCTACCCCAACCGAGCAGGGCAGGAAGATAATCTCCCACACTGAGAAATTTTCCCTATTCGCAATTGCCACTAAAGGAGAACATCAGATCGCAAAGACAACCACAACCTCTACACGTTATCCTTCTACTCAGGAGAAACAAGAAGAACACAAATTCAGTGTAGCGTCGCCTATTTAGGTACCTCTACAGTGCAAGGCCACGCATTCAAGGTGCTCCTCCAAAAAGAAACCATCCACACCGGTGCAGAGCAAGGATACCACAACAACCAAAACTGTTGAACAGCTCCAACGCATCCATCAACAACAATTACAACCCTCTAAAGATGTCAAAGTAAGGAAACCTTTCCACTTCAGCAAATGTCGCACCAACAACTCAACTCGACACACAGCTCGACATATGAAAAGGGATTTGACACAATGGAGACCATTGCTTCCTAAGGAGGGAAGATTGATCCAGGTGGATATCGGTGGTGACCCACCTCTTCCAACTGGCTCAAAATAGTCTTCTGGCAATTTTGGTAATTTACTATTTTTAGCAGTTTTTCAGGTCCTGAACTTCCGGAGCCGTTTTGAGGCTCTAAACGACCTTTTTTGGCGATTTGGGGGGCTAGATGATTAACAATGGTATATATTTGGCCCTAGTCGAAAGTTGTAAATCTCAGATAGACCTTTCCAACGGGCTACCGAGCGCCTCAAACGGAGATCATATGCAAAAGTTATGACCCCGGGAAGTTGACTATTCAACTAACCACCTTGGGGCTGCAAACTTTATGACGGTTCATCTTCTAGGGTTAGGTTTTTGGATGTTTTGGATTCTTTCCCTCATGCTTATGATAAATAGGCCCTTTGGGCCTCTCTTTGTATTCATCTTGGCACGAATGAGCATAGCGGCCACATCTCTTCTCAGAGATAGCTACCACTATTCCAACTATTGTATTTTACAGTTTGTTCTATTTCCGCTATTTAATAGAATATGTGTTTACTGTATCACTGTGTTCTTGCAATATATCTCTGTATATGATTATGTATCTGCTCTTTCATTTCGTTCCCACATAAATCCGGATCAGTGGTATCAGAGCAGTCTGCTCTTTGATTGTTTCTCGGTGCATGTCCCCGACGAGGTCAGGATACAGAGAGTTGGGTCTCGAACTAGTTTCACTTGGGGAAGACCGCTCTCGCAGCCCCAAATGACCTCCCATGGCGGAAGAAAAGAGAGATGACGGAGCAGTAGATCTTATCAAGTTGTTTCTCGAGGAAGCCCTCGCGCGACAAAGGAACGAGATGATGGATAATTTCGCTTAGATCCTTCGACGCATGCCGACGACGACAGATACACCTTCAACAAGCAGTCGTTTCGGAGATGCGACTCCATTCAAGGTACAAGTTAACTTTGATATCCCTTTATTTCAAGGCCAGATCGATGCCGATGCCATAGATGAATGGTTGAATCTACTAGAAGGATATTTCTCTATCCACAGTTTTTCCGACAGGGAAAAGATCGTCTTTGCGCTCCTCAAGGCTGTCCCCCATGTCAAAAATTGGTGGGAAACTTATTGTGAGCAAAACTCATCAGATGAGTCTAGATGGCTTGATGCCAATCCCACTTGGGCATCTTTTATAGATGCCGTGAAGGAACAATATTACCCTGTGGGAAACTATGATGACCAGTACACAAAATGGACCACTCTGTGTCAAGAGAGGGACCAAACGGTGTTGGAGTACACCAACAACTTCCATACCTTGCGCACAAAGCTGGGTATCAAGGACTCCGAGTGTCACCTAGTACTGAAATATCCCAGTGGCCTGCACCGGTACATATGAACAAAGATGGATTTCCTGGAAATCTCTTCACTCGGATCCGCCTATCGATATGCCATCAAAATCGAGAAGAAATTTCAGCAAAATAACAAGCGTGACTTCGGACCTATGCAAAAGCAGGGCAAGGGAAACTCTGGCTCACAAAACACGGGGCATGGAAAGGACAACCAGCCCCAACCATAAGCGAAGAAGGGTAAATAAAAGATAAAGAAGGACACCGAGAAGTGGTGCGAGTTCCACAAAAGCCACTGGCACAACACTGATGATTGTCGCTCAAAACAGTCATTGGTGGCTGAGATCAAAGCTTCAGAATCAGATCCCAGTTCCGATTCTGACTCGAAACATGATTTCACAGCCGCGAAAAAAGGGAAGCAGATCATTGATGTAGAACCCAGTTCCGTTGTTTCCACCACGCAGATTCAACCAGAGGAACCTAAAGAGTCAGAGGTAGAGGAGTGCCTTTTCCACTCACAGATGTGGGTGAAGGGAATTCCCCCACACTTTGTTGTGGACAGCGACAACCAGAAGAACCTGATCTCAGTAGAAGTCATCAAGAGATTGGAGCTACCAATAACACCACACCCACAACCATACACCATTGGATGGCTAAGCCAAGGCCGAGGGATCCGCGTCAGCCACCAATGTCGCCTACCATACGGCATCAAGCCCTTCAAAGATGAGGTATTGTGTGATGTGGCCCCACTTGAAGTATGTGATGTTCTTTTAGGACAGCCATATATGTGGAAGAGTCATGTTGTATATGAATCACGAACTCGCAGTGTCATTGTCACTTTGGGAGGACAAATCTATCGGATACCAGAGATAGTTGCACCTACCCCAACCGAGCAGGGCAGGAAGATAATCTCCCACACTAGGAAATTTTCCCTATTCACAATTGCCACTGAAGGAGAACATCAGATCGTAGAGACAACCACAACCTCTGCATGCTATCCTTCTACTCAGCAGAAACAAGAAGAACACAAATTCAGTGTAGCATCGCCTATTCGGGTACCTCTACAGTGCAAGGCCACGCATTCAAGGTGCTCCTCCAAAAAGAAACCATCCACACTGGTGCAAAGCAAGGATACCACAACAACCAAAACTGTTGAACAGCTCCAGCGCATCCATCAACAACAATTACAACCCTCTGAAGATGTCAAAGTAAGGCAACCTTTCCACTTCAGCAAATGCCGCACCAACAACTCAACTCGACACACAGCTCGACATATGAAAAGGGATTTGACGCAATGGAGACCATTGTTTCCTAATGAGGGAGGATTGATCTAGGTGGATATCGGTGGCGACCCACCTCTTCCAACTGGCTCAAAACAGTCTTCTGGCAATTTTGGTAATTTACTATTTTTAGCAGTTTTTTGGGTCCTAAACTTCCGGAGCCGTTTTGAGGCCCTAAATGACTTTTTTTGGCGATTTGGGGGGCCCAATGGTTGCCAAAGGCATGCATTTGACCCCAGTCGAAAGTTTTAAATCTTGGATAGACCTTTCCAATGGGATACCAAGCGCCCCAAACAGAGATCATATGCAAAAGTTATGACCCCGGGAAGTTGACTGTTCAACTAACCACCTTGGGGCCGCAAACTTTATGACGGTTCATCTTCTAGGGTTAGGTTTTTGGATGTTTGGGATTCTTTCCCTCATGCTTATGATAAATAGGCCCTTTGGGCCTCTCTTTGTATTCATCTTGGCACGAATGAGCATAGCGGCCACATCTCTTCTCAGAGATAGCTACCACTATTCCAACTATTGTATTTTACAGTTTGTTCTATTTCCGCTATTTAATAGAATATGTGTTTACTGTATCACTGTGTTCTTGCAATATATCTCTGTATATGATTCTGTATCTGCTCTTTCATTTCGTTCCCACATAAATCCGAATCACTCCACCTTGTGTGAAGAGGTTGTAGATGTTCTTTCAGTTATTTGTTTTCTCTAACTTCAAGGGAGAATGTTGATCAACAACCTTGTTTTTTTTACAAATATTTTCCCTTCACTTTACAGCTACAATACATATACATCCCACGTGTGTCCCTTCAAATTTTCATTTCACATTGCTTGGATCCAGATTAGATTCATTTATGATTGTGGACCCATCCCTTCATCTTAAATATATTATGTGTTATTCCTTATTTTCATTTAAAATAAAGTTGTGTCGTTCAAAACCAAAATCGTTGGCAATGTTTTCCCTTCCCAATTCGCAGAGATCGTTGTAGTTCAGTGTTCTGTGTTGTGAGAAGCAATGTTCTAGAAAATGAAGGAGTCAGATACCTGATCCAAGCACCTTGCCAATGAGATGAGGAATATTTCTTCCAATAAAGGATGGCACCACCAATGAGAACGAGGGATGAAACTTAATCTAGTTCACACTAAGATGTAGTGGCTTAAGAAGCTAATTTGGTGACCGTGTCAACATGATGTTTTTTATCGTATATGATCGCATCAATATTTTTCGTGTTTGGATCCCTTGGCTTTCATGTTTTTAGTTTTGTGAGTATTAATGTGTACATTGGTGAAGTGTTTTTCCCTTTTGGATAATTCGGTCGAGAGATTTTATCATTTAATAGTAAATTTAGTTTTGAACCATGATTAGGGTTTCTAGGTGAGGGTTTGCAAAAGATAGAACTATATTGCATAAATTATATTGGACAAATCCTGTTGCAAACCTCGTTGTATTGAAAAGTGCATTGTAGAGCCTATAGACTTGCACTTTCTTGAGAGTTTTGTATTGTTGAGAGTTTATTGCAGTAGGAAAATCAATATTTTTTTATCATTATTGGATTGGATTGTAAATGTTTGTAGAGACTTAGACTTGCACCTTGTATTATTTGCACTACCTAATGTAGAAATTGTATTTTTCATTACAGAGTGTTTTGTCAAAAGATGCACTCTTTGGCTTCCATCATCGGAGTAGTGTTCATCGGCAAGGAAAACTACCCAAAATGGTTTAGGAATATCAAGAACATGTTCATCTTCAATGATATATGGGATGGAATTTGTGAAGGAGAAACTATTGAAACAACAAATGGACCTATAACCAGTGCACCAAAAACAACAACGATAAACAAAGAGCTTGATAGATGGAAGAGTGAAGACAATAAGTCATATGCACTTATCACTGCTACAGTAAGTGAAGAGGTGATTTGGCATATAACACTTGTTAAAACCTCTCATGATGCCTTAAGGAAGTAAAAATATATGTTTGACTCACATTCAGAATTGGAGCTAATTTAGTTGATGTTGAAGCCCTTCAACCTAGAGGTGAAGGACAATGATCCCATGAAAGCAAAATATGAGATCAAAGCAATCATGCATGACATCAATGCCACTGATGTAAAGGTAGACCTTCCTCTCAGTTCCTTTTTCAAGTTACTCTACCCCACATATTCACACTACCTCGAATAACTTCAAGCTAGTGGTAAATTTGAAGACCTCACTTTTGACACTTTGGTGGAGAAGATTTTGGAAAGAGAGAAAGCCTTCAAAAAGAAGATAGTTTAATCCACTAGAGAGACCTTGTACCTTTCCTAGAAAGGGAACAATCGTTCATTGAAATGATTCTTATAAAGGAGAAAAAAATAAGATAGGGTGTGGAAGAAAGAATTTTAGAGGTGGGGGGTAGAAACAATCACAATAAAGGACTTGATCTTCATTGTGGTCAATGTGGAAAGAATGGACGTGTTGCAGATCATTGTTGGGATCCATGGGAGACAATTAAACATGAATAACTAGATTAAAGAAGACAAAGGTAAAGCTTGCGAGACTTGTAAAGCTCTTGAATCTGCTCACTTTATTGTTGCGAATTGTAACGTTGGAATAAATGGAGTCCCATTAAATACTTCATTTGCATCTTAGAGAGATACTTGGATGCTTGACATCGGTGCAACCTCCCACATGATATTTAAGAGATATTTTTTTGGTGAATTGGATGACAATGTAGATGGTGTAGTGTATTTTGCAGATAAGTCCAACCTCAAGAGCAAGGGAATTGGAAACTGCATGTGTTCCCTGACTTTATGTTGCATAATGTTCTCTATATTCCAAAGTTGCAAAGAAACTTGCCCCTAGTGCACATTGGATAAGAAAGCCATTCCATCCACATGTTTGATGAGATAATTGAGATAAGGATATCCTCTGACCACTAGAAGATGAGAAATCGTTGAAGTTAAAAGGAACATCTGTAAAGCTCAAAGTTTCCTCTACCTCTCTTAGCATGAACAATGTACATAGTCTTCTAGTCTTGTATGGCATGTTAGATTCTGGAGGTTGTAGCGTATGTTTTTTCTTCGGCACGTTTCTAACTTAAACACCTCAGTGCGTCCCCAACCCAAACGCACTGGGACCACCAAAAAAACAATGTCGCACCATGAAAAAAAAATCAATTAAACAAAACTTATGCGAAGCGCGCAGAAATTTTGTAAAACCGTAGCGGTGCGTTGTTGTAACCTTAACGCACCACTGCGTCTCCAAACCAAACGCACCGGGACTGCCAAAAAACAAAGTCGCACCTTGAAAAAAACATTAATTAAAAAAAATGCAAAACGCGCAAAATTTTTGTAAGCCCGTAACAATGCATTTTTATAAACTTAATGTTGTGCGTTATGTTTCTAAGAACGCACCGTTTTATAACCCACGCCCCGATGTGCCTAATATGAATAAATGCACCGGTTTATTCTATAAAAATAAAAATAAAAAACCCCTAAACATGGGTCGTCATTATTAATAAACGCCCTGGTGCGTTCGGTATAATAAAATGCACTGGTTGGTATTTGTTAAAAAATAAAAAGTTAAAAAGTTAAATTTGATTTAAAAACCTACGTGCGGTGCGGTGTAAATACAACGCACTAGTGCATTCACTTGTTGGTTGCACCAGAATAGGGTTTTATAAAAAAAAATATCGCACTGTCAAAATCATTTTTACTCCACAGTGCTTTTGAGCCATCTGCACCGATGTCGTTCATAACCCACCTAGACGCCCTGCCACCGATGTTCATTCCACCGTTTGTTAACACATTGCTCATTTTTATTGGCTACTGACTAGAGTTAGAATTTTTCCAAATGGTGGGAAAAAATTCAAATTCTCCATACATAGCGAGGATGCCTCCCCAATGCGTGGTTCAGTAGGTAAATTAATTCTTACTTGATAATTTAAACTTTTAGCGGATTAATTTTTGCAATTGAGCCATAATTTTCCCTTTAAAAAAAAATTAAAAAATTGCGTGGTGCGTTCGAGGCGTTCGGCTCGCACAGGATGTCGATGCACTCTGTAATTTGTTACAGGGCGCACTGTTGGCGGGGTGAGCCGAACGGATTGAACGCACCACAACATCGATGTGCTACGCTTTCTTAGCGCATGCCGATAACATAAATTCTATTTTTAAAAATAGAAACTAAATATCGATGTGTTCATTACACATAAGCACACCGACTTTACGGTGCCCTTACTTGTATCAGATGCACCGATATATTACCAAGAAAATTGAAAACCCACCTATGCAGTGCATCTAGTGCACGTCAGCGCACTAGTTTTCGGTGCTATGACATCCTCTAGGAGCACCGTGTACACATTCCCCATAAAACATAAATTAAATAAACCATCGTGCTTTTTACATCGTGTCAGCACACATTAAATGGTGTGTTTACATGGTATAAACGCATTGGTGCTTCTTGTTCAAATCAGTGCACCATCATTCAGTGCTTTGATGTGTTATAGGCACACCGTTGAAACATTTCTTATTGATTATAAAAATGAAATAACTTGCGGTGCTTGCAAAGAAAGTAAGTGCACCGGTTATGGTGCGTTTACTTGTTTGGGAAGCACCGATTCATAAACATTAAAAATTTACTACAACATAAAAAATCATAATTCAATGATGCTCCTAGTGCAGTTCAGTGCACCAATTCTTGATGCTTGGATGTGGCATAGGCGCACCATTGAAACAAATTTGATAACGTATTGGTGTGTGTACATTATAGTGCACTGACTTGATAATAAAATTATAAAATTATAAAATTATAGAAATATATTAACGGTGCGTTGAGTTAGTATAGCACACCGTTGGCAGTGCATTAAATATAAAGGCGCACCGCTGACAGTGCGTTATATTTATATAAGTGCTCCGTTTGTCTAAATTTTTATTTTAATGCATATAATTCTCATATAATGTTTTTATATGTATTTTGATGAGACTAGCTAATTCATTTTATAGGTGAAACAGATACGTGAGTGTCCCGAAGCCAGGCAATAGCAAGAAGTTCAAGTTGACCAGTATAAGGCAATTGATTCTGAAGTATGAGGCAATTGATTCTAACTTTGAAATCTTCATATTCGATAGTTGGTTCCTCAATGTGAGAGTCACATTGATGCTACTATGTTCAAATAAATTATTCAGGGTTTTGAACATCTTCGTAGCTATCTTCTTTTTTGAGATTTGAGGAACCAAATGATCTTTGACTGAGTCCACCAAGATTCTTCTTGCTTTGGCATCATTTTTCCTCCATTGAGACTTTCCCTCTTCAGCTTCTGGTTCTGGAACCTTCTCATTGAAAAAATTCAAGAGATCATTTTCTTCTAATATGAGAAGAACCCTAGACTTCCAAGAGATGAAATTGGAAGCCCCATCCAAATGATCTTCAAACTTCATTCTAATCATCTTGACTGCATATCTAAACTAGAAACCCTAGTAGGAGCTAGGTCAAAAATGAAGTTTGGATTCTTGAGAAACCGAATCCACAAATGGATGCACCCTATCAAGGTGAGTTGAGTGGAGGTAATATCGAATCAATTATGTGGGATAAGCACCACACAATGTGAAACCCTAATTTTTGTTGCAGCTATAGAATTAGGTCAAAAAATGAAACTTTTCAGCATTGAAAATTTCCTTCACGAACATATGCGCCTTCCCTAGGGAGAATCTTTCAATGCTCTTTTCCAGCCGAAGTGATGAGGGAAGGCCTCCAAATGTGAAACCCTAGCTTCTAGCAATGGCTTCTTCTAGTACTACTATGATACCATGTTAGATTTCCATACACTTATAGCAATATACTTTAATTACATATAAACAATAGGATCACTGGAAGAAAGACAAATCACATAAATAATGAACACGAGAATTTATCCTGGGAAACCCAATAGGGAGAAAACCCAACAATCTTCGTATAGATATGATCAATTCTTAGAACGGAGTACAAGAATAAGAGAGAGAAAAATGGAAAATCTCTCCAAGTGAAAATCCCAAAGATACTTCTCCTTGCTGCAGATGGGAACTTCTCCTCTAGTAGTGCGAACTAGCTTATGATGAGTGTTTAACCAAATGAGGCACTTGTCCTCTCTATTTATACACTTGCAAAACTGACTTTTTCCCTATCTGGGCCGACTTGTCTAACTAACAATGCCGACTTGACTTGGGGAAAAATAAAATAATGTTTATTAATTCTTTTCTTTGTGTAATTTATCCCCAAGGTTTACATTGATTCTTTCCAAGGTTTTACATGATTAATTACATCAATATATTCTCCCATAGGAGGTAAAATAAAATACAATAAGAATGACTTCCGAAGTTTCAAAAATTCCAATAAATCCAGGCCACTAAACCACCCGAGAAAAGGAAGCTCCCATAGGGCTCTAGTCTCATTCAACCCAACCCATTACTTTCATGACATAGTCAATCCACTCACTATTGAGCACTACAAGCCTTGATGTAGACATCCAGTGCCATGGCACTCTTCTCCTTCACAACACAAGGACAATCTTCCATTTCTCTTCTCCACAATATTTCAAGTATGTTCTTCCCTTCCAATTAAGGAAGAAAGAATCTAATATTGTTGGTTTCCAACTTCAAATGAACTAGAGGAGAACAATTGGCTCAAATTGTCCATGAACAACACTCCATGGTTGGAAGTTCTAATGGTGTTTGTTTCAGTTGTTGTGGACATCCCACATATGTTTTTCCCTCAAAAACATCCCATTTCCTCTTATTTCTCATCACCAAGTCTTTAACTCTACATGGACTCTTCCCAACCATAATTCCATGGGGTTATCTCCTCATTTGCAGGCATAACAACCATGGTTTCACACAAGTTCCTTCATGAAAAAGGATATGAAGAACATTCAAATGGGAGAATGGAGAATGTTCATGGGACAAGAATGCTCCCAATTCGAATGGAACATTGTAAGAATGATCCATGCATGAGGGTACACAATGGTTTTTCCTCAACGGTTTGCATAAGACAGTGTCCCCTACCCAAGAAGCACGGGAAACATCCAAAGAACCACTCAAGTAAAAAATTGATGGGAAATGTTTGCAAATAAGCATGAACAAGGAAGATTGTACTAAAAAGGACAAGTGTTGGGTCATATCACCAATGCACCCACTTTCCTCTTCCCCTCATGTGGTATCATTGCCCCTTTGTTACTTTTGAAGCAACATTTTCAATGGATATTACATTATTATGTATTTCCTTTTATTTATGCATTTTTATAATATAAGCACACCACATAAAACATCAAAATCACACTATAATCCTATCCCACCATGAGAACTCATATGCAATCAATAGTTGACCCTTGCCTATGAGATCCACAATAGAAATATTGATAATGAATTTACAATATTTACACACGGGTCATTATAAATCAATGCACATGGATTGCCTCCTATAACATAACCTCATCATTCAAATAATGCATAATTTAACATATTATATTTCATGGGTCAAATATGGGGTATTGCATCCCCTCCCCCTTGGAATAACACTATCCTTGGTGAATCAAGTTTTTTGCAACAATGAGAGCACATCTTCATTCCTTAGTCTCATTTTCAATCATATCCTCTCTATCGCAAAATATCTTTGTTGCCTATCTTGGACAACAATCTGTAGCAATTCCTCACCACCATGAGATGCTTTCAAGGCATTAGGATTTCAACATATACTTATAGAAATGATAAAAGGAAAACATAATTTCCAGTCATTTCCATGCTTAATTATTCCATCCAAAATAATTTCAAATTCATAACGTGCTGTGAACAGTTATCAGGCACGTATTGAGAAATATATAGATACAGGCTGGGACAGCCATATATTGAATTCATATGAATTATTGATGCGGGAACAACAGTTGATCAGAGATGATCAAGAATTGCTGAGATTTGTAGTTATGAATATGGAAGTAATTTGTGACAATGTAGGGATCTTAGTGATCTTATTACATGTGCTGAATGTAATTTTGTTCTTTTTGAAATAAAATTACGAATTTTTCCAAGGGAAAAACTACTTGGATGATGACTTTACTTTTACTCCATATATATGTATGGACTTTTCAAGGAAGATTAATATACTTGAAAACTTGAATGCAAATCTCATCATATCTTTTTACGATAGAAAAGCATTAATCGCAGCCTGGAGAATTATATTACTTTAATAGTATAATTAATATTAAATTGGGACCCACTATATATTACTTGAAATGGTTGTACTTATCGTATTGAATTACCTTTGGAATGATTTTTTTTTTTTTCCTCCTTGGGTTAGAGTAAGATCCCTAACCTACATTTCTCATTAATACCTTATATTTATATATTTGTTTTCAGTAATTATAATATTATAATATAATGTAATTGCTTGGAAATTCCCATTATCCATGTAATTAATAAAGCAAGCCATTACATATATTTATTTTCGTGTTAACACAATCTTTCCATAATTTCAATAATTCTTTTCTTTAAAATAAAATAAGAAAATTTTTAAGCCACACACCAATTTTCAATAGTTCTTATATTATCCTCCAATCAATTTTAGGTTTTCCATATATTTGCTTTTATATATATAGCTACATTTTAAAACAATGAAGTTCCCTTACCTATTGTTCCATTACTTTATATTTTACGAGGACTAGCTAAAGGCATCATGGCCATGAGTGAGCTTTTAAATAATGAATAAATATATTTTGTAATAATAATTTCCAATGTAGAAAGGAATATATCTCACCCGAGTGATGAACTCAAATTAGTTGGATTTTAGACACGACTCAAATTCCCGATCGCTCTTGTCTTGTCAATATTTAAGGCTTGCAAGCGGTGGCCAAATTTTCTTCAAATGGCATTAAAAGCTAGGTCACGTCAAATACTAGGCTCGAGGTTCTATTGTCTGTATCCATTATTGGGATTTGGTTCAATCTCACCTCTTCCCCAAAATTCTAGTGAAGGAAAAAAAAATACCATAAAATACCTTAGATTTCCCTGAACTTATCTTATAATAATAGTCGACCTACTCAAGGCAGAAATGTGACGGTGGCAGTAGCTCGGCCAGAAGCCCATTTATTTATTTAAATATAAACTTATTTCCACCTATTTTCAAATTTATTTCACTAGTACGTATACAAGCATTGACTTTGGCCAGTCTACATTGGGATTTATTGTATATTGATTCACTCAAGATATATATGAATTAATGAGATGGCAATTTAACATGACTTTTTACAGGGTGCGTTCTCGGCACTTGGGTGTGTTGGCTTATGTGGCCCATCTTGGACCTGGCAACCGGTCGCATGATGGGCTCTTAGTGTTGAGCGCCTAGGCTGGACTCGACATGAATTTTGTCAGGTTGTGAACATGGCTCAAGACTTAAGAGGATGATGGACAATAAACAGAATCCAAAGTAATAAATGATGCATGCTCTAAGATATGGGCTGTGAATAGACACGCTCGGGGCTCTAGACTCATATCAAATCTTTGAGAAGATATGTATGTATTAAATGGAGGGATGACCCCTAGGGTAACCCTAGATGCACAACACCCAAAGCATGCTTGATCGCAGCATGGGAGTGACAGTGAAACAACTGGCTATTCTACCCACTACGCACCTTCACTTATTGTATTCTGGGAGTGGGGACTCAATTAAATGCACTTTTCACCTGTAGCTTAGATAATTAAGAAGAATGTTGAATGAAAACTGAGGGAACTTCTGTTATAATAATAATTAAATAGCAGATATTTCACGTAAGATGCCAAATCACTAGCCCATGTGCGAGCCATCACTACCACTTGCAGATGTATACTTTCATGGCCATCTTGCAATAGGTCTAATTGGCAGGATAAACCCTACGCAGTGCCTCCAGAACATTCTAGGCATTTAGCTCTTTTAATATTTTCTTTTACTTTTTATCCCCCATTATTTAACCGGTTTTTTTTTTTTTTTTTTTTGCAATAGGTCTAATTGGCAGGATAAACCCTACGCACTGCCTCCAGAACATTCTAGGCATTTAGCTCTTTTAATATTTTCTTTTACTTTTTATCCCCCATTATTTAACCGGGTTTTTTTTTTTTTTTTTTTTTTTTTTTTTTTTTTTTTTTTTTTTTTTTTTTTTTTTTTTTTTTTTTTTTTTTTTTTTTTTTTTTTTTTTTTTTTCGCCGCATGGCTCAGTTCGCTCTCTCCTAATTTATTTTTCGCATGGCTCTCTTAACCATACCCCTTCGGCTTGCATTACGCTCCCTTGCTAAGCAGTGAGAGGTTCGATGCCCCCAGCTCAGTGTGGAAAGACTGGTATCTACTAAAGAATAAGAGCTGCCGAAGAGCTGCTGAGTATGGAAATATTGGCAACTTGTTTAACTCAGACATAGGCGGTACTAACAGGCCAACCCATCTCTTGTTCTATAATTGTCGAAGGGAAGCGGTTTACATTTTTTTTTTTTTTTTAAATCTTTCTTGGAAGCTTAAACATGTCCCTACAGAGGGTTTATACTTTCCCGAGAATTGTATCTGGGATTCCATGATTGGTAAGCCGAAAGCACCCCCAATTTTTCAAACCATATTCTGAATTCCGAGAGGAGATGGTTTTCTATAGAGTCATGTTGTAATTTCCTGCCCACTAGTCCCTGCGACTGGATGTGAAGGAGATCGAGGACAAGTATATCTATATCGATATCATCATTATCAATAGTTGCTGCTGCAGCTGGATCAAATAACCAAGCAGAGTTCTTTACACTGTGGGTACTGGTGAAAGCTGCAAAGGAGAAGGGATCAAGCACCTACAGGTATTGGGAGACTAGAATCTCATCATTGACTGGGCAAACCAAAAATGCAAATATTGGAAATCTGTTGTTGGTTCCAATCATGGATCTGATTAAAAAGGTAATTGCATCATTGATTTTATTTCTTTTACACACATTTTTAGAGAAATTAATACTCAGGCCGATAGCTTATCAAAACAAGCTCTGACTTTACAGGAGGTACCTCAACTGACCATGAATTCAGGAGGCATTCTCCAGTTAGCTTCGGAAAGTTCACTGTACCAAGTAATTTGTGCTTTATGTTGAGGTCTAGTCTGATACTTGGTTCAATGTAAGTTTTATTTCTGGTACGATTGTATTGGGAGATGTCACAGTTTTGATTATGAAGGATAGGATAGCCTTGGAAGACTGTAATATGAACTTAGGAGAGGGAGGGTCACATGTTCGAGTCTAGGTCATTCAAAACTCTCATCCCCCCACTTCTCTGTCTAGGAATCTCTGAAAACAAATCCGCAGAAGACATGCGACAAAAATGACAAAAAGAATGAGCAATGAATTCAGTGACAATGGAAGTGCGGCTAAGAGTCTATGCAATCTGCTACGAAGATGTCACACCCGTTATCAAGGATATCCAATCCGTGTCCCTATGCGGTCATGTGTTTCACAAGCTCTGCTTGCAACAATGGATCGAATACTTGACCTGTATGTAAACACCAATGTTTGGACAAAGACATTCATAGACAGACTTTACTTCTAGTTCGTTTCACACTCGACTCAGCAAATATGCTCACGACATTCACGTAACCCTAATTCTGAAGATACCGAGATGCTTTAACATTCACATTGTTATATTTGTTAAAGATATAAAATTACTGTTAATTTATTTTGCATTTCATAGTGCTTCTTGCTGTAATTAAAAGGTTTTTCTTTCTTTCAATTGTAAATATTATTATGACAATCTCAGCTTTATTTTGAGATACATTTGAAGCATTCCTATCTTTTCATTTAATGATAACATATCCTCTGACATAGATCCACATTTCTCTCACATATATCCACATATGAACATGTCAAATGTGTTTAGGTTACAAAGTGTGTATGTTGGTATTAGGGATTCTTTATGCAAGAGAAACAAGCGATGCCACCATTTGAATAAAGTAAAAAAAAACCAGCTCCAATTTTCCTTTGAAAATGTTAATTTCTGCAGGGAAGAATCTTCGCTGTTCCAAATCAATCGGTTCGCTTGGGTGGGTAATTCTATATCAGAGTCCTTACTCTCTTAAGTGTTTGGTAGCCTCTTCACGATAGTTTTCCATGGCAGCTTCAATATCATAGATCTATGAGAGGTGAGGTGTTATTCATGTGAGGACTCCATGATAGTGATTCATGAGAGTAATGTGACCTCAACATATAAACCCTAGATTTATAATGTTGATCTTTTTCCCAATAACCCTTTTAGCTGCCTGTTTTTTTCAAGCATAATAATAGGTCTGATCAAGTGGGCTAGGGGTTCTTCGAAGTCTTTGTATTGGGAACTTCCAGGAAAAGGAGATCTCTTTGGTTGGAGAAGGTTTAATATAAAAACCCGTGAGTATTATTGTATTGATGAAGATTCATACTAGCACAAGGAGTGCAGCCGAGCAATGAGGCTCGAGAAGTGCCGGTTTGTTCCTCTACAGTTTATCCCGGTCATTGAATCCAGTATGTGTGAATGATTGCAAGGTACTTACCATATTCATTTCAACTCTTCTATTTACT
Source organism: Larix kaempferi (assembly GCA_027924585.1). Classification (NCBI taxonomy): domain Eukaryota; kingdom Viridiplantae; phylum Streptophyta; class Pinopsida; order Pinales; family Pinaceae; genus Larix; species Larix kaempferi. Next base: position 21,276,894 of record BSBM01000299.1, read on the forward strand.
TGTATTTTCTGTGTCTAGAGTGGGTGCCCGTTGAGACTTTTCACATAAGCTGTAGTTCTCTAAATCTAACAAGCTATCCATTAGTGATTCATGTATTCTAGGATTACAAATATCTTGCAACCTACATAGGCTTTTCGATTCCCTTAAAACGATGCCTAAGATGGTAGTCTGCTCAATATTTTCATCCCTGTGAGGTGCATCAAGGAATATAATTCAATTTTTAACATGTATTTTACAGCCTTTTAATCCCATGCAGCAGAGTGCTTAAGCCCTTATTGACCTTCTCCTCTTGAATTTGGGACTGTAGATAGCACAGTTGGCTTCAATTCTGTTCTTTTTTGTAAGGGTGAACACTTTTTTTTTATCCATGGGTCTGGGGACCATTCAATGGCTGATAATTGAGTCTCCAGAGATTTTTGTGGTGTAGTTGCTTGTTGATAGGCCAAAGGGTCGCAGCCCTGGCTGTGAATGTATATTTTTTTTGTTCAAATAAATTTCAGTTTTGTTTTATGCTAGATTCAAATAAATTCCAGTTCTGTTTTCTGCTCAATCTTGTTCAACTAACCTATGTTTTCTATTTAAGTTATGTTTTATATATTATACATTTTTTCTTCACTAATTTTTTTTTTTAGTAGACCCATAAGGTTCTAGTATTCGATCCTAAGCTCTGATACCATGTGTAATGCCTTCATTGGCATTATAAATTTTAATGTAATTAAACACAGATTTTGTGACTAAACAACAAATAATCAAAGTGTAACCATAACAACATATAAGCAAAATATAAGCATTTGGCAATAACATCAAATAACTCAGAATTTTTAAAACTTCATTGGTGATTCACACAACATAAATTAACATCCTAAATCATGTAGCAATAGCATCATGTGAAAATTTTACAACAACATATAAACGATTTAAAATCACAAGAAAATACCTCGTTATAAGAATGGTGACAGAGTCCAAACTGAGCAAGCTTCCTTCTTCATCTCTAGTTGCTTCTATCTTCATTTCCCAAAAGCGGGACCACGGTTTTACCTCCCAGCCAACTAGGGGCCTAGCCGGCTCCCTAGCCCCAGGAAGCCATTCAACAGTCCCATCCAAATGGCCTCCTGGCCTTCCGTGCCCGAGACCCCCAGAGAACAAAACAGTGATGCACCAGTAGGCTATGTATCAAATCTTCCAGGAGTTCTCAAACTCTTCCAACTCTTCAAAACTTCTCATACCCCAAAATACCCAAAATTATCCATCCTAGAATACTTTCACCAAAATAATCTTCAAGAGAAAAAGAACCTCCCTCCTTCCATTCTCAAGTCTCATATTTATATCCGAAAATCCTCATCCATCAATAAATTCCCATAAATAATAGTCATCAATCAATAAATTCATTTTCTCCAAATAAATAGAAATTTGATTTAAATAATTAAAATATTAATAAACATGGATGCAAAGTCTCACTTGTCATGCTTCCATATTAATGCAACTATGACAACTAATTTCTAAAAATTTGTGCAAATCCTATCTATCCATTTATTTATATTATCCTTTCATTCATAAGTCAAATAAGATATTTTCATATACTATATTATATTATGACATATTTTATGTTATATGTATATAACTATATATGTTATTTAATAATCCAATCAATTTTATATAAATCTAAATCATTTTAAACAAGTCAACAAACTCATACTTTCAACACACAAGTAATGCTTTCATCAATTCGTCAACCAAGTTACTAATAGATAATATAATCATATTAATTTATTTATCGATCGACCAATCATAGTAATGTAATCACGAATTGACATATGCATGGCCAGTGCACACGTCTTAAGCGTGCGTACTAATAATCACATTTAATGCTCCTAATAAATCATTATTACATCCTCACAAACAACATATGAAAGAACAATTAAACACTGCATCATTCATCATTCATACAGAAACAATAAGACAAAATTAGATAAACATAATGGTGAAATCAAACATATAATCATGATGGTTAATAACAATCAAGAACACCATCCAATCCATCATTGGTACCATCCATCACACCAGTAATCCAGCCCCCTAATCACCACTACTTCCATCTCCTGACCTCACCATCTCGTCCTCTGTTGCAATATACTGTGGCATCGACTGCACGACCTAATCACATATAGAACTTGTAAGTGGAAGTGTCGATCGACCACATCGACCAAGCTTCCCCAGCAGGCATCCGCTAGTAGTCATCACACATCTAGGGGAGTGCGCTACACAAACCTCCCACGACTCCAGGTTTCGGGGGATAAACAGTGGGATTTTCCTCCACCCCCCCTAAGAGTACTAGGGTCAACACCCTACATCAACCATACTGTGCCATCACTGTTCTAAGGGGTCCCGTCAATGAAAAACCACTTTGGGAAAGTCACAATTCCTGTCAAAACTCACACTCACCCACAAGTCATAGAAATATTGGAATTCACAATTAAATAGCATGAAATTTGATATAACATCATTATACTCATGATGTTTAATACTTCTCGTGCCCCTTGGTAATATAGGAATCCACCTATCTCGTAGCCAATTAATATGTGGTATAGTTCATCATTAACATGAAACATATATATAGCCATACCCAACTCTTTCAAGTGCCAATCCATATCACTAATACGACATTTACAAATAATTATGTAAGTTATTTTTGCAAACAACTAAATTAGCATTCTACATATGGATATTCTATATTCAATTTTGCATGTTCAAATGAAATAACATATTCATTGTCATTAATAAATTAAAACAATATTTCGAATTACCATGCATGCCTCAAGGGAGTCCACATGTCCACATAACAATCATCTTGATCAATCTATCTTAGTAAAACAGATAATAAGAAAATGCATTGCTAAGCTAATTCACATTAGAGTTTTTAATTAAAGACTATCAAAGTATGGGGTGTTACATTGGATTTATCAAGTATCAATAGGGATCCAATTTTTTGAGATGTAATTTTATTATTATCTTAAGCTTAAGAAATTTGATCCCTCTCTTGTTTGATAGAAGTTTTTATTTTTTATTTTATCAACATACATGGATTTTTTTAATTACTTTTCATAATTTTTAATTTCATGAGCCAACATGATTTTTTTTAATTACTTTTTGTTTTTGATAATGTAACGTTACCTTATGTTACATTACGTGACAACATCCCCCTATATTGGGCTGTAAAACACCTCGCTCCTCTAGATGCAACAAATAATCCATAAATAGACAAATATATAATAAATGTATAATAAATAAATATGATGAGATGTACAATGACCATGTCACAATGTACTTATAGCATTGATTAGTCACCATGGTAAGTCATGTCCTTTCAATAGGTCGTGTCTTTTAGATAAGATGTGTAATTTTATTAATCATTAATCATTAATTATTATTATTATTATTATTATTATTAACATTGTTATTTATTTTTATTATGTATGTTACATTTTACTATGCTTATCTTTTCCATGTGTAATTCCTTATTTTCATATTGTAGCACTTCATTCATGTTTGATAGTGTTGTCATTTCATCTTTAAGTGTGTTGATCTTTCTTGTATAATTGTTTATTTCTTCAACCATGTTACCATTTATTATTTCTTGTGGCTAAGGCATCAGCTACATTTTCCAAAGCCATTGATTTTGGATCTCTCTCCACATGGGTGAAAACCGAGGCTTCTATCGTTACTTCCATTGCATGTTGTTTATATAACTTAAGTCTTTCTGAGTTCTTTTTGCTATCAAATACATAAGAACTCAATGAAGCCATTGGTTCCTCTTTGGATGGCATGAAACGTCCAAAGGAAAGCTCTAGGAGTGGTAGGTGCCCTCTGGTGATTTAAACAAATGGGGAAGGTTTGATAGTGGGAGTATTTCTTCCAATTGATATTGGCCTAGGTCACTAGGTCTCTCTTGTTCATTGGTATTATCTTATTCATCTTATTATTCTTCCTACTCCTTTGATTTTTCTTTTCATGCAATCCTATATGCTTATTCTTCTTCTTTCTTCTTGGCAACTTCTTCTTGCTCTCTTAGTAGAGTTTCCTACCTTTTTTTCTTCGTTTTCCTTTGTTGTTGTATCTTATTTTTCTTTAACAAATCTCTATGATAGCTTTTCTAAGGAATGAACTCTCATAGAATTCCTCTTCCTAAAAGACTTCAAGGGTATAAGGATAGCTAAACTTACATGAGGTACAATATTTCTTGACTACCATAAGAGGGTCATTTCTTCTAAAAATCTTAGCACTAAAATGAAACATACTAATATCTATCATTTCTTGGCATGCATCATTCATAGATTCTATAATGTAATTTCCCATAGTTAGAGGTAGTGGGGGCCACAAAGACTTCTTGCTTGTTGACAGTGTTGCCCTAATCCCATTGGTGTACGTCTGGTAGTAAATATCCATCAGCACTACTTTGTCATTGAAATATATAGGGAGTTATGTGAAGGCTGAGAGCACCCATAAATACTCAGGTATGAGTAATACTTTGTAAGATACCAATTTCCTATATCTATAAGGACTTCAAATACTACCTCATACATACAATTGGTTGTTTGTTGATGATTAAGCACATACAAAGGCCTTATGAACTCTTCGCAAATTATCTGATGGATTCTCATGCATTTGTGTTTCCATAGAAACTTGCAATTAATGTGGATGCCTGGTTCAAATGGTTGTTATTCCCACATCATGCGTGTGAATGAGTTAGAGGCACAATTCACGTCTAACAAATACAATAACTTATAGAACTTGGTAGATTGTCATGTGTGGGTTCCATGCAGTTACAATAGCTTGAGTCAGATTGGTTGATAGAATGGTTCCCCAATTGAAACTAAAACCATGGGTGACAATAGTGTGCAACACAGGTACCCATGATTCATAAAACAGAGATGCATCTTCCTCACCATACAACCCCCAATAGCATTTCTTCCATCTGGTAAGGGGGTCCATTGACACTAGGTAGAGTAGGGGCCATCCTTTCCCTTGGATTTGAATATTTTTTCCCCCATCCACCATCTTTTGATGCAAGCGTATATATCCAGTTTCACTTGTGCAATCCACTCCGCTGTCAAATGCAGTTTTGGAGTTGAGAATTTATAGTAAATCTCAAAGTTAGAAATATGGAAAGATGTTATAACCTTCGATTCATCCATGTTTGTAATCAAGCGGTCTTCAAAATTTACTCTGGGTAGGACCCAAGAGATTATATCTACACATGGAAATATGGTGGGATTGGCTGCCACGCTATGAAGGTCGGATTTTTGGATATTCTGATAAACTCTCATATCATTTATGTCTTCAATGGGGATACTAGGATCGTTCTTGTTTTTTAGAATCCCATATATATATCGCCCCATTTGTATGTAGGCTCAACCTAATGTCATTGTTGGTGTCTCTAAAATGTGCATCGATGGTCTTCTCCTCTTTAGATGAGGATATATATTAAACTATTTTTTCCCTTCAACCTGGTTCATCTGTAAGCGATTTCGTTATCGTGTAACTCAACACTATCATCACCAAAACTTACTAGCACAGTTAGAAAGAAAAATAAGATCATCGTGTATTTACCAAGAAATGATATAATTCTAAGCATTCACTCAAATAAATTCCAAACTTTTAGTGCTTCCCTCCCAAGAAAAAACAAGGAAGTAAATTGTTTCAAGCAATCTTAAATTCCTTCTTAAATATCTATTATGTGCTTCTTAGATCTAGAAGGACTACTCCATTTTCCTTTGCAAAAGAAAAAAAATTGTGGCAAAGGTCTTAGGAAGCAAATACGAAACATATTGGTTTGAATGAACACATCCATGGGTATCGAACAACTTCATTGTGCCTTTATTTCATCTATGGTGGGCACATTGGCCTCAACAGGTGCCTCTTTCAATCCGTAGCTTAGTTAATTAATTTCGGTGGGGGATGAAGGTAGATATCATGATAGGGTAGGTCGCATTCTTGGGTGTGAGTGTCGAGATCAAGTGAGGTGGTTGTGGCCAATATACAAACAAAACAAGGATGTGTAGAGGTCAAGGACAGTCATTCCTTTCATTAACCAAGGTTGCACTCCAAAGTGCGTGTTTTCTTTTCTTTTAAATCATTCTACTGGGAACCAAAAGGTTTCAATTTTAAGGATAAGTTATAACCATGGCTTCCCTGATGATTTCATTGGTGAGGAATAGATGAAATTCCCTTGGGATATATGATGATAAACAGTTCATTGTTTGAATTAATAGATTGAGGAGGTGGCAACATCTACTTGACAGGTTCGAAAACGATAGAATCAATTGGTATACTCGAGTGGTTTAGATGGTAGATGTTTATCATGCATGGGCATTTTCATGCTCTCCTATTGTCGGTGTGATTACATTCACCAAGGGAGAAAAATAAATTATTTTTAAACAATCCTTCATTTCATTTTTTAAACAAGAGCCACGTGGTGGCAATGTCCCCGACATTGCCATTTCCACATGTTGTTGCGATAAGTTAACTTGACAATAAACCTAAGGAAAGCAATTTTGTAGTAGTGAATTGAACATGTTATGCACAGAAAGCCAATAACCATAAGGCATGTAATTCAAGCATATCTAGCCAACTAGCCAAAAATATATACTTTAGATCGCATGCCATATACTTCTCAGGAGACTTCCCAAGCGACAAAACTTACCTTCCAAATGACTACTCTGGTTGATGTATTGAACTTAACTTTCATACCTACACGGTATTGCCTTACATTATTTATATGCTCCTGCTGGATAACTTTGTAATCGAAGAAACCAAGGATCAAGTATGACTTTTTATTCTCAAAAAACATAAAACTGAAACTCAAACCTTGTAAGATCTCATTTTTACAGGGGAGGCAGGAGCGGGGGGGATTATTTTCGATCCCGGAGGAAGAAAGGTAGTCGAGTTTGCTTGGGGACTTGGAACAAGAACAAATAACGAAGCAGAATGGATGGCGATGTACCACTCACTCGAGCTAGTCTCTTCTTTAAATGTGGGTAAGTTACAGGTATTTGGCGATTCCAGGCATGTTATCCAGCATATGAACAACACCTCTCCAAGAGAAGCAAAGAACAAAAATCTTCGAAAAAGAATCAAATCCCTCTCTCTTCCCACTGATACAAATTATCTCCACATTCTTAGAAGTCTCAACTCGGTAGCAGATGAACTCGCTAATGAGGGAGCCTCCTTGGGACAAGGCCAAATAGTGCAAAACAAGGAACTTGGATATGCATTCATCCCCTAGCATTATCAACTATGGACGCATTTTAAAGTTGGGATATAACACACTCCCAAAGGTTAACAAGGCGTATCACATGGAGGCGAACACGTCAAGGTGGGCTCCCCGATGCATTAAGCTGGCACGTCAAGGCCATGTGCCTCCCCATCTGGCATCAATGCTCTCACGCTCCAGCATTTATAGCTGTGAGGCGGTTTACAAGAATAAGTTCGAACCCATGGAGCATTACAACAGCAATCTGCTCGGCTCAGAGTTTCAGCGTCTTTCTGTGGTAGACTTGGAGATTGTAATGTCCCTTGTTAGGAATTTTATTAAAATTGCAATTTTCCACTTTTTTTCCCTTGTTCGACCTTTGACTAGTTTTGATCTCTAGGTCCCAAATTTGCCCCAAATGATCCCAAATCTTCTGAGAAGGTGTATGAATGATATTAGAACATAAATATGTGTTTTAGGGATGCCTTTGGACCTTTAAAATACTTCTTCAAATCCTATTTCAATTCCAATCAATGTAGGTAACTTTACTAGTGATTTTCCTTTGACTAGTATTGGTCTCTAGGTCTCAAATTGACTCCAAATGCCTTCAAATCTTCAAGGAAAGTGTATGAATGATATTAGAACTTGAATATGATGTTTATGGATGACATATGGCCACCAAAAGACCTCTGAAAACTCTCTTAATATTCTGGACCAATTATGCAATTTTACTAGTAATTTGGGGTTCAAATCCCCCTGGGGTAAACAATGAAAATGGCTTCCCAAGTGCCTCCAAACCCACTCAAATTTCTGAACAGAGGTATGTAATGTGTTAAGTATGTTATTAAAGTCTCATATGCACCATTAATGGATTATTACAACTGTTCTCACCCTCTCCCATTCAACTGCAAAAATCCCCAATTCGACCCTTGGGGAAATGGCACTATTTCACCTCCCAATACAACTAAACTGAGTAAAAATGCTTCAAATGCTCAAGTACAGTACATGAAACTTGTAGAAGACATCCAGGGCAGTATATTGATCACAAATATATCAGATAATCATCCATTCATTCGAAATCATCATCAATACATTGGCTCACAACAAGGTAGTGGGGAAATGGCATTGTTCTTCCATTAAAAATGAGATTTATACATTTCTACTTGGAATTTCGACCTGAAACTTTTTGGATATGAAGAACATAGTATTTAATTCATATTAAAAAAGAAATGGGGCATTAAAATCTTCCCCAAAGAGTACAATAGCTCACCAAAAACGCCCTCCCTCAAGGATCAAGAATATGCCATCAAAACCGGAAATGGTTGAAGGAGTGAGCTGCAATAGAAGAAACCATGAGCTGCCCTGTAGCTTACACCTGCAAATAAAGACTGCATTAAAGCTCCAAATGAAAGTTCTGAATGGCCTTTCCAATTACCAACTTGGATGGGAATCTTTCACCCTCGAAATTGGCTAAGGCAAGAAACTAGTCATCCACTAGCTCTCCCTCTTCACAAATGCAATTGCAAATTCTACAAATGATCAAAAGCTGGTTTCATTCTTTGTTATTGACATTTATAAACTTCTAATGTCCTCCATGGGTCGAATTCCTTCCAAGAGACTCATTCCAACTCAAGTTGGGAAGAGATTCCAAAGAACGCCACTTGTACAACAATTCCTAGTCTCCCACTTCCACCAAATCACATGTGGAAGCATCTTAGCTGCCCTAACACCCTTGAGCGACCTCTTGGAGTCTATTTTTAGCCCTGACATGTAATATATGTCATATGTCATCCTTCAGGTCTGATTTGTGTCATAGGTGTCATAGCATCTTCATCATTGTTGTCATAGAGCTAGGGAATCTAGCCCAAGTGTCTCACTAGCTCCAAATTGCCTCTTCCTCTTCCATGGGAGTTACTCTTCCTCTATATTTCGACCTTGGATGAGTCATGCAATGAATAATACCTTTTGGACTCCCCCAAGTATGTTACCATTCACCTTGAATTCGATTTGGTGAGAGAATGATGCCAAATGTAGTGGGGAAATCTAGCCATATGTGGGTCCCACTTCCTCCATGTGTCTTCATGATGAAATGCCACTTTGATTTTCAATTGTATATATTTATTTAGATCCTTTATTAAATATTTATGCCATTCTAATGTTCAAACATCATTTATTATCCCCATTATTCCAAATCCCAAAGCTTCCACCCCAAACCTAGGAAACTAGTAATTTTCCTCCTTGGCAATTATTTGACCTTTAGCATCAATTTGACAAACTCTAATGAATAGAGCCAATGTGATTAGGCCATTGTGACCCAATACCAAATTTGGGACATGACAAATCCTCCCTTCCCAATATTGCTTGTCCTCAAGCAATTTTAAATGTGGGTGTTGAAGAACCTGCTTTCTGTATAATTCTTTGAAGTTGCCATTGAATTGCCCAACCTTGAGTCTTTGAGTTTCCATGAAGATTTTAGAGAGGAACCACCATGCTTGCTGCTGCACTACTCTGATTAAAATAACTTTATTAAGTGGGGAATCCATCTCCCATACTGCTTGCTTCCCCAAAAAATATGAAACCAATGAGATAAAAATTATTCCAGGGTCCCATTGCTTGTATTGCACCCCAACAATTAAAAGTGCTCTCCAACCCATACCATCAGATAAGAGGATTCCTGGATCCCATTTTCTTGTATGCATTCTTCCAAACATCATGAGTACAAAATATATATCATCAAAGTACATAACAACATAATGAAAATGTACATAAAGGAGATGCTTCATCAAAGAGTCATGAAAGTGCTTATACCTCCAAGCATGTAGACCACCATTTTCCAAGTGCATACAATCTTCAAGTGACCCATCAAATATGCTCCAATGACATAGGTGAGGATCCCATGTCCCATAGTGCTGCTCTAAGAGAATGTGATATGCATCAAAATATTCAGCCATGCATTCTTTCATCCAAGAAGTGAATGAAGAATCTCCACTAAAATCTGAACCAAATAATGAGCAGGAAAAACAAGGAGAATTCAAAGGACTCAAAGAAGTCTCATCCATACATCCATGAGGATATGTATCATCATAAGGTAAAGCAATATGCTGCTGCAATTCTAAATAATGAGGTGCTCTATTCATGTCATCGTCAAAAGGAGAGGTAGGAGTTTCATACCCCTCATGTGGCACCACTAGGAAAAAACCTTTCACCCAATTTTCATCCCAAAGTGATGTGGCTGGAAAAGAAGTGTGGGGTGAGGAATTATGAACCAACTTTAATTCTTTACAACTCTTACCCATTGAAATATTTAATTCATCTTCTCCATAATTGGTTGGTCCAACTATTGTGAGATCATGTACCTCTTCAAGGCTTTGCAACTCTCTCCATGAGGAAACTCATAATCCCTTTGAACAAGGACAAGTGCTTGTCCTTCTTCTTGTTTTAGTGTAGTATCTTCAAGAACCTGCATATCAACATGTACCTCATGTTCCACAATTACATTAGGTTCCTCTTTTGTGGCATAAATTGTTTCATCCTTTTCCTTGAAAAGAGAACCATTGCTCATTACTTTTTTCAAGTTGCTTCCAATTTCACTAAGCAACAATCTGAACTCTTGAAAGTATTGTCTCCACTTGTCTTCAAAGCATGGTTCAAGTAATTTCCTAAACTCTTCATTCTCCTTTAAGGTTCCTTTCTCATCCTTACTCATGGTGACCAATGAATGCACTTCTTCTCCTATTTCTTCCCTTTCACCAAAGTACATCCAGTTTCAATTTCTAAGGGTGGTGGCTTATTCATTTGACTCCTGGTCTTCATTAATGTTCTACCACATCAGGTGCCAAGACCATGCTCTGATACCACTGTAATGTCCCTTGTTAGGAATTTTATTAAAATTGCAATTTTCCACTTTTTTTCCCTTGTTCGACCTTTGACTAGTTTTGATCTCTAGGTCCCAAATTTGCCCCAAATGATTTCAAATCTTCTGAGAAGGTATATGAATGAGATTAGAACATAAATATGTGTTTTAAGGATGCCTTTGGACCTTTAAAATACTTCTGCAAATACTCTTTCAATTCTGGCCAATGTAGGGAACTTTACTAGTAATTTGCCTTTGACTAGTATTGGTCTCTATGTCTCGAATTGACTCCAAATGCCTTCAAATATTCAAGGAAGGTGTATGAATGATATTAATACTTGAATATGATGTTCAGGGATGATATATGGCCACCAAAATACCTCTGCAAACTCTCTTAAGATTCTGGACCAAGTATGCAATTTTACTAGTAATTTGGGGTTCAAATCCCCCTGGGGTAAGTATTGAAAATGGCTTCCCAAATGTCTCCAAAGCCACTCAAATTTCTGAACAGAGGTATGGAATGTATTAAGGATGTTATTAAGGTCTCATGTGCACCATTAATTGATTATTATATCTGTTCCAACCCTCTCCCATTCAACTGCAAAAATCACCAATTCGACCCTTGGGGAAATGGCACTATTTCTTCTCCCAGTGCAATTAAACTAAGTAAGAATACTTCAAATGCTCAAGTACAGTACATGAAACTTGTAAAATACATCCATGGCAGTCCATTAATCACAAATTCATCAGAGAATCATCCATTCATTCGAAATCATCATCAATACATTGGTTCACAACAAGGTAGTGGGGAAATGGCATTGTTCTTCCATTAAAAATGAGATTTATACATTTCTACTTGGAATTTCGACCTGAAACTTTTTGGAGATGAAGAAAAGAGTATTTACTTCATATTACAAAATAAATTGGGCATTAAAAGCTTCCCCAAAGAGTACAATAGCTCACCAAAAACGCCCTCCCTCAAGGATCAAGAATATGCCATCAAAACCGGAAATGGTTGAAGGAGTGAGCTGCAATAGAAGAAACCATGAGCTGCCCTGTAGCTTACACCTGCAAATAAAGACTCCATTAAAGCTCCAAATGAAAGTTCTGAATGGCCTTTCCAATTACCAACTTGGATGGGAATCTTTCACCCTCGAAATTGGCTAAGGCAAGAAACTAGTCATCCACTAGCTCTCCCTCTTCACAAATGCAATTGCAAATTCTACAAATGATCAAAAGCTGGTTTCATTCTTTGTTATTGACATTTATAAACTTCTAATGTCCTCCATGGGTCGAATTCCTTCCAAGAGACTCATTCCAACTCAAGTTGGGAAGAGATTCCAAAGAACGCCACTTGTACAACAATTCCTAGTCTCCCACTTCCACCAAATCACATGTGGAAGCATCTTAGCTGCCCTAACACCCTTGAGCGACCTCTTGGAGTCTATTTTTAGCCCTGACATGTCATATATGTCATATGTCAGCCTTCAGGTCTGATTTGTGTCATAGGTGTCATAGCATCTTCATCATTGTTGTCATAGAGCTAGGGAATCTAGCCCAAGTGTCTCACTAGCTCCAAATTGCCTCTTCCTCTTCCATGGGAGTTACTCTTCCTCTATATTTCGACCTTGGATGAGTCATGCAATGAATAATACCTTTTGGACTCCCCCAAGTATGTTACCATTCACCTTGAATTCGAATTGGTGAGAGAATGATGCCAAATGTAGTGGGGAAATCTAGCCATATGTGGGTCCCACTTCCTCCATGTGTCTTCATGATGAAATGCCACTTTGATTTTCACTTGTATATATTTATTTAGATCCTTTATTAAATATTTATGCCATTCTAATGTTCAAACATCATTTATTATCCCCATTATTCCAAATCCCAAAGCTTCCACCCCAAACCTAGGAAACTAGTAATTTTCCTCCTTGGCAATTATTTGACCTTTAGCATCAATTTGACAAACTCTAATGAATAGAGCCAATGTGATTAGGCCATTGTGACCCAATACCAAATTTGGGACATGACAGAGATACAGCAGCACGTAGAACCTCGCGAGCCCAGAGCCATGGAAGGCGTCCGGCAGGCCATCGCTACCCTCAGCCAGATAACTTCGGAGGTCAAGGTTTATCTGTCAAGGACTTACTCGGCGGTGTGTTCAATCGCTGACCAGAACAAGGAGCAAAATCTGGAATTCAAATACGTCCACTCCCGGCTCTCCTGTGTGGAATCTCAGCTTGATGACATAGAAAGGAATACAGTCGAAATCCTGGGGAAAATGGATAACATCAGAGAGGAATTCTCAATCTTCATAAACAAAACTCACTGCAGCCAGGTACATGAAACCCCGTCTGTCAACCAAGGAATGAAGGAAGCTGCGTCCTTCCTGCAGCAGACTAACGGATAGTGTCATTTCTGATTTTAGGAGGTCGACCCACAGGTTTCACATAAACTTTTTCTGAATGTTCTTCTGTATTTTGCTCTGTAATCAGTTTGTTAAGGTCTACACTAGTAGAATGACTGGAAATTTCAGGAAAAGTAGGAAGAGAGACATTGAAAGCCAAACTCATTGTCAATTCTGCAGCTTAACCCTTTTTGAAGCAAAATCATGGCAAATTTTTGTACTGCATGGCTGTGCACAGCCTTTTTTTATATATATATAAAATCCCCTGTTTCTGTTAAAAAAAAAAAGATCTCATTTTTACCTTGTGTTAATTCAATAGAGGTGATAACAAGGTCTGTAAATGAGTTTGATTCAATCAAAGAGAAGCTACAATAAGCTCAATAAATTTACAAACTATTTGGAAATCAAAATGACCCTTCACAATAACAACTCCATACCATATTACAACACAAAATAGGAAAAGTAATTATCTTGAGGTTTTCACATAGTTATGAAATAGTTCCCTTTGGTGAAAAAAGGTTCAATTCCACGTACAGTTTCCAATTTGGACTGAATGACCTGCATGCTTGTACATGTATCTTCTTTGAGGGCCAACTCGCTTTGTACTCCCTAAAACCATGTTTGAATATTTTCCAATACACTAAAGTATTCCCTCGATGTGATAAGTCTATATGTAGTGATAATAAAAAAGGCACATTAAGTATACAACCATAATCACTACACATAAACATCAAACAATGAAAAAAATTGACTTGAACAACATATACATATAGAAAAATAAACGAACAAATTTAACTACTACAAATGGAATAACAATGAAATTATGAAAATAACATAAAATTGAGAGAAAATAAAAAACACAATGCTTATATTTATATGTATAGACCGCAACCAAAAAAACTAAAAATGAATTAAAAAGTTAAATATCCATCTTTTGATTCAAGTTCCATCATATCAAAATATAAAATTTAAGAAAAATTATATAATATAATTAATATATTTATAAAAATTATAATTAAAAAAATCTTCACACATCATTCATTTTAAGGCATACACTTTTCCAAGAAACTCGAAGACATTAATCATTACTTCAAGCATCTCCTTATTAATGTGGAATATAATGATGTCAACTTTCAAGTCAAAATTCTCTCAATTAAAAAAATGCCAAATAGCAAACACATCATAAGGTCATGGGCCATGTACAAAAGAGTGTGTACAAAAAATGCCAAATAGCAAACACATCATAGTGTAGAATAAAGTGTACAAAAGAGTGTGTACACTTAAAAATACTATGTACAATGAAGGTGACCCAATAATCCAAATACAATTTCTTACTAGAAGTTTTTTTTTTCACAGAATTTCTTACTAGAAGTTTTTTTTTTCACAGAATTTCTTACTAGAAGTTACCAACTACTGTCATACTTCCTACCTACATTGAAAACCTATAAAAAAACCGTTGAAACAGACTTGGAATTTGATATCCTATGAAACGTTTTTTCATTTTCTAAAAGTATTTAATAGTTACAAAAATTGTTGACACGTCAACAACTACGTTCAGTAAAAAATTCAAATCATAGATATGATGATTACTGAATTAATGCTCCCGTCATAAATTTTAGTAAGTGGCGACCGGTTTGCTAGTGGCTTGCTTTCACACACCACGTCAAATGGCCCTATGCCCCCATCTACATATTAATGATGTTTTCTTTCTTTTGATCTTGATTAAAGACTAGCGTTAAAAGCGAAATCACTGCCACATTTCCTATCTTCAACTCCTGGACAAATTTCTAAACTCGGGAATTTTGTATACAAGTGCTTACAAATATTTGTGGATTTTTTACATAGTTCTATAATGTGGATAATTAAATGCATTCGGTATTTTATTAATCTAGAATGGCCTTTTTATTCTCGGAGGTAGTGAAAAATAAATATGTAATGTAGAACAAAATATAGCAGAATTTGTTTGTAATTTTAATGGTTTGAATCGACCTAAAAAATTTATATTTATTATTAAAATACATTTAATCATTATTAAAAATAAAAATAAAAATAATAAGATCGATGTTTTAAATTTAGCTACAAAAATAAAAATTGGTTTAAATCTTAAAAATTATAAACATTTTAAGTAACCCCAAAAAGTAGGAAAAAAAAATCGGTTTTAAAAACATAATATCAAAATAATTTAAATTTTAAATAGAATTGAATTGTTAATAATATAAGATTTACTCAATATTTCTCGTGAAGAATTTTGAAGTCAACTAAGTTTTTATTATTTTTATTTCAATATTGAAATGACAATTTAGTTTTTGATAAATTCAATAATTATAATAAAATGACACATTAAAATAATTTTATCAATTTGATGTCAAAATAAAACATGAGCAAAGGGCAAACATGGAATGAATGCCCCTTGTCAATGCCAACTTAAGCCGAGGCGGTTTTAAATATATATACTAAAATGTATTGGCCAAATAGATTTTGATTTGTGGTCGTTATAATAGAAGCGTTTAAATTTCAACCCACTGGTCGTTTATTATATATATTTCTTCCAAACCCTGAAATCATCATTAAGGTTGACATCTGGATATATATTTTTATTAATTTTATGGTATTATTAATTTGATACTTATGAATTTGAATAAAACGTGAAATGAAAGACATAAAAAAACATGAGACTATCATTAAATGTTGATCGAAGCTTTTACTTGAGTGATACTTATACCAATTCATCAAATAAGGGATTGTAGATACCAAATTTGGACTATCATTTGCGAGGTTGAATCCAAAAAATTCGGAAGGTTTTCTATTATGAATCTATCAATATAAAACTAGCTTTTATAGAATTTGGACCTTACATGTTTTATATTCTAACATAAAGCATACCGCCAATTTCATAAGACTAGAATACCTACGAGTCCCACACTCTGCACATCATCAAAGATGTATTCCAAAAGAGTATTTAATTTACATCAAAATTATAGTTTAAAAAGCTTCTAGTGTATAGGCTTTCATAGTTTCCCGTATTATCATCCTGGTTTCTAAAAGCACGGTCTTGTTTTTGGTGAAACTGCGTTCTAAATATTTTAACCAGAAGTTACAAAAATGGGCATTCATCTTTTTCCTTTCCATTTCCAGGTTAAATAAACACTCATAATTTTTTTTGCATGCATATACCAAACAATTGGAGTGAGTGTACTTATGATGGAGGCTGGAGCTCTCAATATGAGCTTCCAAAATGAAATCAAGCCATCCATTAATTCCAAGAACCTTGATATGTGATATGTAAGCATCCTTTCTTGCACAGGTAGACACGACTAAGAGCTTTTATTATCTTACACTGACTCAAACCCCTTCACCTAGGGTTGGGATGAAGGTCCCTATAAAACCTTTCCTTCGCTGGCATCTTCCAATAGTGATGGTAGACATATTGAGTATAGAAATATAATAGATTATCTTAAAATCTACGTCAAGGCTTCTCAACATATTTATCTTTTAACATGTTGTAGATAGAAACCTGCAATTTTACTGTATTGATTGTAATTAATTTGTTTTATAAACCCCACTTTCATCCTTCAGACTTGTATCCTTTGTACTTATGGTCAATCAGGTAGGCATGTCGCAAAATAAAAGTCCATTGACATTAGTGACTATGACACAATGGAGATGAGTTTGCAGCTAAGAATTGCATATCACTACGATAATAATCTTCACAAAAGTGAAAATGAAAATATAAATATGTATTCCATTTGTAATATCACTATCACTACCATTTCCAAATAAATTAATGAAATGATATTCATACTCCAATGATGATATGAATTAATGTATTTGATGCTAACTTGAACACAAGAAGTGTTTCAAGGCTACATGTTTATGCTAACTTGAACATAAAGTGTTTCAAAATTGTTTTCCCGAGCAATGATCATTCATTTAAAAAGGCTAGGATTACTTCATTGTTTTTTATCAAAAGTAGTAAATTTAATATTACTCCTACTGCAACACAAGTACATAATAGTGACTGTATCTAATACCCAGCGATGTCTAACTGTACATAACACGTTAACACCCAATGTAGATAACACGTTAACACTTCATGTATCTAACTACATTCCCAAGTATACCTACAATAGATATCAAAGTCCAATTAAAAGTATTTTATTTTAGGGACAACATAAGTACTATGCAAAACCATGCAGGTCAAGATAATATGCAAAAGCACAACTACAAGACATAACATGCATCAATTGGGGGGGCTCTCAGGACCAACCTCACATGCTGTAAAAACCTTGTTAATTTTTGTTCAAATTTTCTAACAGCATGCATGTGGGGCTCTCATGACCAACCTCACATGCTGTAAAACCTTTGTTAATTTATGTTCAAATTTTCTCTTCAACTACTATAATAGAGGAGAATTCGCCTCGCTACCATCTTTATTAAAAAATTAACCACCGCATCAACTATTGCAACAGATAATACTTACTATTGATTTGCACAAGAGGAACCAAGAAAACTATTCTCCCAAGTGCGCCTTCAACCTATTTACAAAGAAACAAAATCAGAATTTCCAGTTTTTAACAATAAATCAATGGCTCTAAACAAAGAATTACTAAATGAAAGCTTAACTTCTGCAGTCATTCAGTACTAAATGAAAGCAAAAAAAATAAGACCGAATGGAAACAACCCCATGCGTTCTCCAGGATCAGATCCCTGTAAAATATTGAACCCAAATAGAGACTAGCACCCTTGGCCTGAACCGTTCTTTACAACAAACATTTATTTTGTTCTCTAGATATTTAGAAAAAAAATTGTGTGAGTGTCGTGATTTCATGCGTTCATGACCTAGAAAACCTCATTGCATTTAATTATTATGTAACATGATTTGGAGAATGGAGAAATAGGTGAGACATAGTAGCCTTGCATTCTTCATGGCAACAAGGGTGTACTCTACTATGTTGATGTGATGTGGGGAAAAATTCGATACCCAACAAAAACTAAATTGAATTCGAGCATTGAGGTCCGTGATGAACCATCGATCTATTTCACAGGAAAAAATAGAATTGAAGCTTCCAAGCTATGGAGATGGGATGTGATCGTGGCAAGTGTTCTGCATGCGCTAGCTGCCGCAAGCCAAGGCAAATGCAAGTGAATGCTCTTCCCGATGCAATTATTACAATTTTAAAACTACACATCCATGCTAACTTTGAAATCATCACCAAGCAAGCCACAAAATTATGCATCCATGATCTTACATCAGCCCGTCGCCCCTTCCTAGGCACCAAAAAATGAGTATAACATCATTAGTCCTGTAGCCAATAAAAAAATTTAAAAATCATTTTTAAAATTCGAATTTTATAAAATATTAGTCCAACCTTTATCCAAACCATAGGTAGAGAAAAAAATTATAGGCTAGAACCCAAATTAATAGGCATTCAACGATACATATATGATCCCCTTCCAGAACATAACAATATGTATTGACATGAAATACATTTTCGAGAGAAAAGGGTTTTGGTGTGAAATGGTATGCAAAATCGATTTTTATTAATAAAATATTGGCAAGAAAAGATCATTTAAAGCCAACATTTAAGTGAAAATACATTCTTTGAGGTCGTCGTTTCGGTGTATAATCTCCTTTTGCGGCCTACATTTTGGTGTAGAAGAGTATTTTGGAGGTCAACGAATCGATGCAAACTATTCTTTTGGCAGTGAAATATCGATGGGAAAATATCTTTTAAGGCCAAGGTTTCGACGAAAAATTCAATTTTGAGGTCAATGTCTCGTCAGAAAAGTGAAAAATCATAAATATTAACAACCTGTTAGGTTGAAAAGCATCAAAGTGAGAAATATAAGAAGTATAATTCAAAGCTCAAACAAAAGGTACGGGTCCCCTTCTTTGTGAGAGAGAGCATAATAAATCCCAGAAAAGGGGAGGGTTGTTGCTTTCTTAACAACCGTCAACCGGTGACATGTTGGGCGAAACCATGAATCTATGTACCTAACCTTTCATTGAGACATGGAGGCACCAATCTTGTAGATACATAATCAACATTTATAGAAACTTCCAGTTTTACTCATGAGTCTCACTAGGATCATCCTTGTTCTAACCAGAACAACATTATTTTCCATGTTTGGTTGAATTTTTATTGACAACTTTAGGGATAAATGTACATAATGAACACTATATTTAATCCATTTGTAGGATACTTGTTCTAATCATAACAACATTATTTTCCATGTTTGGTTGAATTTCTATTGACAACTTTAGGGATAAATGTACATAATGAACACTATATTTAATCTATTTGTAGGATAGACAACTCAACTTATCAAGGTATTTTAAGTGAGATGCATAAATTTCATAGTGACATTTAATCAATTTTTCTTGGTATGACTCTGATGTCTACGGGCATCCATATCCCTGACAAAGTCACCTCAGCATCACAGGCCCGTATCCACTACCAACGATCACCCATAGCCTTGACTGAGATACTTGCATTTTCAAAATTCTAAAATAATTTCCCGTGCCTCTACCTTTCAAATATATGCTTTAGATCAAGAGGTGGATATCGAAGACAATGGTCTCTAAAAGACAAGGGATGATGCTTGTTAGTCAAAAGTGATTATGATTGTTGATCAAGAAATTATTATAAGAGCATCCTTTTAGACACTTACCTTACTCAAATGACTATGTTGTTGTCTAGGTTGGAATCCAATCCCTTAATATATGAAATAGTGGATCTTTAAGGTCATTGGGTAGCTATCCAAAACCTAAGACATGAGATGCCTACAAATTGTTATAAAAATGTATTGTGTTCCACCATGGTAATAGACATGTGGGTCATGAGGAAGATCTTTATCTTTTAGTTCTGTAGACTAGTGCTTTCAAACATTCAGAGATAAGAAATCCAATGTTTCATAGCAAGATGTTGGAATATAGAGCCAAGCACAAGGCGACATAAGAAACATCATGGGCAGGGAGGAGTTCACTCAATCAAGGAACTAAATCAAATGATAGTTTAATAAATAAATAAAGGATAAATCTAGAAAGCATGTAAATCACGCAAAGCAAAAGAAGACAAAATAAGAAAAGCAAACAAGGGAAATGAAAATGCAAATTTATTTATATATAGACTAGCTGCTTAAAACTATTAGGTGAAGTAGTTTTCAATACTAGTCCATTGATAGAGAGAGGCTCTTCCTCCCCCTAAATTATACAATTTATATCTTCCTAGACCAAGTTTCTCATCTATTAAGTAGGGACCAAGCTTGATTTGTTGAACATTATATGTTTTCCCTTTTCTTTGTGAGGCTTATCCCATTTCAGAACCAGTTCACCCACATTGAAATCCTTCTTCCCAGTGGACTTGTTATCAAACCACCTCTTAATTATTTGATAATGAACAACAAATTTCTTCCTAGCCTTCTCTTTCTTTTTCCAATTTCAGTAAGGATAAGTACCCATCGAAGCTTTCAATTCAACTCTATCAACCCAAAAGGCATTCAAGAGAGCATTGTGTCAATTTCTCCAATGATCAACTACAATTCTTTAAGAATGTGAATCAAGTTCTTATTTTTGGACTCGTCTACCATATTTCCCTAAGGGTAATGGTTTGAAGAATAGAATATCTCAATCCCTTTATCTAAATCAAACTCAATCAATTTTAAAGATGTGAAATATGAATCATTATCAAATTCGAGATACGTTGGAACCCCAAACCTAGTGATCAGTTGTTGTTCCAGAAATTGAATGACAATCGCTTCATTGATTTTGTGGAAAGGTGCATATTTAGTCCACCTTGAAAGTAATCAGTATATGTCAACATATATTTGTGTTGTTGGGATAAATTAGGATTACTTTCACTTATAATATCAAATTCCCATTGGTCAAAAGGTAACAAGTTTTTTTTCCATAGAAAAATTCAACTTACTATTAATATGCGGAATAGTAAATATATCCAGCTGTCATTCCGTACATAGGAAAACAATCCCTGTCAATAGTAAGACCAAGGAAAAACCGTCGTATAGACAGCAAAGTGTCAACAACTAGTTCAGAAGAGTCCCATATAAATAGTGCCACAAGTCACTAAAGTATCCAATATGCAAAGCAGGAAAACATCCTGTAGATGACCAACAAAATATGCCTCAGCAATCTAATATGTAAAAAACATAATATAAATAAATCCCTTGTTCAGCAGGCCAAAATTACCATAGCCCATCCAAAGCCACTGACAACTGAAGAGAAACTGTTGTTCTAATCACTTCACAACAACATGTAGCTAAGTTTTTTTTTTAAACGTTAATACATCCGATTTCAAAAAATACAAACAGCTACTGAAGGAGGCTATAATATGTAAGCCGCAAAATGTTTTTGAAGATGAAACACCCAACAAGGAGTCGTTGCAATGGGATTGTCACAAATTCTCTTTTCTAGCACTCTTTTGGCAATTCTTAGATATTATAACATAAAAGTGTGGATATTTGAACATGGTAGGCCAAAAATAGTTGGATTTTAATATCTTGTGAGTTGTAGTGTCTCTTGCAAAGTGACCTCTTATGGGCCCACCATGCAATTCCATCATAACTTTGTCTGCATATGATTTCTCTAGACATATTAATAGCACACCATCATGATTATCCCTGAACATTATGCCATTCACCAGTTAATACCGTAAGGGTTTGAGCCTCAAATCTCTTTTCTATTTTGCATTCATGTAACTAGGGGTTGAGCCATGCTGAAGATCATTTAGGTGCGAATTTCGACGTTTTTTTTTTTTTTTACAATAATGGAGAAAATGGTTTTTGTTGTCACAATTATATTTGAATTTATAGAAATAATGATACAAAATTTAAATGTGCTCCCGTCATATGTCACAATTCCCTTTGCTAGCATCGGCCTTGTGACGACCATACATTGGCCTTTCCACACTCGTATGTCAAAATACCAACGTCATGTGACTTAAAATTATGTGAGTTTATTTTTTGAAATGGTCAATGAAGCAATCCTTTATTGATATTCAACTTTCATTGAAATGTCGACGTCCATTGTGCATAAAATAATTAACTTGTTACATTAGTCTATGGTCAATAAAACTTATGGGTGCCAAAGTGGGCATAGTCAACTATCGTCATAATTTAGACATATATAATAAAAATTATATATAATCTTTTGATATAAGATGAAAATTATGTGATATTATTGATTTCTATAATATATTTTTTCATAGTTTCAACTATTGTAATAGTGTTAAAACATTTTTATATTTACTTATAGTTTCATTTAAATTATATAGTTAACAATCTCAATGTCAAAAGAGGAAAGTTTGAGTATTGTTGCTAGGGTAAGGGAGCAACTTGGTGATAGTAAATGTTAGTGCCCTTGCAAAAAGTGTAACAGAATGAATAGAAATTTTTTAAGGTGTATCTAAAAAAAATTGTTGGGAATATGGGCACTTCGAAGGGGGGCATGAATTTCATCCAATGAGAAGTACTAGATGATGTCCTAATTCATTACACGTTTAATTTGTATTGTCATCTAAACGTTTTAATTTTTTTTTTAATATTTGATTTTTTGTAATCGCAAAGACAAAGCATCCTATGATTGAATCAGACGACAAAGATGTGCCAAATTGTAGTAGAAATATTGGTGAACAAGTTGATGGAGATCATCAATATGGAGATCACAATAATGGAGATCATGAAGTTAATCCTATGGCCAAGGAAAATGATGATACTGATATAATTTAGAATGATGGGATAAGTAGATTGATCAATGACACCTTGCATGATTTTTCAATGGATGATAAATTTGATGCACATGTTCTTGATGTACCTTTGATTGATAAGGCACAAAAACATTTATATGAAGGCTCAAGGAGAAATCTTCTCTCTATGATTTTAGTGTTGGTGAACTTGAAAGTGTTGAAGGGTTTTTCAAACACCTACCTCACACATATCCTAAGGTATGTAATGTAATTCTTCATACATGAATACCATTATTTTTATTTATGTTTTTAGTTTCAATTATATTGTACAAAGTTTGGTGCAATATTGATGAATAATATTAATTTTTTTTTTTTGTTTGAATGTTATAGACTATTAGGCGATATCTCCTACCATCATCAAATAATTTACCTCACACATAGAGAATTCACTCTCGTTATGAAAAAATTAGGAATGGAGTATGAAGCCATTGATGCATGTCCTAATGAATGTATTATATATTATGGACAGCATGCAACAAAGTTGCAATGCCGTCAATGTGGAAAGTAGATATCAAACTGGTCAAATAACAAATAAGGTGTAACAAACCAATTTCAATAGCATATTTAACCCTAATAAAATGTAGATTTCTTGGGAAAATATTCAGAAAGGAACTAGTATATTAAGTGTCTATTCATTAATCAAATAACATCAGATAACTAGTAGAAATTGAAACCATAATACAAGGAGAATAATTTCTATGTACCTGATCAATGACCAACTTAAACCATTTGCATGGATACCTTGTCATCCTTCAGTCACTAGCTCATCAATCTGAAACGACAATTGATGGGGACAACTCTCCACCAACCAACCCACAATAGAAGTTGAGGTCCCCAAGACCTGAACAACTAACCCTATGCTAGACCAGGTATGACCTTAACTCTTTTCTATATCAACCTATTGATCTGGATTATTTGGAGAATGAAATGAAGGCAGTGATATAAAACATAAATACACACGAATATTTTGCAAAAAAACACATGTAACAAATAAAATAATAGATAAACATATCAATAAACAAATAATTAAATAATAACATAAAAGTAATTAAACAAATATTAAATAAAATTGATATGTAATTAATTGAATAGATACATACATACATTTCCATTGAAAAGGCGCATAAGACCATATTTAAATGGTCCATCAAATTGCAATGTAATTATCTCTCATCAATATATATTCAATATTAATTATTCTTTCTAAATGTAGTTATTTTCTATTGGTTGACTATTCACTTGAATAGTCTTATTGTGATTCAGACACGACCACAACATGAGAATATCTGGATACGGATATTACATTGGTATCAGAGCTCCTTCTTGGGATTGATTCCGGCCTTTGGCCACAAACCATTCTCAAAGATTCTCTTATTAAAGGATCTTTGATCCACATTGGCTTTTGGAGATCATTTTTTGGATTTTCCAAAAATCTAGGACCTTGTCCAAAAGTAGGATTTTGGCCCAAAGAAGATTCAGTCTTATTCCGCTGCAAAATTCAAAGACAACAGTAAATCGAGAATACAAGAAGGGAAATGTGTGTGTGAGAGAGAGAGAGAAGAAGTAATTATTTCCGTTGCATATAAGAAGAAGAGAACAAGAAGTAAGAAAAAAAATATTACAAAGAAGAAGTGGAAAAAATAAAAAATAAAAAAATAAAAAAATAAAGAGTAAAAAAATAAAAAGTTAAAGAAAAACATTCATGAAACCGCACATGGTTTTATGAAACTACACATGGGTTTAACTTAATATATTAAAATTATAAAAGAATTTTATAAGGTATATACAAAGAAAGATGAGACCTTCATCATTAATGCTTTGAGGACAAATAAGAGGAAGGCCATGTAACAAATAAAATAATATATAAACATATCAATAAACAAATAATTAAATAATAACATAAAAGTAATTAAATAAATATTAAATAAAATTGATATGTAATTAATCGAATAGATAGAGATGTACCTTTCCATTGAAAAGGCACATAAGACCATATTTAAATGGTCCATCAAATTGCAATATAATTATCTCTCATCAATATATATTCACATGAATAGTCATCTATTGGTTGACTATTCACATGAATAGTCTTATTGTGATTCAGACACGATCACAACATGAGAATATCCGAACACTGATATTACAACAAAATAGTAAAATCAATCTCAAACTCTATTAATGAATGGACTAGAAAAACATTGTAAAATGTAAAGCAATACAAACTAGCTCTAGATAGTGGTCGCTTATCTTTGAAAAGAGATGTGTTAGCAACATTGATCCACAAGAACTGAGTTACAATGAGGCCAGAAAGGAATTTTTAACATAAAACATAAATGAAAAACCCTAAACATAAAAAAACCATAACCCTAGGATATGAAACGCTAAATGGTTTGTGGGCCCGATGTGGTTAGTTGATACGTCAACTTCCTGGTGGCGCAACTTTTGCATATGATCTCCATTTGGGGCACTCAATACCCTGTCGGAAAGGTCTAGTCGAGAAGGAATCCATGATGTTGACCCATACGATGAATTTGGTGATCATTTGGGCACTATTTTGGAAAAAAAAAACATTGTTTAGGGCCTCAAAATGACCCTGGAATATCAGGACCTGAAAAACCGTAAAAAAATTGCCAAGTTGGAAAACTATGTCTTTGAGCCAATGGACTAGGTGGGTGGCCATCGATGTCCATCTAGATCAGTCCTTCCCACTTAGGAAGCAATGGTATCCATTATTTAAATATACCTCATCAGATGGGGAAAATTCTGTTGAATTTGACTACTGGTGAGCCACTTTCCTTGGTGAAGAAGTTACCCTCTTTGACAACTTGGTAGAGTTGAATGTTTTGTTGGTGGGTTCCCTTCATTTGTGTGTCCATGATCTGATCCAATGTATATTGTTCAAGGTAGTTTGGATAGAGTTCTGTAGGGGCCAAATGCTCAACCACCTCTAAGGTGTCCAAGAGAGGTGGAAAATATGGTCGAAGCAATTCCACATTAAATACTGGGTGCAAGCCAAGGAAAGGGGGGATATTTAATTCAAAAGCATTCTCACCCACATTCTTCATGACGGTGTAAGGTCCATATCGGAGTGCCCTGATATTTCTATGGGGGTCTTTGAGGTGCTCCTTCTGCAAATGCAACCACACCTTATCTCCAACTTGAAACTTGTGTGGAACCCAATGTTGGTCATGTGATTGTTTGTACTTGGCATTGGCTTTTTGCATGATATCATGAACCTTGTGTTGGATGTGATAGATCCATTTAATGAATTTGGTTGCTTTCTCAGCCTCGGCCTGAGCATGGGAGGAATCATCCTATGTATATGTAATTGGTATAGTTAATCAAGGGGGTCCAATGGATAGAACCCCAAGCACGCCTAAAAGGGGCTATAGACAATAGAGTTGTGGAGGGATCTATTGTAACTACAATAAACATATGGAAGGCTCCCATCCTATGTGCATGGATGTTTGGATTTTTACATGCACAGTATATGCACAATCATCATGTTGACCACTTTTGTCTTCTCATTTGTTTGGGGGTGGAAGGTAGTCAATTTGGTCAGCTCGGTGTGTTGATGTATATGTAACTTCGGAATGTATTTCACCTATGTATATTGTACTCCTATAGAGATGTTATTATTCCTCTATATGGAAGTGTCGACATTTGTATTGACAAGTGTCGCAAGTGTCGCAACTTGTATGTGATGGGTTATTAGACCACCAAGTGTGGGGTCGACCCTAATTAGGATAACCATGGGTTATTAGACTGAGTTAGACAAGTCGACCTTGCTAGGTTATTAGGCAGGTCAGGTCATGTATAAATAGAGTGCGGGAGGCACTCTATTTGATCATCTCATTATTCACTTCTACACTACTCGGAAAGTGGTGCACTAGTGGAGGAGAAGGTTCAGCTACTATGAGGACTATCTCTGTGTACTTTGGTTGTATCATTGCTCTTTCTATCTCTGAGGAAGTTGTGGGGTTTTTCACCTTTATGGTTTTCCCTAGTGAAACTCTGTGTGTCTATTGTCTCATGTGATTGCTTGGTGTGATTGATATGCATTGTTATACTTGATATGCTTTACATGTTATTCTCTCAGTAAAGATCCTAGAGTATGTTGAATTAATGCTCAAAAATTAACATGGTATCAGAGCTAACCTAAGAAGAAGACACTGTGCAGTGGCGGAAACTAGGGTTTCTTGTTTATTGGGTTTCTCTCCACAGATCTTGAAAGGCAGTAGGGTATTTTGACTCTCCTCAGCAAGGCACATCTTTCTGTCCAATCAGAATTCAATTCTGGGCACTTTCATTTTTTGCCCTAAAAATTAGAGTTTCCACAAAAATAGGAATTTCTGAAATCTGAGGATATAGCTGGAAGCTCCTTGGAAAATCAAAGGTTAGAGCTTTGGATCAAGATTTTTGGTTGGATGAAGCTCCAGGAAACTCAAACCCTAATTCAGGGTCCTCCCTAGTGAATCCAGGAGATTGGAAAGCATTTCTGAAGGGTGGAACTTTGCAGTTTTCAATTTCTAAATATACCAGGCTGATCAGTTTTCAATTTATATCCTTTTAGAAGTTTGAAATTCACACTTTGAATTTTTAGGGTTTCTCTAACAAACCCTAATCTAGCACTAGATCCAGATTTCTGCAAATCAAGTGGTAAGACCTAAATATTTTATTTCCATTTGAGTTTCTCATTAAAATATCTCACCACACCAAACTTGAGGATAAGCTTGAAGGGGCTGATAACTTCCGAGCATGGAAGTATAGGATTGGGTTAATCATGGAAGAAAATGAATTGGATACTTACATAAGTTCTGAGGTCCCTATCCTAGAGGAAGAAGAGGCTAAGGCCTTGCATAAGAAGAACTTGGTCAAGGCAAAGAGGATCATTGCTGATTCTATCAAAGACCATCTCATACCACATGTGTCATCTCTAAAGACACCCAAGGAGATGTTTGATTCCCTAACCAAGCTATTTGAAGGGAAGAACATAAATCGGAAGATGACTTTGCGGAATCAATTGAAAGGGGTAAAGCTTCAAAATGGAGAGACCATTCAATCCTATTTCTCTAAGGTCTCTCAGATCAAGGAACAACTTGAAGCTGTGGATGAAGTTGTGGATAATGGTAAAGTTGTTATGACCACTTTGAATGGCCTACCTAGGTCATGGGATTCCTTCATTCAAGGAATATGTGCAAGAATAAAGTTGATCTCCTTCAATAGACTGTGGGATTAATGTTCACAAGAAGAGGCTAGGCTTGTGGCCCGAGAAGAAAAGATGGGGAATGAAGATCAAGCTCTCACAGCACATACCAGGAAAGGTAAGTTCAAGAAGGAGTCATCTCATAACAGAAGACCTTCACACTACCATCATAAGAAATATCTCAGATGCTTCACTTGCAATGAGAAGGGACACTTTGCTACAGATTGTCCCAAGAAGAAGAAAGACAACAACAACAACTTCAACAACAAGAAGAAGAACAACAAGAAGAGATATCATGCTCATGCTGCTGAGGATGATGAACCTCCCAAGAAGAAGGCTAGAGCAGAAAGTGATGATTCATCAAGTGAAGATGAATATGTTCTAATATCTGCTCTCACAGGTACTATTTCTCATGGATGTAATGATTGGCTTCTTGATAGTGGGGCTTCCAAACACATGACTGGGTTTAAAGAATATTTTGCAAATCTATCTGAACATGAGTCACCCTATAAGGTGAAAATTGGGGATGACTATCAATATCCTATCAAAGGAAGTGGTGAAGCCTCCTACAACCTAGACTCTGGGAAGTCTTTGAAGATGAAAGATGTTCTATATGTACCTGGGATCAAGAAGAACCTACTCTCCATATCTGCATTAGATGCAAAAGGTATGAGGGTTGCATTTGTAGATGGCCAAGTCCTAATGTGGCCAAAGGGTAAAACTATAGATGATGCAATAGTGATTGGAGAGCAAGAGGGAGGATTGTACCAATTGAAGGGACAACCTGAACATGCCATGGTACATGAATACATGGAGCCAAGTGAACTTTGGCATAGAAGGCTTGCACATGTGCACTATAGAGCACTACTAATTGCAAGAAAAGTTGTAGAGGGTCTTCCTGAAATCAAGACAGAGCATGAAGGTGTGTGCAAAGGATGTGCAAAAGGAAAGAACATTAAGAAGGCATTTCCAAGCAGTGAAAGCAAAGCTAAAGGAATCTTGGAAATTATCCACTCCGATGTATGCGGTCCGATGTCATCCAGTTCTCTGAGTGGGTATGTATACTATGTCTCTTTCGTTGATGATTTCTCTAGGAAGACTTCGGTTTACTTCTTGAAGAACAAAGATGAAGTGTTTGATAAGTTCAAGGAATTCAAAGCCTTGATGGAAAATCAAATTGACAAGAAGATCAAGACATTCAGATCCGACAATGGCGGAGAATTCACTTCAGGTGATTTTAAGAAGTTATGCAGTGATTCAGGGATTAAGAGGGAGTTGACTGCTCCCTACAATCCACAACATAATGGAGTTGCAGAAAGGAAAAATAGAACAATCATGGAAGCAGCACGGGCAATGCTACATGACCAGGATCTGCCTATGCATCTATGGGCAGAAGCAGCTAGGACAACTGTATATGTCCATAACAGAATACCTCACAAGATATTGGACAACAAGACACCATAAGAGGTATTCTCTGGTAAGAAACTTGAAGTCAACCATCTCAAAATATTTGGTTTCCTAATATACACTCTTGTTCCAAAGGAAAAGAGGACAAAGCTAGATCCTTCAGGAAAGAAGGGCATCTTTGTGGGGTACAGTGAAAGCTCGAAGGCTTATAGAATATACTTTCCAAGGTTCAAGAATATTGATGTTAATAGGGATGTAACATTTGATGAAAACTCAGCTTTCATCAAATCAAGGAAGACACCTGCTGAAGATCATGAAGAACCAAAGGAAACTAGATTTCAACACACCACCATGAATGAAGCAATTCCAAAAGCAGATCGTGAAGTTGGAGATCCGCAAATACCTGTAGATCCACCCCATGAGAAGAACTCTCACAAGAGGAAACCTGCATGGGCTAGAGAGCTCATTCAAGATGCAGAAAGGTATGGCATTCCAGAAGAAGAACACAAAGCAAGGAAGAGAACTAGATCTCATACAAGCTATGTTTCCTTACTCTATGACATTATGAACAAAGAACCTTCCAGTTATGAAGAAGCTGCGGAAAAGAAATAATGGAAGGATGCCATGGTCGAGGAATACCAGTCGATCATGAAGAATGATGTTTGGGATGTAGTCCCAAGACCTGAAGGGAAGTCTGTGGTGACTTCCAAATGGATCTACAAGATCAAGCATGCTGCAAATGGCAACATAGAGAAATACAAAGCGATATTTTTAGCTCGTGGCTTCTCCCAGAAGGAAGGGATTGATTATGAAGAGGCTTTTGCTCCTGTGGCCAGATACACTTCCATTAGATCAGTATTTTCTCTGGATGCAGTGATGAAATGGAAGATACACCAAATGGATGTCAAGACAGCTTTCTTGAATGGTGTAGTCAAGGACGAAGTGTATGTGGAGCAGCCACTAGGTTTTGAGACACATGACAGGGAGTCATATGTGTGTAAGTTGAAGAAAGCCTTGTATGGCTTGAAGCAAGCTCCTAGGACTTGGTATGGTAGGATATACATCTTTCTATCCAGTCTGGGCTTTACCAAGAGTAAAGAAGATTCCAACCTTTACTACAAGGTTGAGGAAGGCAATCTTGTGATACTACTCTTGTATGTGGATGACCTGTTTGTTACAGGTGAGGGTGGTTTGATTGTCAATACCAAGAGGAATCTTGCATCCGAGTTCAAGATGAAGGACTTGGGGATGATGCACTATTTTCTAGGCATGGATGTGTGGTAGAGTGCAGATGGAATCTTCCTTGGACAAGGGAAGTACGCAGTAGAGATCCTGAAGAGGTTCGGGATGATGGACTGCAAGGCCATGGCCACACCTATGGCATCGAACCTGAAGCTTCTGTGTGATGCTTCATTTGAGCTGGTTGATGTCATGGTGTATCGTCAGATGATTGGGTCCTTAATGTACCCGATGAACACGAGACCAGATATTTGCTTTGTGGTGAACACATTGAGCCAGTTCCTGATGGATCCCAGAGGTGTTCACCTGGTTGTTGTAAAGCATATTCTGAGGTACCTGAAGGGTACAATTGATTATGGGCTCAAGTATAATGCGAATCAAAAGTTTAACCTAGAGGGTTATGTTGATTCGGACTGGGCAGGCAGTGCTGCAGATAGGAAGAGCACTTCCGGGTGCTGCTTCAGTATGGGATTGGGTGTGATCTCTTGGTTTAGCAGGAAGCAGTCCTGCCTAGCACTGAGAACAGCCGAGGCAGAGTATGTTGCAGCTTGTTTGGCTAGTTGTGAGGCAGTATGGCTTCAGAAGCTGCTGTCTAAGTTATTTGATCTACCATTGGAGGCTACTGGTATCTTTTGTGACAACCAGATTTGTGTGAAGCTGTCTGAGAACCTCGTGTTCCACGACAGGTCGAAGCACATTGAGATCAAATATCACTATATCAGGGATATGGTCCAGAGAGGAGCAGTGAAGCTCCTGTATGTTGTGACGGATGAGCAAGTTGCGGATGTGTTGATGAAACCACTAGCTAGAGTGAAATTTGAGTACTTCATAGAGAGGCTTGGTGTTCTTCAGATTGATGACACTTCGAGGAAGAAGTGATGGACACATTTGTTGAAGCCATTCCAAGCATGGTGAGAGGAGGATCCTTCCCATGGCTGTAGATGTAAGCGCTGGATGGTGAGCATCAGGACGATGCTCCAGTTACTGCTCTGTATATGCATCATGTTGGATGCTTGTTATGATCAGTTGCATCATGTATATGTATATGCATCATGTTGGATGCTTGTTATGATCAATTGGATCATTTATATGTATATGCATCTATTGGATGATGGATATGATCAGTTGGATCATGTATATGTATATGCATCATGTTGGATGCTTTTTATGATCAGTTGGATCATGTATATGTATATGCATCATGTTGGATGCTTGCTATGATCAGTTGGATCATGTATATGTATATGCATCATGTTGGATGCTGGATATGATCAGTTGGATCATGTATTTGTATATGTATTAGGTGGATACATTGTAT
This sequence comes from Larix kaempferi, assembly GCA_027924585.1. NCBI lineage: Eukaryota > Viridiplantae > Streptophyta > Pinopsida > Pinales > Pinaceae > Larix > Larix kaempferi. The sequence goes on from BSBM01000299.1 coordinate 21,309,334, forward strand.
GATCAGGTAGATCATGTATGATGATATGCATCAGGTAGATACTTGGTATGCATCAGGTGGATGCACTGTATGACCAAGATGATCATGGATGATGAGATTCAGGATGTTGCTCCAGATGATATGTATCAGGATGATGCTATGATGATCAGGATGATCATGTGATGATGTACATCAGGTTGATGTATGGTGAGTATCAGGTTGATACTCTGTGGCCGTGGACAGGTTGTGCAGATGAGCATGTAAGTAGACCTGGGAGATCCAATAGGTTGGGTTGTGTGCCCATCATAAGTCCTGGGATTCTCTTTCGAGGCATTTCTCTAGGAGGACATATAAGTAGACTTGGGAGATCCGATAGGTTGGGTTGTGTGCCCGTAATAAGTCCTGGGATGATCTTTCAAGGAATTTCCATGACCACATGTAAGTAGACCTGGGAGATCCGATAGGTTGGGATGTGTGCCCGTAATAAGTTCTGGGATGCTCTTTCGAGGCATTGCGGTGGGGGTCACATGTAATACATCCTGGAGATCTGGACAGGTTGTGCTAGTCACATAAAAGGCCTCGGATGCTCTTTAGAGTTCTTGCTATTCAAGACACTCTTTTAAGGTTTTGTGACAGTCACATGTAAGTGGACTTGGGAGAGCTTTTCGGTCGTGCTTTAGCACATAAATGGTCCTGGGATACTCTTTCGAGGCATTGTGATGCATGTAATAAGTCCTGAGGATTCCACAGTATGGCCAATGATGATGAAGACCTGCACGTGGTGGGCCTATATCCAGTATGAAAAAGGACTGGATTTGTAGAACTTCCTATGACGAGTAGATCGGAGATTGATTGAGATAGCAGCAACAGTGACGATGACGATGATTCGACGACGATGATCCAATGATGATGATCCATAGAAGAAGACTTGTGCTATCATATATGTGTTGAGAAATACTTTCCTAGTTAAGAGGGAGTGTTGATGTATATGCAACTTCGGAATGTATTTCACCTATGTATATTGTACTCCTATAGAGATGTTATTATTCCTCTATACGGAAGTGTCGTCATTTGTATTGACAAGTGTCACAAGTGTCGCAACTTGCATGTGATGGGTTATTAGACCACCAAGTGTGGGGTCGGCCCTGATTAGGATAACCATGGGTTATTAGACTGAGTTAGACAAGTTGGCCCTACTAGGTTATTAGGCCGGTCAGGTCATGTATAAATAGAGTGTGGGAGGCACTCTATTTGATCATCTCATTATTCACTTCTACACTACTCGGAAAGTGGCGCACTAGTGGAGGAGGAGGTTCAGCTGCTAGGAGGACTATCTCTGTGTACTTTGGTTGTATCATTGCTCTTTCTATCTCTAAGGAAGTTGTGGGGTTTTTCACCTTTATGGTTTTCCCTAGTCAAAATCTGTGTGTCTATTGTCTCATGTGATTGCTTGGTGTGATTGATATGCATTGTTATACTTGATATGTTGTACATGTTATTCTCTCAGTAAAGATCCTAGAGTATGTTGAATTAATGCTCAAAAATTAACATGGTGTCCATTAAATACCATAAGGAGGACCAGAAGGTGTTGAGGAACCTACTGTCCCGATATGAAACAATGATCCATGGAATTCCGAAATGAGCCCAAGCATGCTCAAAGAATAGCTTAGTAGTGACTTTGGTTATGAAACTCTTTGTACATGGTGCTATAATGTCCATCTTAGAGAACCGTTTGACAACCACAAAAACACAGTTATGACCATGCTTGGTGGAGGGAAAACATGACATGTAATCCATTGAGATTGACTCCCAAGTATTTTATCGGGTAGGTAGAGGAGTGTACATCTCTTAGTTCTTGATGGAAGGTTTAGTGATGGCATAGACATTGCACGATCAAATATACCTTCCAACATCCTGCTGGATTTTTGGCCAGTAAAAATACTTCTGCAGAAATTCTACTGTCTTCTCCACATTGAAGTGTCTTGCCACCTGACTATAGTGTGCCTCCCAAATTAGATTTGCACTCTCACTTGATGGAACAAAAATATGGCCCAGATAGCACAAAAGTGCATAATAGAAGTGAAAGTATGGAACTTGTTTGTTTACACCCAATATTTGATATGTAGCAGTGAATTCAGGGTCATTGTTGTATAATTCCGGCCACCTAGAGGTCTCGTTACCACAGGAGTTGAGGACCAAGGCTAATGCCATGGCCGGGGGTTGGATGACAAAGTCTTCAACATGATTTGTTCTACCCTTCTTGTACTTAATGTTCAAATGAAATTATTGCAAGTACATCAACCACTTCTGATGACAATCATTTTGTAACATTCAATACGTTTGCATGAATTATAGGGGCCTGTGATCAGTGTGGATGATCATTTCCTTTCTAAGAATGTCATGCTTCCACTATCGGCATGCCTACACAATGGTGTACATCTCCTTGTCATAGGTTGGGTATATGTGAATAGTATCGGATAGTGTCTCATTGTGATAGGATACCGGATGTCCCTACTAAGTGAGGACTGCACCAATAGCATAGTCTGAGGCATCTGTCTCAATCTTGAATGGTTATTGCAAATATAGAAGAGTGAGGACTGGAGTTAAGTAGAGGTGATGTTTCAAATCCTCAAATGCATTCTATTGCAGCCCTAACCAAGTGAAATTAGCTTTTCTCTTCCCTTGGTCACTTGTCTTAAGTGCCAAGCGGTATGAGAGAACCCCAACACAAAACTACGGTAGAAGTTGGAAAGGTCCAAGAATTTGTGGAGCTCTGTCGAGGTTGTCCAATCTCAAATGACTTGGATCTTGGCTGGGTCCACATGCACCCCATGTTCATCCACAATGTATCCCAAATATTAAATTCTTTGCATGCCAAATGAGAATTTCTCTAGGTTGGCATATAGATTGTGTCACTGTTGGGTACTCGGAACCTGTTGAATATGTTGTAGATGTTCTTCCTAGGTTCTATTGTAGATGAGGATGTCATACAGATATATGACCACAAAGGAGTTTGTGAAATAACACAAGATATCATCCATCATTCTCATGCACATCATTAGAGTATTAGTCAAGCCAAAAGGCATGACCAACCATTGAAAGAGGCCTTCTTTAGACTTGAAGGTTGTCTTCCATGCATCGTTTTGTTCAATTGGAACTTGGTGGTATCTCGACTTCATATCAATATTGCTAAAGAGCTTGCCACCCTTAATCTAATAAAGAATATCGTAAATTTGGGGGATCGGGCATCGATTCTTAACAATGATTTTATCCAAGGCTCTGTAATCAATATAGAGTCGCCATGTCCCATCCTTTTTCTGCAACAACACAATTGGAATCTCAAAAGGTGAGGAGATTGGATGAATGTGGCCCTTTTGGATGAGCTCATCAATTTGATGTTTTATTTCCTCATTCTCCATAAGAGAATGCATGTATATTGGACCATTGGGTAAAGGGGCATCCGGTATCAAGTCGATAGGATGTTTGACCTGGAAATGTAGAGGCACCCCTATAGGGGAAGCAAAGATGTCTGTGTACCCTTCTACAATATTGTCAACATGCGTATGTTGTTTAGAGAGACCTTGTGCTGAGGATGTGGTGATTCCAGTGACCTTATGTCCACCTTTTGATCGAACCATGAAGAGGAAAAAATTCCCAATCTCAGAGATGACCTTCCGACACTGCTTTATAGAGATCAAAGAAACAATAGTAGTTAGTACTGCCTCGGGTATCATGTAGAGTTGTCCCTCCAAAGTGACAATGACACTATGAGGTTTGGACTCATAAATAGCATGGTGTTTTCACATATAGGGTTATCCTAAAATAAAATCACAAACTTCAAGTGGGGAAACATCACACAGTACCTCATATTTGAAGGGCTTGATGCCTAGGATAAGTGACATTGTTGACTGATGTGGATGTCTCATCCCTAGATCGACCAACCAATGGTGTATGGTTGGGGGTGTGGCATTGTCAGTAGCTTCAACCTTTTGACGACCTTGACCAAGATGAGGTTCTTCTAGATACCACTATCAAAAATGAAATGTAGTGGATTCTCATTCACCCATAGTTGTGAATGGAAGAGGCAATCCCCTTCCTTTGGCTCCTTTGAATCTTCTAGCTGGATAATTGCGGTTGAGATGATGGCACTAATTTTTGCATCAATTATCCACTTTCCCCTTTCTTGCTTTGAATCAGATTCTGAGCTAGAGTCCAACTCTTTGTTTTTCATCTCATCCAACAATTATTTTTTTGAGTGGAATTCATTAGTGTTGTGTCAGGGGATGTCAGGGGATTTTGTGGAACTCACACCACTTGTTAGTGTCCTTCTCCGGTTTCTTGTTACCCTTCTTTGCATGTGGCTTGGGCTGGTTGTCGTGATTTGGTATTCCTTTCTCTATCCTTTTTTTTGTGAGTTAGGGCCGCCTTTACCAAGATTTTGCTTTTGTTGATTTGCAAACCCAAACTCCCACTTATTATTTTTCTTAAACTTTGCTCGATCTTGACAACTTAGTGATAAGAAGCTCCTGGTGAGGATATTTCCAAGAAATCCATCTTTCTCTTAATGTACATGTGCATACCAATACGGTAATTTAGGACCAAGTTCCATTCAGATTCTCTAATACCTATCTTTGAGTGCAAGGTATGGAATATAATGGTGAACTCCATTACTGTCTAGTCTCTCTCTTGGTGCAAAGTCATCCACTTGGTGTACTGGTCATCATAGTTTCTGACAAGTTAGAATTCCTACTTGACGACATCGACAAAAGATCCCAAATTGGGTTATGTCTTGTATATTTTAGACTCATCTCTCGCATGCCTCTCGCAGTAACTGTCCCACCAATTTTTGGCATCGGGGAGGGACTTAAGGAACACAAAGGTGATATTTTCATTGTCGAAATTTTTTTGAACAGAGAATTAACCCTTTAACATATTTATCCATTTATACAAAGCATATTCATCTATCTGGAATTCAAATAAGGGAATGCCAAAGTTAAATTCTACCTTGAAGGGAGTCGCACCTTTGAAATGACTACTCATTGAAGGTGCATCTGTCATCGTCGGGATTCATCGAAGGATTTGGAAGAAATTATCCATCATCTCTTTCGTTTGTCGCACAAGGGCTTCCTTGAGCAACAACTTAATAGGATATCTTGCTCCGTCGTCTCTCTTTTATTATCCCATGATGTGAGGCTTCTTGGGTCGACAAGGGTGGTTTTCCACAAGCTCAACTAATTTGAGACACAAGTCTTGATATCCATATGTCATTGGGGACATGCTTTGAGAAAAAACAAGAGAAGATTGCTCTAATACCACTGATATGGATTATTTGGAGAAATAAATGAAGGTAGTGATATAAAAAAGAAATACACACGACTATTTTGCAAAAAAGCAGTAGTATAGTAAATCCCAAATTCTATTAATGAAAGGACTAGAAAAACACTATAAACTGTAAATAAATACAAACTAGATCTAGATGGTGGTAGCTTATCTCTGAAAATAGTTTTGTCGGCTATGCTCATCTGTAAGAACTGAGTTATAATGAGGCCAGAAAGGACTTTTTAACATAAAGGATAAATGTGAAACCCTAACCATAAAAAAATACTAACCTCAGGAGATGAAACGCCAAAAATTTTGTGGGCCCCAATGTGGTTAGTTGATACTTCAACTTCTTGGGGGCACAACTTTTGCATATGATCTTCGTTTGGGGCGCTCAGTACCCCATCTGAAAGGTTTGGATAAGAAGGAATCCATTTTTTTGGCCTCAAAAACAGCCTTAGAAGATCAGGACCTTAATAACCATAAAAAAACTACCAAGATGGAAAATTGAGTCTTTGAAAAAGTGGACTAGGTGGGTGGCCACCTGTTAGTCCCAGAGACGTTCTAAAGTTGTTTTAGAACTATTCCTGGGCATCAATGAAATTTACAGTGTTCTTTTCTTAATCAAAATCACATTTACTTTGAGTATAATGCAGATAACCAAACTTGGAGTAATGTGGGTAGTACTTCAATATGCCAATGGAAAAAACTTGAGTGGGGTGGTGCTAATGAAATGGAATAAGAAAAAGGTACTTCAATGGAAGTAAATATTTGTCTTGTGTGTATGAATAATGTACTGAGCCGAAGAAGGAATTCAGTAGTTTAAACAGAATGATTACATAGCTAAATCTGAATAATGTGAGTATATTATAACCATATAACATAACATGGATATTTCATGCCATAACCATCTTAGAAACAATCATTTAAGCTGATAACACTCATATTTGAATCAAAATTAACTTTGGAAATCATGAACATATACGAAAGAGATGAATTTACAAGAGAAGAAATTACTAACTAGACATATCAAAGCTTTGAATCCACAAGACACCAAGATTGGGAATGAAGTTCTTTCTTTATATCTTGATTAAACTTCCAATGTTTGAAGTTACACTTATTACAAATAAAATTCGACCCTGTCACCTTTTCCTTTTCTTCTATATATAGCCTTCTCAAGCCTTACAAAATAGTTTCTGACAAAATAGTTTGTTACATCCTGACGGCTTACATGTTTCTGTTTGTATTTTCTAACAAAATTGGTTACAAAAATAGTCCCTCGGACTAATGATGACTTGCTTGCTGTTGTGGTTGGGGTCAAACCTATTGAGGTGGAGGGACGTCCTGCTTCATGGAAGAGGTTCCTGCTACTGGCTATGACTGTGAAGCGACAATTGTTGCATGTTCCTTTGTAGCTTGCTCTAATTGTTGGAGCTGGAGAAACTTAGTGATGCCTTTCCAATCCTTACCCATAGGATACTGGAAAACTCCGAGTTCTCTAAGAGATGAATCCAGCTCAGTGTACCGTTCAAAAGTAGCCTTCGACAGATTTCTGAAAATAGTCTGAAGGAGATTGAGCATCTCGAAATTGGCATGCAACTTGTCCACCATCAATATCCCATTTATCTCTTGCAGAGTATCTGTCATGTGGATTTCGGAGTTCCTCGCATCCACCATCATGGCATCATCCGCGGGCTTCTTCATCTGCGGGCTAGCCTGTATCTTTAGTCAACAGGCTTCTCCTCTTTCACCTGCGGTAATACTCCAAACTTTAGCGGGATTATCTCCCTTGGCTTGTGGGCATAGCCCATGCTCTCATGGGTTTATGCCTAAGCACCTTGCGGGCTTAATTTAAACCCTTGCGGGCATCTTAAAACCCCTTGCGGGCATTTTTCAATCCCCTCCGGGCATATTACAAGCCTTTGCGGGCATCTCTTTAGCCCTCATACATTAAGCCCCTTGTGGGCATACATAATCCCTTGCAGGCATCTTTAAGCTCTTGTGAGTTTATTCATTAAGCCCCTGTGGGCATATCATAAGGTGTCATTTAACCTTATTTTTCACAATTTTGGAAGGCCAAAATCTCACACATGTGAGCCTCAAAGAGAGAATTGACTCCACAACTAGATGGCTAGATCACTAGGGAACATGTCCATGCCATCTGGATAATTTATTAGCATAAGGACACTCTTTGGTGGGCATTTCCAAATGCCTCTTCAAACCTTATTTGGACATCAAAACAAACTTCTTCTCATTTTGGCAGGCTTGTCTACCACATGTGTGAACTCCAGAGGCAAGTCTGATCCTATGGATAAATAGTTAGTTCATCAACGAACAAGCCTATGCCACCTAACTAATTTTATCAGCACAATGACACCTCCTTGCGGGCATTTCCAATTGGCATCTTAGCCTTCCAAACTGCTAATTTGACACTTGGCAAAATTATCAAACCCTATGTTTATAGTATGAAGAGATTTTTCTTCTTCACCAAATTGGAAGTGTGAGACAACCAATGAATAGAGGCCAACAAGGTGATTCCATACAGATAAAATTTCACCCCTTGAAGCCTCTTTCTCTCTCCTCGGTGGGCATTTTACTGGAGTAGTGCAAATCAAGCTAAGAATCACTTTTGGCAGATCAATATCTTCTTCCTCAGAGACGCTTTGGATAAACCAATGATATGGTTGGATGCACCAAACAACATTCTAGAGATCCATACTCTCAAAATGATTTAAGACATCAACTACAAGAGATGGCGGGCAGTTTCCTGAGGTCACTTAGGCAGTTTTAGTGATTTCATACTTAGACAATTTTTACACTGTCCTAGACTGGTCCAATCTGCCTAAAACCATGTTTCGGAAGATCCATAACTTCTTCCTCAGACACGTTTTGGACAGAATCCCCTAGTTGTCCCCTATCCAGTGGATGTCTCACACTTCAAAATTGATGAAAAGAAAAATCTCATTATATTAACCTAGGGTTTGATAATTTTGCCTAAGTGGCAAATCAACAATTTGGAAGGCTACTTTCAAATGGTCGCCAGATGATGGGTATGTGTTACTTAGTTTAGATTTTGACATGGTTGTGTTCATCATTGAAGTAGCTATCCAGTCATGCTTGTAGTTTTCTCTATGGTGATCACATGAAGAAGAAATCAATCTGCCAAAGTGAAAGAAAAAGTGATTTGCATATTAAAGACAGATTTGTCTAAGTGTCAAACTCGCATGGCTCAGAGGCCATTTGTAAATGCCCGCAAGGAGGTGTTCATGAGCTGATAAAACTAGTCAGATGGCATAGACTTGTTCTCTAATGAACTGGCTATCCAACCATGGAGTCAGATTTCTATTTTGTGCTCTCACATGTGAGATTTTGGCCTGCCAAAATCAATGAAAAATAAGGTTGAAAGACACTTTATATTATGCCTGCAAGGGAGCTCTAGGATGCCCGCAGGAGGCTTATAAGCATTCTCACATAAGGGGGCTAAATATGCCCACAAGGGGCTCATTTATGCCCACAGAAGGCTTATGAAATGCCTGTAAAATGGGTTAAAAGCTCAAGGAGCTAAGGTTAAGCCCACAAGGGCTTATGGGATGCCCAAATGCCCACAGGGGCTTAATTAAGCCCACAAGGGCCAAAAGTGCCTCCTAGCTTGATTTGCACTACTCTATTGGAAGCTGGTCAATACTGAGAGGGGGGGTGAATCAATATTGATAACTTTTTACCATTTAAACCACTTATTTAAACTTTAATCAAAACATGAAATCAACAAGATACACAAAACACATATCTTCCCATTTTGGCAGACTCCTATTTCACACGTGTGAACACCCAGAAGGAAATTGACTCCATGGATGGATATCTAGTTCATCAAAGAACAAGAACATGTAATCTGATGAATTTTATCATCAACAGAACCTCTCCTTTCGGGCATCTCCAAATGGTCTCTCAAACTCCTTTTCTAACAATTAACCAATTTTCTTCAAACCCTAGGTCACCAAGGTGATTTCATTTTTTCTTCAAACCTGGCAAGTGAGACACCCAATGCGTAGAGGACAACAAGATGAATCCAACAAGACCAGTTTCAGCCTCCGAGGCTACTTTCTCTCTCCTTGGCGGGCATTTTACTGAAGTAGTGCAAATCAAGCTAAGTAGCACTTTTGGCAGATCCATATCTTCTTCTTCATAATCTCTTTGGAAAAGATAATCATATGGTCAGATGCACCATACAGCACTCTAGAGATACACACTCTCAAAATATTTTTCTCATCATCCTATGAGATGTGGCGGGCATTTCCCTGAGGCCACTTAGATAGATTTAACATTAATTCCATACTTAGGCAAATTTCTTAAGCTGGTCCAATCTGCCTAAAACACTGTTTTGGCAGGTCCATAACTTCTTCCTCAGCCACTTCCAAGACAATCTGAAGACATGGTAAGGTAGGCCAAATACCAAGATACAATATTCCCATATGGTGAAGGCATTTTCTCCAACCCATAATTTATGGAGGGCATTCTCTTAGATCCTCTTAGACTAGTTTTAACTATTTATTCCATACTTAGTCAAAATCCTGATTTTCACCTATTTGTCATATTTCTCCATAACTATGTCATAGTGCAACAATGATTTCAACTTCATGCAACATCACCATCTATTCCATGCCAAGTCATCATATTTGCCATATCATCATCCATGCCATGTCATCACTTCCTTTGTCTTTCACTGAGTTCACTCTGCCATAATGACCTTAGTTATTCCTTTGTCATTACTGAGATCCTTTGACATCAATGCCAACCATATTCCATATTTCCAACATACTCTAGTAATATGTATGCTCGCCGAGGAGAGAGAAAGAGGCTTCAAGAGGTGAAAATGGTTTAGATGAAGTCACCTTGTTGGCCTCTATCCATTGGGTGTCTCACACTTCAAAATTGATGAAAATAAAAATCTCATGTTACCCTAGGGTTTGACAATTTTTGTCTAAGTGTTGAATTAGCAGTTTAAATGGCCATTTGGAAATGTCCGCAAGGAGTTGTCCTTGTGCTAATAAAATTCATAGGGTGACATAGATCTGTTCCTTGTTGAATTGGTTATCCACCCATGCTTTCAGTTTTCCTTATGATGGTCACATGTGCAAGAAATCAATCTTCCAAAGTAGGAAATCATGTGCAAGAAATCAATACTGTCCATTCCATTATTTTCTTAATGTTTTTAAACAATATTTTGGATTTTTTTTTCTTTTTTCTAATGCAATACAATTTCGCTTTTATTTTTTTTTTTTCCTCTTATCTTTGGCTAAGAGAATAAAAGTATATGGCAATACATATGTTAGTAGTTAGAATACATTGATGAGTATAGCTCTAAGGTGGATGTAATTTTGTATCTATGAAAGGCCGAAGGTTAATGAGAAGTATTCTCGCTTCTCTACTGATGTAATGTTTTGTTGACACATCTTTTTCATTTAATAAAAGGATGTTCTTTAGTTATGAAAAAAAAAAGTATACATTCAAATCTTTATTTTTTCATTTTTGTTTTTTTACAATATTTTAAACTCAAAATTTAATACTGCAAACATAACATATGATTGTAATATTTGAAAGTCCAAAACACTTTAATGAGAAATATTATTATTTTTAAATGAAGAACATAAAAGTGGAGGTCCAATGATTGAGTGGTATCTCACTCCAGTGAAAAGTTCTTTTGGTTTCTTCTTTCTTTATTTAGTTCATATCATTGACATCCATTTTGTTTGCACTAGAAATTGTACCTAAACTACAAATAGGTACAAGCTAGAACATCCAAAGAAAAACTAAAGGAGAATGGTTTAATTTTTATAAATTCTGAAGGTATCATTGGTGGAAAAGGTAAGGAAATATAAATAACATATAATCACTAAATCAGAAATATATTACAAAGATCTGAAATGAAGGAATCTGAAACATAGATGTAAACCATAAATATAAATATAAATAATCCAGTTATGTCCACAAACTTAAAATCATTTTCAGGATAAATTTTTTTATCAAGAAATAAAATAGTAAGAGAGGTGATCAAACATATCATAAACATCAACTAGAAAATAAGATCAACATATGGCTTATGTAGAATATTTCAGTCCAAACATTCAGTCTTCAAACACTTACATGAGAGTGTATCATATGTGTTTCATTACAACGGCTTCAACACTTCTAACCCTTTTCCAGAACAAAAAACCAACCTTGATCCCTCCTATCACTGCTATTTTTATAATTACATGAAGGAATTTTAAGATCCATATTTTGAGGATTCGAATCCAATCTAGAATTTATATACAAAAAGGAATCTCCAAAAATAGTATAACTAATTCTCAAAAGTAGGCATTCGTATCTATCTCCAAAGTTGTGTCAATTGGAGTTTGTTAGATAGTTGTAAGATGGATCATCTAGACCTTAGATTTGTCTAGCTCCCTCTGCCAAAATGGTCAATCCATCCAACGCTTGTGACCTCTTGGGGAGACAAGCTTTCTTTGCTTCCATGACCTGAACCTTGTTTGACAACTCTTCATTTTGCTTGGTTAGGTCTCCATTTTTTTTTGTTAGCTCTTCAATTTGTCCTTGTGCATTCATTTTCCTTGTTAAGACCTCTTTAGCTGCTGAAATGAGCTCTTGATAATGGTCATTCACCTCTTCCAGATCCTCCCTTAACCTTCTATTAGCTTGCATAAGCTTATCATTTGCATCATTGAAGTATTCATTTTGTGCTTTATATTGTTGCAATGATTTTTTGAGAATTTCAATCTTAGAATCTATCTGAATTGTTTCTTTATGTACTGGATCTTTAACTGAGCTTGATGGAGTTTCTATCTTTCTAATAAGAAGTTCTTCTCATGCTTCATAGCCCTTCTCTGACTCCTTTTAATTTATTTCTTTTGTTGAAACCTCCAAATGGAAAGTTTTTGAGCTCGATCCAGGTTCAAAGCTTTGAATTGCTTCTTCCTCAAAAACTTCACAACACTTTTTCAATGGCTCTGTCAAACCCTAGTAATTATGTTCTGTATCTTCAAAGAATTTCTGTGGATTTAACTCTACCATTTTAGCCTTCGATTCTTCATCACTTGAAGAATCCTGAATTGCAGTAACTTTTTCCTTTTCCAACTTAGGGCTTAGAGTTCTTTTCATATTCAATCTTAGCTTGTTGGATGCCCTAGTCTTAGGTCTCCATTTGGTCACTTCAGGCTCAACTATAGTCTGGATATTAGCATCAGTTTTTGGAGAAGGAAACATTCCTTCCTATATAAGTCTCTCTTTGGTAACAGAAGGAGTATCAAGGGCATGATAAAGCTCGTTATCATGTGAGGCAAAGGGTTCTTCCTCTGATGTATGTTTCTGTTCTTCATCATTCGGATTTACAAACTTTTCTTGCAAACCACACTCTTCAACTTGATGTACTTCTTCGACCATGTTCCCTCTAAACATGTTTATGATGCTGGGTTTTCTTCTTGGAAAAGGATTTCTTCCAGGTTCATTCTTCTGCATACTAACTAATCTTTAGGCTTCTTCCAGGTTCGTGTTTTTCTCTGGTTCAAACCTTGACCAAAATAAGAAATGTGGCCAACCACGATTTCTATTTTCCAGCTCTGTTAACACTATTAACTTAACCAAGCTATGATGGAAGAAATATTGGTTCGTATGATTCGAATGACCCTTTACCCTATTAGACATTTTTATGGGGCTTTTTAAAACGTAGAAGGGTAAATTCATTTTTAATTGACCATTCAAATGCAATAGGAACCTGAAGTGGTACTTGTAAACTGTGGAAAACCTTCCCTCACATGTGATGCAGCGTTGCACAGTGCCAATGACCTCCCGCCATTTAGGTTTCACAGTACTGAGATGAATGCCTTTGTTCCAGTCAAGGGATTCGAAGCCGGGTAACAAAAATGAGCCTAGATCAAATTCAAATGGAATTTTCTTGAACCAACGCTCCCCCTCAATGGCTATACTAGTTGCCTCGGTTATCAATTATTCTGTCAATTCAAACTTTAGGGTCTGAAAACTAACACAGGAGTTTGAACAGTTTTGAGCGAAAGAACAAGTGACCTCCAGATTGTAACCTGTAACTTTCTCAAAAACTACGAACCAACCATCCCTCCTGAACAGTTCTGCGCACTCAGGGAAATCATTCGCCCATTCGGTGTTTGTTGGTTCCAATCTACACAACTTTCCACTCTTCTTCATGCTTTCTATGCTTGACACGAGCTCCTTCACTGGTGAACAAATGGCGTGAAGGTGGAATAGAGCTAGGGTTAACGCGTGGCCTCCTCTATTATCAAAACATTCATGAAGGAATGATCACACCCAACATACGTTACATCTTGCCTAACAAAACCTTGGGGCAATCTCTCATCACAGCTATTCATAAACTTATACAGGTGTCGATCATGCTCTTTAATGATTTCAGGATTCCGGCAACGCCCATATGCATGAAGTTGAACAATTGTGCTGCAAGAATGTACTAAGTTACATTTCATAGTTGAAATGTTCACACAATCTCAACACAAAGGTTAGGAAAATATTAACTTATGTTTTGAAGACCAAAAGGAAGATAAATTACTTATAAGCCAATGTTTAAATCACAAATAAAAGTAAATAATAAAACTAAGGAGTAAATAATAAAACTAAAGTATATAACATCAAGCTAATTTTTGAATGATATAACAAAGCAAATAACATCAAAAATGAAACATAAAAAAGAAAAACAAGAGAAATTAGAATTGAGGTACAATTTTCAGCTCCAACACATTTCATTTTTTTTCTTTGGCTCATTATTTTTTGTTTAGGAGTAGCTTATATTTATTTTTCCAATCGTTGCATTGTAATCTATGTTTTTGTGAGCATTTACTTTCAATGTTATCCATTCCATTATTTTCCTAATTTTTTTTTACAATATTTTAAATTCAAAATTTGGCATATGATTTTAGTATTTGAAAGCCTTAAACATTTTGTTTTTCAAAACATTTTAAATCAAAAATATTTTTTGAAATGAATAAAGGTAAAGTGCAGGTACAATGATTGAGTGGAGTCTCACTCTAATGAACAGTTCTTTTTTTCTTCTTTCATTTTTCTAGTCCAGTACAACTTTCATTGACATCTTTCCTTTCTTTTTTCCATTCCAGTACAACTTTCATTGACATCTTTTCCATCTTTTTCTTTAGCTCAGAGGTATTCAACTGAAACACGTTGTGAGAAATAAAAATCTACAATGTAATTCATTTTATTGATAAACATCAGAAGTATTTATATACATACATAACCAAGAAGAGGTAGTTATGTCTTTGTAACTTATTAACTAAATAAAATAGATAACTAACTATAAATGATATAACTAACCCTGAAATATTAGTCAACATTACCCCCTTAAACTAAAGGGACATCTGACATGCCAAGCTACATTCTGAATTTTTCAAAATTTTCATGACCCAGTGCTTTAGTAAATATATTTGCAATTTGATCTGAATTAGAACAATGTGTCAGATGAATGTTGTTGGCCTCAACATGATGTCGAATCAAGTGATATTTAGTGTTGATGTGTTTGGTTCTATCATGGAATTTGGGATTCTTGGCCAATTGAATTGCAGAATCGTTGTCATCAAAGAGAGGCGTTGAAGGAAGTGATGACATGGCATGTATGATGATATGGCATGTGTGATGAATATGGAAAGACACATGATGGTGTTCTGGTGCTATCATGAAGTCAGTATTACAATCTGACATCATTCTGGAAAAGTATGGCAAGTTTGTGAAACTTTGGAAATTGACTATGGAAAAAGTAGTCAAAATTGCTCTAAGAGAATGCTCGCCATAGTTCATGGTTTGGGAAAAATGCCCGCACCAACATACCAGGATATATCTTGTTGAAGTGGCTATCTATCCATGGTCTCGGTTTTCCTTAATCATTTATGATGAGAAATTTATGAGTCTGCCAAAATAGGGTTTCAGGATAAACCTTGGAGAAATTCTTGGAAATGGCTAAGTGTTAGAAAACTGGTCCAGGTGGCCTTGGGAAAATGCCCGTCGTACCTCATGAGAGAATGATAAAAATTATC
The DNA here is from genome assembly GCA_027924585.1 of Larix kaempferi. Lineage (NCBI taxonomy): Eukaryota > Viridiplantae > Streptophyta > Pinopsida > Pinales > Pinaceae > Larix > Larix kaempferi. The sequence goes on from BSBM01000299.1 coordinate 21,324,714, forward strand.
TGGAACTACCATTCTCTAGCATGTCAAAGAGGATATCCAACCATGGACTTAGTTTTCACAGAAGGTATTTGATGACAAAGATAACAACCTGCTAAAACAAGGTTTCAGGTTGCTTTTACACCAAACTAGCAAAACTGCCTAAGTGGCCTCAGGGAAATGCCCACCATAGTTTGTGGGTTGAAGAAAATGCCCGCACCATATGGTCATCTTGTAGGTTGTTGTTTTTTCTACGTGACCATGTTCTCATATTGAATTGGAAGTGTCTGAAGAAGAAGTTATGGATCTGCCAAAACAGGCACTCAAGCAGATTGGACCAAGTCTAGGAAAGTGCAAAAATTGTCTAAGTGTAAAATCACTAAAACTGCCTAAGTGACCTTAGTAAAATGCTTGCCATGTCTTATGGTTGATGTATTAAAATATTTTGAGAGTATGGATCTCTAGAATGTTGTTTGGTGCATCCAACTATGGTCTCAGATTATCCAAAGAGTTTATGAGGAGGAAGATATCATTCTGCCAAAAGTGCCTCCCAGCTTGATTTGCACTACTCCAGTAACATGCCCTCCAAGGAGAGAGAAAGAGGCTTCAAGAGGTGAAAATGGTTTAGATGAAGTCACCTTGTTGTTCTCTATCCATTGGGTGTCTCACACTTCAAAATTGGTGAAAATAAAAATCTCATGTTACCCTAGGGTTTGACAATTTTTGTCTAAGTGATGAATTAACAGTTTAAAAGGCCATTTGGAAATGCTTGCAAGGAGGTGTCCTTATGCTAATAAAATTAATAGGGTGACATAGATATGTTCCTTGTTGAAGTGGTTATCCACCCATGCTTTCAGTTTTCCTTATGATGGTCACATGTGCAAGAAATCAATTTACCAAAGTAGGAAAAATATTTTTTTGCATATTCATAAATTTGGCTAAGTGTTGAATTCACAAGGCTAAGGGGCCATTTCAAAATGCCCGCAAGGAAGTGTCCTTGTGCTGAGAAAATTCATAAGTTGGCATGGTATTGTCCTTTGATGAACTAGTCATCTAGTCATGGGTTCAGATTCTCCTCTAGAGTTCACACGTGCGAAATAGAAGCCTTCCAAAATGAGAAAAATGTTGTTTTCTTGTTCAAATGTAGGTTGGTAAGGCATTTGGAAATGCCCGCAAGAGGTGTCTTTTTGCTGATAAAATTCGTCAGTTAGCATGGTCTTATTCCTTGATGAATTGGCTATCCAACCATGGAGTCAGATTCCTATTTGGTGCTCTCACGTGCGATATTTTGGCCTGCCAAAATAGGTGAAAAATAAGGTTTAATAACACCTTATGATATGCCCGCAAGGGCTTGTAAAAATCCTGCAAGGGCTTATGGAATTCCCACAAGGGGCTTAAGTAATAAAAAGCTCCCAAGAGATTAATTATGCCCACAAGGGCTAAAGAAATGCCCACAGGGGCTTAATTATGCCCGCAGGGGCTAAAGAAATGACCGCAAAGGCTTAAGGATGCCCGCAGGGGCTTAGGAATGTACGTAGGAAGAAGCATATGCCCGCAAGGGATAAATCTCATTCCCATAAGGAAGTGCTTGAACACTTATGCTCGCAAGTAAGCAATGGAGGGATTCTATGCCCGCAAGGAAGGGCTTGAAGACCTATGCCCATAGGAAGAGGTGTATGCCCTCAAAGGAAGGTCTTATTCCCACAAGGGATTATGCCCATGGGGCTTAAAGATATTCCCACAGGCACTTGGAAATTCCCGCAGGCCATGCCCACAAGACTTATATGAGCTTGGTGAGATCGAATTTATCTTGTTGATTCTATGTTTTAATTAATATAAAAAATGGTTTAAATTGTTAAAAAGATAACAATACTGATTAACCCCCTCTCTCTCAGTATTGACCAATATTCCAACATGTCATTCGAAACCATATCAAATTTCAGCTATATATGGTATACACCCCAATTTTGAGCTTCTCTTGGTTTCGAGAATAGTTCATTCTCTACTAAACAGTGGAAACCACATGAAGGTGGAAGCTCTAATTATGCTCCCCCCCCGCACATCACTCTCAATTTCCCCATACCAATTTGAAATATTAAAGAACATCCAACATACTCTATTATACAAAATAAAAACATATAAAGATCATCATGATATAAAAGATATAAACACGTGCCTCTACTTTTCAACAATTAAATATCATTCATCTTCTTCTTCATCCACCTCAACATCTGAATTAGGTTCTGGTTCAAAATAGATATTGATGAAAGGCTCATTCACATCAACATCATCATCAACGTCATCTTCACTAATATAGTCATCGACATCGTCAATGAGATCATCGTCTGCTACATTTGGATGATCAAACTCTTCAAATTCTTCATCTAACACATCGGTTGCAACCACCTTCTCCTGATCTAAATCATCATCATCTTTTCTTCTTCACGATTATCTTCATCATCTACATGATTATACTTTACTGGTCTTCCTCTTGGATCGTATGACCAACCTGCTTTACCTGGTACCTCTGAGTAAAAGACTTGATCACATTTACTTGGAAGAACATAAGGCTCTGTACCCGGTTCAAATTCCCTTGTATTAACCATGGTAAATCCATTAGGATGCTCAATAACAGTTCTTTTAGGATCACGTTCATGCATCCGTAGCCTGTACCACTTCATCTCAAACAAAACTATTTTAAAGGAATTAAAATCACACTCAATTATGTCCTCCAAATGCCCATAATACTTATTCTCAGTTTATTCTGGATGTCTGTCACTTCTAGAGGAAACATTGGTGACCTTAAACACTGCATTTATCCCACAATCCGTGGTTTTCATCTTATCATCCAACATTTTGATACAAAATTTACGACCATTACACAACATAGCCTTGTGATGTTTCAACTGCAACATTGAAAACAATTAAAAAATACATTGTGAATTAATAAACGTCATATAGGACTTATAAAATATATTTGAAAACTTAAACAAACCAAATACATTGAAAAATGGGAAGTAACTAGAAAAATGTGGGTAAAAAATTTACTTGCCTTTTTATCTTTTAAACCATAGGCTAAATCAACTTCCCTTTGCGACGTAAGATCAGGAAATTGATGTCGATGACGATGAGTTGTTTTAATCATCTTATTGACCCCTTCCCATGATAACCTACCAAAGTGTTCTTCACAATCTTCTATCTAATACTCCATCCAATCAAGGTTGTTTGCAATGTATAAATGTAAAGCATCCCACACTCGAGTAACTATATGAAAAAATAACAATTCAATATCATTAAAGACATAGTTTAATATAGTTGAATATGAAGGATTACTAAAAAAATAAAAAATCAGTATGATAAAATAAAATTGGAAAAATACATATGTAATATATTTCCACAAAATCTAATAATTACCGTTCATGGTCCTCATTGTACCTTTCCCCAATAGGACCTCCCCTTCGAATTTGTTGATGGAGTCGAGATGCCAAATGCGAGGCACATTCATATTTTCTGCTAATTTAGGTAGATATTCACTAATATACACCATGCATTGATATAGCATATATCCATCAACCATAGAACCCTCAGGAGGTGCTCTTTGTCTAACAAAATCCTTCAATGACTTCAACTGCCTCTCCACCATCCACATCAACCTTGTGTGTACTTGTCCACATAATTCAATCTCCTCAACTTGGTGTATGAGGTAGTGTTCTTGTGCATTGAAAAGTGCTAGAGGTAGATACTGTTGCATTTCACACATTAGTTGGGGAATTTCTCTCTTCCAATACCTTGTATCTTCTTTATAGATTTCTTTTGATGAAAGTGACCTACAAATGATGCAATAAAATAATATCAAGCCATATATAACTTTGCGGGAAAAACATAATATGTCAATAAGTTCCGCTACAAATCATAGACCAAGTACATTTTCCATATAAAACATTACTTACCTCATGTATTTTCCAAGAACATAAATAATTTGTTTTATGTTGTTGTCAAAGTCATCTGGGAGAGACAAAGGTAGAACATACTGTATCAAAAAACACATAATTATTATTTATTTCCAAATAAGAGAATAAAATTAATAAAATAGTGCATACCAATAAGGAAATATATTATAAACTCATAACCACCTTAATGAATGTATGCCAGTCATGTGTTTTAACCCTGGAAAAATCACTTTTTTTCATTAAGATATTCTTTATGTTAGACGAAAACCCTACGGAAACCTGATTTTTCTAATGACCTCTTTTACAATATTGCTCTATTGCTCCGTTAAGCACCAAGGAAGACTAATATTCCGTTGAAGGCCATCACCATTAGAATTAATGATCACACTTTGCAATGCGTGATTGGATTCTTGGATGTCACTACAAATGTTTCCAATTCTTTCTTTGTCAGTCCTTCCATCTAATATTCACTATAACTTTTCTATTATGTTCTTCCCGATATGCATTGTATCAAACAAATTAACTATTTGTAGGTTCTCGTAGTATGGAAACCTACTGAATTGCATTGGGTAAATTTTCATTCCTTATGGAATCCCATTCATGCCATAACGACATTCACGAAACATCAACAAAATCAAATTAACACTAATTAATCAATATAGGTACATACCGCGCTGAACATAATTCGCTAAAAAAAACAAAGATTTATATAATATATGATACATGTTGAATGTGATTGTCATTGATGTCAAAGGAGTTCAGTGAATGACAAAAGGATAACCAAAGACATGATGGCAGGGTAAACTCAGTGAAAGACAAAGGAATGCCAAAGGAAGCAATGACATGGCAAGTATGACGAGGCTGGAAAGACACATGATGGTGTTCTGGTTCTATCGGGAAGTTAGTTTTGTAATCTGACATCGTTCTGGAAAAATATGGCAAGTTTGTGAAACTTTGGAAATTGACTAAGTATGAAATAGTAGTCAAAACTACTCTAAGAGAATGCTTGCCATAATTCATGGTTTGAATAAAATGCCCGCACCAGCATAGCAGGTTATAGCTTGTTGAAGTGGCTATCTAGCCATGGTCTCGGTTTGCCTTAATCAAATCTGAGGAGAAAGTTATAAGTCTTCCAAAATAGGGTTTCAAGATAAACCTTGGAGAAATTCTTGGAAATGGCTAAGTGTTGGAAAACTGGTCCAGGTGGCCTTGGGAAAATGCCTGCCATACCTCATGGGAGAATGATAAAAATTATATGGAACTCTCATGCTCTAGATTTTCAAAGAGGTTATCCAACCATGGACTTAGTTTTCACAGAAGGTGTTTGATGACAAAGATAATAGCCTACCAAAACAGGGTTTCAAGTTGCTTTTACACCAAAGTAGCAAAAATGCCTAAGTGGCCTCAGGGAAATGCCCACCATAGTTTGTGGGTTGAAGAAAATGCCCTCACCATATTGTCAACTTGCAGGTTGTTGTTTTGTCTACCTGACCGTGTTCTCATATTGACTTAAAAGTGTCCGAGGAAGAAGTAATGGATCTTCCAAAACAGGGTTTCAAGCAGATTGGACCAAGTCTAGGAAAGTGCAAAATTGTCTAAGTGTAAAATCACTAAACTGCCCAAGTGACCTCACTAAAATTCCCGCCATGTCTTGACAATAATGTCTTAAATAATTTTGAGAGTATGGATCTCTAGAATGTTGTTTGGTGCATCCAACCATGGTCTCAGATTGTCCAAAGAGTCTCTGAGGAGGAAGATATATGTTGGACACAATGTTCACACCGAGGGGGGGGTGAATCAGTGTGAGGCCAATTTTCAATCCTTTTCGACTTATACCAATCAACTAACAATTCATCAATGCATTATTCTACCATTTACATGATCATTTCATAAACATCCATTTCTTAATCATTCATGAATCATAAGCATCTAAATCATGGAGTCATAACAAGAACCATAGCACAAGAGAACACAACACAATTTAGTATTTGTAGTCTTTTTGTATTTTTTGGGACTATCTAGAAACATTAAATTAATTCAACACCAACTGATACAAAGAGCACCAACTTCTCATCCAGGACCCAGCCTAGTTTTCTTAGACCCACCTAAGAAGAGTTGAGGTTTCCAAACCCCAGATGCAAGACTAGCTTGCATTTACTATACAGTATACATACTCATATCATCACACACACACATATCTTCAACCATTGTCATATCACATCATCAACAACCAATCTGTCTCAACTAATCTCATCATCAACTTGTCACTGTCTTGACCAGAACTATCCACATTAATCATTGTCACTGTCATCTCATCATGTTGTCCATGCCTTCTTAATTTGTTGTTGTCTAGGATCACACAGATCTGAATTTATCATGCCCAAAAATAAACAGATCTTCATTCATCTTATCTTTGTCAAGTTGTCAACAAAAATACAATCATGTCATCATCTCATATTAATTTGATGTTGGTTTCATCATGAGCACTTTAACGTTCTTTTCATGAGTACTTCAACATTCTGTCCTGAGCTCCTCTTCATTATGTCCTTCAACACACCATTCAACACATCCTTTCTGTTTTCATCATTTGCTAACATGTCATCAGCATTATGTCCAGGAGTATCTTGTCCATGATCACTTCATTCAGCAGCCCCAAAATATCATCAACATTTCATCAAATAAGCATGTTCATCACAAAGTACTGCCTCAGTTTAAACCCAACAACATCTGAAAGAAGGAAGATTACTTCATTGATTTTCTTGTTGTTGTTGCTACCCCAATACCCAGAAAACTCAAAGCTGCTGCACACCTCCAAAATCTACACCTCTTGATTCTTTTAAAAATAAATATCTTGTCTTCTATTTCTACCTTTTTCTTTCCATAAAAATTAGACGTTGGCATCCCTTTTTATTTTTATTTTTATCATTAAAATGATTAAATAAATCAAATATGATTTATTTAATATGGCCATCCTTTAATCAAGGAATTAACCAACCATGCCATGTCATTTTCATTTTCAACATCCAACAAGAAATACTTATGGTGGCCATCCTTCAACCATTTGATTTTCATGCCACATCATTTGGTCTTTTTCAATTAATTAATAAAATACACCAAATAAGATTTATTTTTTGGGAGGGGCCATCCTTTAATTAAGGAGACAACCGACTTTTTCTTTTTTTATGTTATGTCCTTTAACCTTCATCCAGAATGCCCACAAGGGCCTTTTATTTATGGCTTTAGTGTCTTCATGTAAATGCCCGCATAGGGTCTTCCAATATGCCCTCAAGGGCCTTCTTCTTCATGCCCGCATGGCTCTTCAACATATGCCTGCATGGGCCTTAATATATGCCCGCAATGTCCTACATCATATTCCCTCAATGCCTTATTAAAATGCCCGCAAGGGCATATAAAATGCCTGCAATAGGGTCATTGAAAAGCCTGCAGGAAACCTCAACCTCATGCCCGCAAGTGCCTTGAAGATGCCTGCAGCTCCCTTAAGGAAATGCCCACAGCACTAAAACAAATTGCTCCTAGTCACCCTTGTCTTGCTTTCCATCAGCCTTGTCCACCTCATTATCAATCCATGCTTGCTTTTCAAAATGTATGCCATCATCTTTGTCTTGATTATCATCATGTATGTCATCATCTCTGTCTTTCTTGCTTGCTTAGTCAACAACATTTGTCATGCTTCCTCCATGTCAATAAGTCATCCTCATCATGCATGTCAACAACATCTGTTATGCTTGCTTGACATGATCTCATGCTTGCTTGATCTTTGCACCATCATATTGTTGTCCCTGGCATACTCCTTTATCATCCTATCAATCTTGCTTGCCTTGGGATGCTCATTTGTCGAGGCATCAACACTTTGTCATTAATGTGTTGTCCATTGCTTGTCCTCCATCTTACCAATACTTGCCACATAATCTTGTCCCACTTGTCATGAATTATCCTTTTCACAGTCTTCTTCAACACTTCCATTTATTTGTCATTAATGTGTTGTCATCAATGAAAACTATGGTCATCAATATCAATCTGCCAAAAGTGACTCTCAGCTTGATTTTCACTACTCCAGTAAAATGCCCGTCGAGGAGAGAGAAAGAGGCTTCAAGAGGTGAAATTGGCTTAGATGAAGTCACCTTGTTAGCCTCTATCCATTGGGTGTCTTACACTTCAAAATTGGTGAAAATAAAATTCTCATGGTACCCTAGGGTTTGACAATTTTTGTCTAAGTGTTGAATTAGCAATATTAAAAGGCCATTTGGAAATGACTGCAAGGAGGTGTCCTTGTGCTAATAAAATTCATAGGGTGACATATATATGTTCCTTGTTGAAGTGGTTATCTACCCATGCTTTCAGTTTTCCTTATGATGGTCACATGTGCAATAAATCAATCTACCAAAGTAGGAAAATATTGTTTTGCATATTCAGAAATTTGGCTAAGTATTGACCAATATTCCAACAATACATAAATAATTTGGCATACCTTGACGATTTCTATTATATTCCAACTTCCATAGGTGAGGTGTCATTCTTCGTGGTTTTATTCCATTCTCTTCTTTACCATTGAATTTTGCTTTGTCTGTAGTTCGATAACTATGGTTCTTAGGCAGAAAGTGCCTATACTCATCAAACACTTCCTTTACTAAAGTCCTTAAACGACGATATTTTATCCTGGGACCGCAAAATGGACATGTGAATTTACCCTTTGTTTGAAGACCTACAAGATATATGAATTAGTGTAGCGAATTAGAATTACCATTTAAAATAATGCATGATATTTTCAATAGATATATATAATATTAAAGAACAAAAGAAAGTAACAATATACCACAAAAACGTGTTAACCCGGGAGCATCATGAATTGTAAATGCAAGTATTCCGTGGAATTGAAATCGTTTTTCCCAATTGGTCTAGAGATGTCATACATAGTGACACTAACCCATAACTTCAACAACTCATCGATAAGAGGATCAATATATACATTCATATCTTTAACTTGGTACTTACCTAATTGGTCCAACATACATGATTAATTATATTTATCTGTCATTATATATAAAAGACATAATTATCATGCACGAAACAAAGAAATGAAATATTTAGTGATCAGAATTTCAAGTAAAAAAATACAAATTAATTAAATACCTAGAACAATCATTACCAACATTGTGTGCTCTCTCTTGATCGACATCCAAGGAGGAAGGTTATTGTTTATAACAAAAGCATGCCACACTGAGTAGGTAGAACGAATCTCTCCAAATGGATCAACACCATCAGCTGCCAACGAAAGTTTAACATTACGAGGTTCTTCTTTGAAAATGGCCACTTTTCTTCGATGTACCTCAATGCAGAACCATCTGCATGCATTCGAAGAACATCGTCTCGACTTCTGTTCTTTGCATGGAAATCCATAAACTGTGCTATACTTTGACACTTGAACAACTGTTGTAAACGTGGAATTATCGGAATATAACGAAGAACTTTGTGAGACACCTTTTTTGTCACTCTATCGGTTCAATACCTACTTGTTTGACATTGTGGGAATTCATTTTCTAATGCATATTGTCCATAGTATATGATATGATCATTAGGACATGCATCAATAGCTTGATACTCCATTCTAAATTCTTTCATAATCACATATATCTTTAGATATGTGCGTGGTAAAATATTTGACGTTGGTAATAGAAATTCACCTAACAATCTACAAAATTCAAAAGAATAAGCCAATGTAAACAATATTAATCATCAATATCGCATCCATACTTTACAAATTAGATAACAATAGCAATATAGGAAAAAATTCAACCCATTATGTACATGTGAACATGCAGACATAAATAATTAACAAATTACATACCTTAGTATCTGTGTGAGACAGGTGTTTGATAAACCATTCAAAACCTTCAAGTTCACTAACAACAATATAGCAGATAGAAGATTTGTATTTGAGCCTTCATAAAGAGGTTGACGTGACTTCTCGAGTAGAGGATCAGCATCATGACTATCATCCTGGTTGTCCTCATACATTGGAGCAAATGTGTCTTGGATCAATCTATGTATCTCATCTTCATGATTTGTATCACTAACGTTATCTCTATCCATATTATCATTAAGAACTTGATTAGCTTCAATATTATGATCTAGATGTTCGTCACCCTGTAAATGAGTATTTCTGCTAGTACTTGGAAAATAACTCTCTGGAGGGCGACATTTTGGGGGTATTGTCTATATATTTACAAACAACGTAGAAAAATTAGTGTGTATAGAACATATAATAAAATGATAAGACATTTTACTGAAATTCGTGACATGATGACTATTACAGAGAATACATTAAAATTTGAATAACCTCTTACCAAGGGATGATATTCATAACCCCCTTCAGTGTGCCCCTTCTCCCTATAATGTATTTCAGCTGTTGTTATTAAAAGTCTTCTTCTTTGCAAGCCCTTGCAATCAGAGCAAGGGAAATAACATTTTTCATCTCCCCTCACCTCTAATGCCGCTCTAAATTGAGAAAGATTCCTTGCATTTTCATTCATAGTGACAAATCCTTGTAGTGACATGTAATTGTATTACCTACACCATACCAAACAGTAACTTGTCAAATACATTAGATATAAGTATATTTATAAATACAATATATTATATACCAATTTCTATAAAGAAAAACATGAAGACTGAAGTTTTCATTGATGCCAAAAAGTGTTGTGCAATGGCCTTTGATTTACTCACAAGGAGACCTTGATAGTTTGGGCATTGGAACACTAGGTAGCCCAAATGGTCCAAATGAAAGTTGTCCTTGATGCATGCTTACCTTTTATGAATTTACCAGATGATTATTGAGTATGACTCTCTCTAGTTTTGGATATGGTTGATAAAGATTGTATTTAGGAAACACTTGTTGTTGGTATCTGATTGTATGGCTTATATTATTGGACAAACATACAAGAGAAAACAAAGAACAAGGGTGACAGAACCATGTAACACAGTTGAAGTTCATAGTTCAAGTGTTGAAGAATCCAAGGCAATCACAAGCATAACTGGAGGTTCTTGGATACTACTGAGGTGGTTTTCAATTCTGATTCCGGGTTTAATATAACTATAGAAAAAAGAAGAGGTTTAATTAGAAATTAATATATAATCATCGTATGCAAATCCTATAAAAACATGTAAGTATAATTAATTTATAATCACATGAAATATATGTAGCAATGCTAAATTTAAATAAATAAAAATTAAATTAAATTTCGTTCAAACATGCATGTTAAAAAAAATCCTGAAATTTATTTTTCTTAACATATAGACAAAAAAATATAAAAATACTAACCTTGCAAGTTCAAAATCGGAGCAATGTAGAATATCCGAGCTCAAACAATCACCACAAAATTTGTCGCAAGTTTAAAATCCAGGCTCAATCACTTACTAGGAACCTTGTCGCAACTATAGCAAATGTGTCGAAAATTGTCTTAAAGTATGTATTTACAGATCGACGATCGTCTCTATATCAATGAAAATGCATGAGTTGACCCGCGCGTAAAAATACAAGAGCTATCCGTACATGGAAACTGGCATTGGTTTGGTAGGTGTGCAAAGATAGCCATAGGTCGTCGATATAGAGACGAAAGTTCGTCGAAACGTTAAAAAAAGCGTCCGTATTGCCATGGTTTTTCCGCCATGATAAAAAAAATGAAAAGACATCTTAAATTTCATTGTATTTTTCCACGAATGTTCGAAACGTGGAAATATTTCGTGGAAAAATATGACCATATGTACTAGTGAATTATGCCTTTCATTCTCTAATTGTAAATGAAAGTTGTTGAAGTATTTGGAAAGTTTCCAAGCATATAATAGCTGCTTTAATGTGTCCAAATACATCTCAATCCACTCCATACACTATTCGAAAATATTTGGGATCATTTGGGACAGCTTGGGGCTTTACTAGTCCAAGTTTCGAAAATTGACTAAATTGGAAAAAAATTCAAATTGGGGACATTACATTCTCAAAATTTATTGTAGTACTGTAGACACGTATTGATTGTTGATTTGTCTCAAATACAGGGATAAAAGGTTATAATATCAAATCGCAAATTTTTTAAATTTTAGCTCATTGCATATTGTTCAAAGTTCAATGAGTTCTCTCTTTCCATCTCCAGTAAGTTCAAATTTTATTTATATTTTGATTATCTAATTGAATTTATGTTACTTATCCACGTGAATTTGAATAATAATGTATTATATTTTGCAGGATCCCGATTCAATATCGAGTTCAGATGAAAAAGATATTCCACGAGCTGCAAAACATCATAAGCTCTTCTCAGGAGCAAGATACTGCAAGTAGTTGGTATATGAAAATGGGAAACCACTTTACCCTACCAATTGTAATATGCCATCTTCCAGCCACAATCCTAGGTCATCAATGGTAATTTTTCATGAGTTATATATCTTTTATGACACCCTGTTAGTATGTGGTTGTTCAAAATGTCAAGTGTTGAAGGAGAACCCTCAACATGTCACACTCACCCATTATACTAATGATCGACTACCCAATGTTGATGGTCTAATACCCCCTACTGCAGTAAAAAATCCAAGAGGTGATATATAAAATAAGTGTACGAACACTTCCCTATGCTCATTTTTGAAAAAATTGGAAGCCAAAACAACTATGTTTCATCCTAAATTGGCCAACCCCTCTGCTTTTGTTCAGTCAACTGAAAGTTCTAGTGATCCAAAGTATGATATCAATGCCACCCAAAACATATTTACTGGAAGATCCAAAAAGTTGCATGAGTTGAGAGAAAAAATGTCCAAGCACACACCAAGGTCGTTCCAATCATTGGAGGGTATAGATGACTTCTCTCTTCTCGTGAATTTACAAATTAAATATCAAACTTGTTACAATTGTACTTTGTATGGTGCTTGGTCGTCTTCTTTACCTGTGCCTGATGTTGGAACCAAATTTTCATTTTGTGGAAATAGTTTTATGATTGACAAGTCTAATATAGATGTTGCAAATCTTGGGTTGTTTATCCTTTCACATGTACTTGTTCCTCCTAGATAGTTAGTAGCATTTATGCCATTTTGCAATCATATCTATCGTCGGTTGGATTACTTGAATATTGTTAAATACAAACATATCATTTCCATGTAGTATGTGCATGAATGGTTATGTTTCTAGAAACTTTAACAAGAAGAACCTGTTATATATTGTTGGTCGTCCACACACTCATGGGAACATTGCATGATTCATAAATAGTTCCAAGTGCTCTTTATTTTTCTACAAATTCTTCATTTGAGGAACACTTCAATGATTAGGATTTCTTTATGAAAAGGAAAGCATCTAGAGTTTTTTTGTGCATGCAATACTTAGTTTGTTTCATAGTGACAAGTTGTTAATAAACTATAACTTTTTTAGACCACCAACTGCTCGTCAGAGATGCCTTACATAGGGACTACCTTTAGATGTCCCATTGGGGCGTAAGACAAAAAACATTGATTATTTGTATTTTTTTAATTTTCAATGGGATAGATGTTAATGTATTTCTCAATTTGAACTTTTGTTTTATAAATTGTTTATGATTCAACATTTACTATTGGAAAAAATTCTCATGCTTATGTAATAATTGTTTGGTATAATGTTGGAACAAAACAATTGCATTGTGTTTACTAATATCATCGATTCTAATATCATTGATGTAATGTTCAATATTTTTGAAATCGAGATTTTGATGATGAGAAACCTATCTCTAATCTTCCGTTGCACCTCACTAAAATGTCAAATCTAGAGAAGGTTGTAAAAAGAGCGCAATTCAGAGAGGAAGCATACCAAGCATGGTTGAACTAACCACCTATTCAATTCCCACCACGTCCAGACTCACCAATTAGGAATTCCTATAATAATAATAGTTCTTCGCATGTTAGCAATGGAGGCAATGAAATAGAGGTTGGTATGGATGATTTCTTATGATATAAGAGTGCCAAGGACGCAATGTTGTTAGATGCATTCTAGGACAATGATCTAGATAATGATGTTCATATCACTGATACATTCTTTCAAAGACTTAAATCAGCTTCCACAACCCCTCTGTTAGGAACCCATGTCAACCCTTCTATTTACTTTGTTAGTATATTGTTGTTGGACGCATATGCTTTGTAAGTCGTCCCATAGTAATTGTTGATCCATAGTTTGTATTGGCCCATGGTTTGTATTGACACATGGTATTGACCCATGGTATTGGTGCCTAGACTTATTATATAAGTTTGTGTTGAGACCAATGAAGGTACCATGAAGTTATTTGTATTGAGCTTGCTCAAAGGAGGTTTCCCCCTCGAAGTGGACTACGATCAATAAAAGTGATTCTGAGTTCCCTTATTTCTTCTATCTCGTATATTTTCATTAATTAATTGTTGCAGGTTCTTCACATCTGGTATCAGAGCACTTTCTTGGGCTCGCTAGGTGAAATTTCTGCCAATTTTTTTTTCACATCAGTTGCAGCTTCGGATCTGAGAATAATCCCTATCCGCTTCACTGTGGGAAGTACTTGGGCATAAGCCCTAAAAATCATTGTGAGGAGTACCACAGGAACCCCGAAGTAGCTGGTCCATTGAGAGGACCTGCCAGCGAAAAGGTCAACGACCCCTACCTGATTGACTAGTTCCCACCCGTGAGGTAAACCAAGAGCTGTCGTTTGTGGCAAAGTGGCTATCAATTTTACCTGAGCTGTGGAGTGAGGGGTACTGCCCCAATATGAAATCCGTAAGACAACATTGGTAGCTGAGTGAATCCCCTGAACCGATAGGAAGCCAAACATACCTGGGGTCCATACCTATTTTCAGCTAAACTATTGCCGATCATTTTCGTGCCATTGCAGATCCATCTATTGCCGATCACTTTCGCCCCGTTGCAGATCCATTCCAAAAGTCGGTTCTGATCCAGCCATTTCAGATCCATTCTAAACGTCATTTTAGATCCAGCCGTTTTTTATCCATTCTGAGTCATTCCAGATCCTGCCGTCTCCAATCCATTTCGAAAGCTGTTTCAGATCCATTCTGAAAAAACATTTTTTCGCCATATCTCCCTTGTTTTAACTTTTTTTTCCCTAAAACTTAACTGACACCCTTGCAATCCCATTCTGTATATTTCATTCCTGAGGACCCTATCCCAATTTTCACTTCCCAAATCCCAAAATCCCACATTTTTCTATTTTTAGGGTTTGCCATAACTCCTTCGATTTTCACCCAATTGCCCTCAAATTTTTCCACCGTGTCCGTTCCCTATTTCTGCTTCTTTGTCCCTCTCTAACAACTTTTCCCATTCTTTCACCCTGCTTCTGAAATCCTCATTTTATGCTTCCCTATTCATTCCAAAGTGTCCAAAACCTAGTCAAACCCCAATTACCCGTCCAAGTTTTTCCCAAATCCAAATTTCCATTTACTAAATAAGATTCTGTTTGTGTTTTTCTATCTATCCCCCCCCCAAAAAAAAAAAAAACTCTTGGTTATGGTTGTCACTTGTGCAGGAGCAAAAACCATGGAGGAAGCACTTGCAGCCATCCAAACCAAACTCCAGGATATGGATGAAAAATTTCTCGGCCTCCATCTTGAGCATTCAGCCATGAACAACAAACGACAGTCTGAGTCTTCATAAGAAAATGGGTTCTCTTCTTCCAGCAATTTTCGTGGTCCGAAGCTTGAATTTCCTCTCTTCAATGGTACTAATCCGACTGGATGGATCTATCGTGTAGAACAATATTTTAGTCTGCATAATACTTTTGATGCCCAAAAGGTTCCACTTGCATCCTTTCATTTGGAACATGAAGCCCTTTAATGGTACCGTTGGTACATCAAGAATCATGACGAGCCAAAATGGACAGATTTTTGCCAACTCCTTTTGCAACGATTTGGTCCTAATGCTTTTGATGACTTCACCGGAGCACTCACTAGACTTCATCAAATTGGCACCATGAGAGAGTATCAGACAAAATTTGAGAAACTAGCCAATCACACAGAAGGATTGTCTGATGAATTCTACAGGAGTTGTTTTATCAGTGGTCTTAAGGATGAAATCCACTCAGAGGTCAAAATGTTCTGTCCCAACACAATGATGGAAGCCCTGGGGTTGGCTAAGTTGGAAAAAGACAAGATTGCAGCCCAATAGCGCTCCAAACCCACTTTGGTTCCCTTCCGAAATATGGGTTCTCAACGACCTCCCATCCCTCCAGCTCCTCGACCAACCCCTATCAAGCATTTGTCTGAAACAAAGATGTAGGCACGCAAAGAAAAAGGAAATGTTATAATTGTGATGAGAAATTCACTCGGGGACATAGATGTGTTCAGCAAAAGCTCTATCTCTTGGATATGGATTCTTGTTGTATTCAAGCAAAGAGTAAATGCATACATAGAGATATAATCAAGAGATGGGATATGAGTTGAATGCATCCAACTGTTCTGTTTGTATTCATCTTGAACTAGGTTATTTATACATCATACATGTGGTTGGAGCGGTTGCACTTGCTCCAACGGCTTCTTTAACATAAGTAACTAATGACAATTAAGGATCCCGAAGGGTCCTCTCCAACATCTCCCCCACCTCAAAATATTTCTTCATCCCGAAGAAACATGAACAACCATGAACTGTGATTCCTTTAGTCTCTGTCAACAGTCGGGTAGTGGCCAATCGAGCCACTTACCCCTTTCACCTTCCTGCCAGATTCATCCTCTACGGTCCAGGATTCTCTGGGTTTCCACGCTCTGCCATTGCACCAACTAACCAACTACCGAAAAAACGTCTGAAATGACGTTGAATAGATGTTTATGTGTGTCAACACTGGGGGGCTCGATCAATTTAAGTGTTCTTTTGTCATTATTAATGTGAAGCACTTTCTCTGTGTGGTATAGATGTCTGCTGCTTGAACACATGCTTTTCCTAGACTTATCTGTCATGAGGCTTCCTGCAAGTTTTGAATGTGTCACTATTGCTCGTCGTTGATACTGACTGATATTGGTCGACTTGACTTGAATCGACATGACTTACTTGACTCGACATCACTCACACTGGTCGGCAAGAAACTGACTTAATTTACAACTTTTATGAAAATACATGGTTCAATAAGCTTTGAACATCCCTTTTTTTGACTTATTTTCAATGACCCGACACTTTTTACAATATCATGGTCACTTTTAGTATCGACCATTTACAATCGACTAAAACAATACAATTCTATCGACCGTATTAACCTCCACCGACAAGAAGAGAGCAATCATATTTTTAAATAAGCATCGACCAAAACTTTTACAAAGACCATCTAGCACGAACTAAAGAGTCAACCACCATAATGCTTCGACCGAACTTACCAATCGACCAATTTTTACAATAATCATAAAAACCCGACCATTTTATATCTACCAATTACTTGGCATCAACCAAAATGGAAAGCAACTATATTTATAAAGTGACTTCTCATCGACTTCCACCATAGTTTAGCATCGACCATACCAGGGATTTTAATATCAATCACAAAGCAAATTATCAAGATATGAAGTTGACACTTCATATCTTTATCAATGAGCCGATGGATTTATGAGAGAAACCTAATATCTCATTATAAATCTTATAAATCATGCGTACCAGTCGCTTTTGCGATGATCGACTTCCTTCATTACTGGACGACTGTGCTTATCACTGTGTATGCTCCCTTTATCTAGAAATAAATTGTTAATAAGGCCTACGTCATTCTGGTGGTCGGCAGGCGTTCAGTCGGAAGGCATTCTTATGAGCAATAATAGGTCGGGAGACAGATTTTTCTGAAAGATGGGTCCATGCAGTCGACGACACATGCATTTTGGTTGATTGCTTTGATCCACAGGCAGAGTGGTCAGCGTCTTCCTTGTCGACAGATAAAGTAAGCAACCTTCTAGTTTGCTTAATCGATTCAATAGATTATTCAGGGCTTTGTGATGATGATCAGTGGACTCTCTGAAGGGGGAGTCGAAACACTTTTGGTCGTAATGTAACTCTCTACAAGCTGCTAGTCAACAACTAACTTCCTTGGTCAGATAACTTCTTTGATAAGATCAAGCTCCAGTAGGTTAAGTTCGAGAAAGTGGCGCGGTCTTTCAGCCCAGATGAAGATGCCTATAGCACAACCATCAATGGCTCCGTTATAGAAATCCTTCAAACTTTCCAGTGACGTGAGCAATCAATAATCTCGTTAGAGACCGATCCTTCAAAATATTTTCTTTGTCTTGCAGGTTTCTTGCATTCCTCACAATCTTTTCGAGTTCGAACCATCCTCCAAACGCTATTGCTGTCACAATCCAGGTTTTCTCCTGTAGGAGTGTCTTCAATAGTGCATCAGCAATGGAGCAACATTACCATTTCTTTAATTCTTGTAGGGATTCTTCAACGAACATGCATTTCTTGTAGGGTTCTTTTTCCTCACGATCTCCTCCAGGTTCGAACCGTTCCTCCTTTGCTGCTACTGTCACCTAGCCAAAAGAGAACGACAACGGCACCAGATGTTGTATTCAAGCAGAGAGTAAATGCATACACAAAGATATAATCAAGAGACGGTATATGAGTCGAATGCATCCAACTGTTTGTATTCATCTTGAACTAGGTTATTTATACATCATACATGTGGTTGGAGCGGTTGCACCCTCTCTAACAGCTTATTTAACATAAGTAACTAATGACAATTAAGGATCCCGAAGGGTCCTCTCCAACAATTCTCCACCTGCCTCTAAAATTGGTGACGAAGCTCCAGATACAACGGATGATTTGGTCGACATTCAGGAGCCGCCTATTGACCCCCCATCTCAGGATGACCAACTAGAGATATCTCTCCATGCTTTATCCGACGTCACCACCCCCCAAACAATGCGGGTCAGGGATTACTTCAAGAAGCTTCCTCTTACAATACTCATTGATTCTGGTAGCACTCATAACTTCATTAACCCTCGGATCGCCAAACAGGATGATTGTTTTGTCCATCCTTGCTCCAACTTTGAAGTCATGGTTGCCAATGGGGGCACCTTACCTTGCAAGGTGAAGTGTTACAATGTGCATATCTCTTTGGAAGATTATAACCTGCGCTCTGACATGTGTTCCTTGTACCTAGGTGGATGTGATGTGGTTTTGGGCGTTCAATGGCTACGCACACTTGGCCCCATCTTATGGGATTTTGCTGAACTTTGGATGCAGTTTTTAGTCAATGGGAAACAACACAAATTTACGAGATTACAACACGTGTCTCTCCACATCATCAGTTCAAATATCCTTAAGAATAATTCACATGGTGTCATCGCTCAACTCCTTTCCATTCAGATTCACCCATCAACGGTCTCCCCTACTTCCTTGGATAGATATGTAGGTGTCTTTGCTGAACCAGTGGGCTTGTCTCCTTCAAGAGACCTTTCCGGTAAGACTTTAGCCACATTTACATCTCAGCAGGAAATGCTGGCTATTTTGCATGCAGTACAGAAGTGGAATCCATACCTATTAGGGAATCATTTCTGCATCAAGACTGATCTCCAGCATCTGGAAAATTGCCTGGAACAACCGGTCTCCTCCCCAGCACACCTGAAATGGGTTATCCAACTCATGGGTTATGCCTATGCGATCACTTACAATAAGGGTAAGGAAAATATGGTGGCGGATGATCCTTCTCACACATTTGATGACCCGGTTCCTCTTACAACTATTTCTCTTCTTGTTCCAAATTGGTTGCAATGTGTTCAACAGGGCTATCTCTTCTATGAACTCCATGCTTCTTCATCGACAGGGCACTATGGGTTCCTCAAAACGTATGACCAGGAACAATGTAACTTCTTTTGGCAGGGATTGAAAATGACAATTCAATAGATGGGGGTTGAAATGACACTCCTTTCGGGACTACTCGAACCCTTGCCCATCCCTACACATATTTGGACAACTATTTCTATAGATTTCCTGGAAGCGCTCCAGTGGTGCAATACCACATCTAAAAGGACACCATATGAATCATTCTATGGACAGGAAATGCTAGTTCTTCTTCCATACACCCTCAGTAGCTCCCCAGTTCAGGCAATTGACTCGGTTCTTCGAAACCGTGATCAAATTCTTCTCATTCTGTAGGACAATATTCACATGGAAATAATTCGACTGAAACAACAAGCCGATCAGCACCGTTCTGAGCGCACTTTTCACGCAGCTGATATGGTTCTTCTTCATCTACATCCTTCCAAGCAACCCTCCCTGAAACTCAAAAGGCGTTAGTGGCCCAAAATGCAACCCGAGGATGCTACAGGGGAACCATTCCTTCAGATTCTGCATCAATTTCCACCCCTAAAGCTTTGAGGACAAAGCTTTTTCTAAGGGAGAGGGGATGTTAGGAACCCATGTCAACCCTTCTATTTACTTTGTTAGTATATTGTTGTTGGACACATATGCTTTGTAAGTCGTCATGTAGTATTTGTTGATCCATAGTTTGTATTATTGTTGTTGGACGCATATGCTTTGTAAGTCGTCCTGTAGTAATTGTCGATCCATAGTTTGTATTGGCCCATGGTTTGTATTGACACATGGTATTGACCCATGGTATTGGTGCCTAGACTTAGTATATAAGTTTGTGTTGAGACCAATGAAGGTACCGTGAAGTTATTTGTATTGAGCTTGCTCAAAGGAGGTTGCCCCCTCGAAGTGGCCTACGATCAATAAAAGTGATTCTGAGTTCTGTTATTTCTGCTATCTCAAATATTTTCATTAATTAGTTGTTGCAGGTTCTAGGACAATGATCTAGATAATGGCATTCATATCAGTGATACATTCTTTCAAAGACTTAAATCAACTTCCACAACCCCTCTCTTTGAACCTAGTTGGTCAAATTCTACCCAGTTGGGGACAACAATGTTACTATACAACTTGAAACCAATTTATGGCATGTCAGACACGTGTTTCTTGGCACTTTTGAGGTAATTGACCATCAACTTTCTTATATTTTGAGGAATCTTGTTACACAATCAACATCGAAAATGGTCAATTTTACGAACGTTAAATGAAATTGTACATTTATATTGCCCACTAACTATAAGTTATTCAAATATAAGGCACTTTTGAGTGATAATGTCTTGCTCGACAACTACGATTAGGTAAAACAAATGTTGAAAATGTTGGGTGTTGAATGCATTTCATATCATGTGTGTCCGAATGATTGTATTCTATATAGATAAAAATATGTAGGCATAGAGATATTGCCAAAATGTGGGCATAACAGGTACCATAAATCAAGAAAAAAATATAAACAACATGATCCTCCTCATAAGATATTGAGGAACATGTCTATAATCCCAAGGATTCAAAGGCTCTTTTGTTGCAAATAATTAGCTACGTTGCAAGGATGGCATGCCTCGAATTGAAGCGAGGTAAAAGTTATGCGAAGCCCAATGGATTCAATAGCCATGATTCATATAGAGGATAAATGGCTCAATAAATTCAAAGATGAAGTATAGAGCCTTCAATTGCGCATAGCCATGGATGGCATCAACCCATATTCCCTCCAAAACACTAACTATTTTGTTTGGCCTATAGTAGTGATCAATAACAATATCCCCCATGGTTGTTCCTGAAGAATGAACATCTTATGTTGGTTCTTATATTCCCTAGTAGAAGACAAGTGAAGAATATGGATGTTTACCTACAACCATTGATCAATGAATTGAAGGAATTATGGGAAGGGATACAAGTATATGATGTATCAAGACCCATCCCAATAGAGATGAGTTTTATGTTGTATGGCATAGGTGCATACACCACACATGATTATCTGGGATTAGGATTTTTCTCTAGTAAATATGTTGTTTGATTTGTTTATATTTGTAGTAATATTTTTTGGCATATTTAATTCAGTGCGATTGTATTGACCTTCAAGACTAATGTGCTTTGTATACCATAACACCGCAGGTCTTGTAACAAAAGGGTATCATGGAAATAAATGTTGTGGACCTTCTATGAAAGCTAGGTGGTCCAGCCACCTATGAAATCCAGTGTACAACTGCTCGAGGGTATTCCTCGCATAAAAGCACCCTTTTAGAAGAGAAACATCTGCTTTCAATGGTAAACCAGAGAGAACCCAAAGGCCTAAAATAATGACACTAGCTCACTAGCTTAGGACATATGATAGAGAGAAGGAGAAGGAAAATGCAGAAATGTTCAATTCAAATAAGGAACCTAGTTTGATGATTCCGAATTCTTTGACACCTATGTTGAGAAAATTCCCATTGGGATGAAAAGGAAATCGATATTTTAAGAGCTCCCATATTGGGAGAATTTTAAGATTGTCCACTTACTATATCCCATGCATATATTTAAAAATGTTTCATATTCTTTGTGGAAGCACATATCATTGAAAGAAAGTGACATGTTGGCTGTAAGGAGATATATTATTTCTTCAAATACTAAAAAGAAACATTCGCCAAGACAATAAAATAGAGGAGAGGCTTTCTCCTCTTGGTCGTTTAAAGAAAGTGATGTCCCATGGGTTTTGAAGAAAGATGTTCTTTATTTGGAAAAAGGAGTTATATTGGGTGTGAAATTGCCTTCTTTATATGGGTCTACTCTATGACGCTGCTTCATTGTTGATGACCATTTGTCGAGTTTGAAATCACATGACTACGTAAACCTTCTAAGGGTACATATGTTAAAAAAATGTTTTTGTTTTTTGTTTTTATATTTTACCCCACAAGTTGAAACCCAATTAAATTTTTGTGTTCACTTTGTAGTGTCATTATCCTTTGCTCGTGCATGGGTGTGTCAACCACAATTTTCCCAAGTACCTATGGTGTTCCATATCTAAACTATCTGCATTTGTACGGTGGATCACATCAAAGGGGATTCACATGGATAGCATTCCATGGTGACATCAAGAGATAACTGAAATTGTTTATATGTTTGAGAAGGAATTGTCGACAAGTTTCATGGACTTGCAGGTTCATATTCTAATTCACGTAGTCGATAAGGTTGAATTAGTCGGGGTGGTATCATGTCATTGGATGTTCTTCTTAGAGAGGTACATGAAAAAATTGAAGGGATTTGTTCGACAATGGGAAAAACCCAAGGGATCTATGGCAGATGGGTACATAGTATATGGGTCATTATATTATGCCAATGAGTACATCAAGAAAATCGACTACACACCAGGAGAAACGATTTGGGATGATGAATGTGATGAGGACAAAAGGGAAGGGGAGCTACTCTAAAAAAACTAAAAAATGCACATGATAAAGAGTAATTCACGTATCTTTCATCACATTTCCACATAGTAATTATTCACAATGAACTTCATAATCTATATTTGATCTCATATGTACTATATGTCGATTTGATTTCATGAATACAATAGTGAATTTAGAAATTGATGCCATTAATAAATTCATTCTTGTGAAATTCTAAATCACAACAGATCATGGAGCTGAGTATACCTCACAGAGAAAAATGAGCAGAAAAGATGAATTACAATCAAAATTGCAGTAAAAATGAGCAAACAATTAATCATGCATGAGAACTCAGATAGGAACACAATAGTGTGTAATCATCCAATAATCAGTATAGTTAACAACAATGTTACAATGGAGATAATTCGCATCACCTAGGAGAATTCGAGTCTCGGTCTGTCTAGCATAGGAATTGTCACCACTAGAGTGCTCTGGAAGACCCAAACTCAACTCAACTGAACCGAAACTCAGTTAACTGAAGACACATTCATTTAACTCACCAAAAGGGGTGCATAAGTGATTTTGTCATGCAAATCACTCAGAAAAGGGTGCATGGGGCCACAAACAGTGGAAATCAGAGCATAAACCCCCCACAAGAGTCAGCTAACTTAGGTGGACTGAACTAGAACACTGAGTTGGCTCCTAAAATGTAGGGAACTGACTCATGTGGTCCTAAAATTATGCATGAAGGGCATATTAGGTGGATAATGGGTCCTAGATGACATCTTCACACCACTAGGGGGAAAATGACATCATCAACTGCTAGGTAAATGAAAATAATGCTAAGTAGGACAAGGATGGAGTATTAATTATCCTAACAATTCTTTACAACACAGAGGAAACACAGTTGTGGGTTGCATTATATGAAGAGAAGAGGAGGAAATGGGACATTGACAGAAAATAATTCAGATAGTTGAACGATAGAAGCATGCCTTACCTTGATCGTTTAAAAGATAATATGCCAATGATGTGTCCCAACAATTGGGTTGCTGACCAGTTCAGAGATAAATATGGTGCATTTTATCATTACTCGCATGCTAACAAGGATGCACTAAAAATAGGGATCGAGTGCAGCAACTCGCTAATAATCTATTTATGTACATTTTTAACTTTAAAATGCACCTTTGAACTATAACATCTATATTTTATATATTAATGGTCAGTTTATTAGACATATGACACTGTCATTTGTTCACTTTTTTATAAGTGCATTTGTTCCCATCTATGTGAGCATATGGGCATCATTTTTGCACTGAGCATGCCTATGATGGTTGTCTTACACAAGACTGTGGAGTGGAAGTCAAGTTCAACCAATCTAGTCGTGCTAGCCACCACGATCAAAACCTAATAAGGGGGAAGTTGGGTTATGTCGAAAAGATACAAGGGATCATTCATGTGGAATTCTCATCTTTTCAATGTGTTATTTTTAGGTGCAAGTGGTGGGACACATTTGACAGTAATTAAGTAAAGAAAGATAGATGTGGAATGAAACAAATGATCCTTATGTTTTCCCAAAACACTGCAACCAAGTGTTTTTTCACCCGAACGTGTTGGATATGGATTGGTGGTTCATATCAAGACATGATCCTAGATCTAAGCATATTTTTTAGAAAAACAATGCTATCATGCCAAGCGAGGAAGGTAATCAGGGTGATGGCAATCAAGAGTGATATGTACAGTGTTGATATATCATTTTATTATTGTTATATTTAATTCTCTAATTATATTGTTTATTTTTCATGTTATGACAGTGGAAATGTAAAGTTGATTGCCAGATATTTCAAAAAAAAAATAGTATATTAACAATCAATATAATGCCAAACGTGTTTGTCTATCAAGTAATTTGTGAATGTATGGAATGATTGATTGAAAAATAATTTTATTTCACTTGAAGGTATTTATATCTTATTGCATATTTATTATAAAATATTAGAATTATTGTGGCACCATTATTATGGCATGTCGTTATTGAAAAAATATAGGTCAGTGTGTATCATATGTGTGTCGATATTTAATATGAATTTCTAATAATATGAAAATATTCATTTTATATTAATTATGTTAATATTAACTAGTAAGTAATAAATGAATTTTAATATTAATTCGAAATGTATAGTTCATTTCCAAATTAATTACACTTAAAAATGACATCTATAATGTGTGAATGAATTTTATTTATTTGTTAAGTAACTCTAACACACTTTATTATTAGATTTCATTCTATTGATTTACATAATAGTGATTCCTTCACTAATCACAAAACCACTTTCAAATTATAACAATGCAATCACATTAAGGTTTTGCTAAGTGAAGTTATTTATAACAATTCGCCAACTCATAGTCACTAGAATGATTATTTACGTAGCATGACATGGGGGATATTCATGACCATCTCCTTGCATATTGAAGGGAAGTGTGTACCTAGAGTCTGGACCCTAATCTACACCCATATCATAGTCTATCCTAGGAAAACTCTTTATTGGGATTCTACATGAAAAATATAGTCAAATTAATTAATCTAGTCAACATTAATTCATGTTTGGCATTTAGCCCCACAAGAACACATGCACTCTCCAAACTATGCCTTTTTGACAATTAGAGGCATAATAAACTTGTACCCAAAAAGAGTATGCATCCTTGTAAAAACTAAGTGATCTCTTCGTTCTACTTATAAATTAATAGAATCCTCATATGATTTTGACCACAAACTTTGGCCATAATGACATAACTATTTTCTTGAACTAATGATATACTTCTTAAAACCTCATATAAATTTTGAATGTAATAAGGAGTGGTCAGGTGCACAGTAATTGTAATATTTAATGCATTAAGCAAAGGTGCCCTATTTATGTCATCTTTTTTTACATTGATGTTAATAAAATCGAGAAATGTTTAAAAGATGATGGCTACATTGAAATCAGCATGCTTAATAAATCCCTTAATGATTAATAGATTACATTATTATTTTTATTTTTAAACTTTTAAATCCCTTGATGAATAAGAAACTCAACCTTCTCAATCATTAAATACAATTATTATAAACTTAACATTAATATTAATACCAATATTATGATAATTAAACCTAAGAGAAAACAAAAATACTATCTTATTTTTTTATGGTGGTAACACCCTACATAGGCATCAATATAAATTGTCGTTTAAAATAGACGGACAATAGTGAAATGATCAATAAAATAAACATGGATACTACAAAGATTTTATAAATCCTAAATTTAATGATCAAAACTATTTTTCCAATTTTATGTGCATAAAGAACAAAATTAATACTGTCAAAAATAAAACCAATGGGATTCATAATATCCATAATGAAACTACTCAATAATCTAACAAAAAACAATAGATTGGGATGAATGATTTTGTAAAATTTGTGATAAATAGGAGATGAGGAAAGAACATAATTTCATTTTCACATGGCCCACATTTACTAATGTAATTGGAAACTTTACTTAGATTTATATATTAGTTTTTCTTTCTACTTACCAAAAGCACTATGAACTTGGTATTTCCATTTCTTATTGCCCTATGTATCTTGTTATTGCATAATTGTATTTGCAAGAGTATTGTGTGACTCTACACTTGTGATTGAAACAAAAATTTGTAAGTTTGTGAGTTTGTTTTTTTTAAATTGTAATTTTGCAATTTTGTAAATTATTTTGTAATTTGTAAACGTAATTGCAAATTTATAATTGTAATTTGTAAGCTATGATTGTAACTGTAATTGCAATTTGCGATTGTAAATTTGTAGTTGTAATTTGTAAATATAATTCATAATTTCTTATTGTAATTGTAATTTGTAGTTGTGAAACTATAATAATGCTTGTAAATTGTAATTTGCGATAGTAAATTTGTAGTTGAATTGTCCAATTTGTAATTTGTAAATCTAATTTGTAATTTCTTATTGTAATTGTAATTTGTAGTTGTGAAACTGTAATAATGATTGTAAATTGTAATTATAGTTGAGATTGTAACTTGCAACTATATGTTAGGAACCCATGTCTTTACCTTGTTAGTATGTTGTTATTGGACGCATATGCTTTGTAAGTCGTCCCGTAGTATTTGTTGATCAATAGTTTGTGTTATTGTTGTTGGCGCATATGCTTTGTAAGTCGCCCGTAGTATTGTTGATCCATAGTTTGTAACGGCCCATGGTTTCGACCCATAGTATTGGCGCCTAGAATTAGTATATAAGTGTGTGTTGAGACCTATGAAGGCACCGTGAAGTTATTTGTATTGAGCTTGCTCAAAGGAGGTTGCCCCCTCGAAGTGGCCCGTGATCAATACAAAAGTGATTCTGAGTTCTGTCATTTCTGCTATTTCGCGCATTCTTGTTAATTAATTGTTGCAGGTGCCTCACATCTGGTATCAGAGCACTTTCTTGGGCTCGCTGGGTGAAATTTCTGCCAAATTTTTTTTTTCGCATCTGTTGCAGGTTCGGATTTGGGAATAATCCCTATCCGCTTAACTGTGGGAAGTACTTGGGCATAAGCCCTAAAACTCATTGTGAGGAGTACCACAGGAACCCCGAAGTAGCTGGCCCATTGAGAGGACCTGCCGGCGAAAAGGGCAACGACCCCTACCTGATTGACTAGTTCCCACCCGTGAGGTAAACCAAGAGCTGTCGTTTGTGGCAAAGCGGTTATCAGTTTTACCTGAGCCGTGGAGTGAGGGGTACTTCCCCAATACGCAAGCCGTCAGACAGCATTGGTGGCTGAGTGAAAACCCTGAACTGTTAGGAAGCCGCACATACCTGGGGTCCATATCTACTTTCAGTTGAACTATTGTCGATCACTGCTGCGCCGTTTTAGACTCATTTTGCAAGCCGTTCCAGATCCAGCAGGTCGGCATTGTTCCAGATTCCTTCTGAGCCGTAGCCGCTCCAGTCTGTAAAAAAAAAAAAAAAAAAAAAAGAGTATAAAATTCAGTTTTTTCTCCATATCTCCCTTGTTTTACCTCTGTTTCCCTTGAAATTTTCAGGGAACCCCTGTCATTCCATTCTGTATAATTCATCCCTGAGGACCCTATCCTCAGTTCCCCTTCCTACAGCCGGAAATCTCACATTTGTCTATTTTTAGGGTTTGCCATAACTTCCTCAGATTTCACCCAATCACCTTCAATTTTTACCACAGAGTTCCTTTCTGAATTCTGCTTCTTTGTTCCCTTCTGCCAATTTTTCCCATCCTTTCACCCCGCTGCTGAAATCCTCATTTTCACTTCCCTGTCTATCCAACAGTGTCCAAAAAACGAGTCAAACCCCAATTACTCTTCTGAATTTTTCCCAAATCCAAATTTTCCTTTACTGAAGTAGTTCCTGTTTTTGTTTTCCTACCCAATCAAAAAAAAAAATCCCTGGTTATGGTTGTCACCCATGCAGGAGCAAAAACCATGGAGGAAGCCCTTGCAGCCATCCAAGCCAAACTCCAAGATCTGGATGAAAAATTTCTTGGTCTCCATCTTGAGCATTCAGCTATGAACAACAAACGGCAGTCCGAGTCTTCAGTAGACAATGGGTTCTCTTCTTCCAGCAATTTCCGTGGTCCAAAGCTTGATTTTCCTCACTTCAATGGTACCGATCCAACTGGGTGGATCTATCGTGCAGAACAATATTTCAGTCTGCATAATACGTTTGATGTCAACAAAGTTCCGTTGGCATCCTTTCATTTGGAACAGGAAGCTCTTCAGTGGTACCGTTGGTACATCAAGGCTCATCCAGAGCCCAACTGGCCAAACTTTTGCCAGCTCCTTCTGCAACGATTTGGTCCTAGTGCTTTTGATGACTTCACAGGAGCCCTCACTAAACTTCGCCAGATCGGCACTGTGAGAGAGTATCAAACCGAATTTGAGAATCTAGCCAACCACACCGAAGGATTGTCTGATGAATTTTACCGGAGTTGTTTTATCAGTGGTCTAAAGGATGCCATCCGCTCCGAGGTCAAAATGTTCTGCCCCAACACAATGATGGAAGCACTCGGGTTGGCTAAATTGGCAGAAGACAAGATTGCAGCCCAACAACGCTCCAAGCCCACTTTTGTTCCCTTCAGAAATATGGGGTCTCAGCGACCTCCTATACCGCAGGCTCCTCGACCGACTCCTATCAAGCGTTTGTCAGAAACAGAGATGCAAGCACGCAGAGAAAAGGGTCTTTGCTATAATTGTGATGAGAAATTCACTCGGGGACATCGATGTGTTCAGCAAAAACTATATCTCCTGGATGTGGAGTCTTCGCCTGCCTCTGAAATGGGTGACGAAGATCCAGAAACACTGGATGCTCCGGTCGACATTCAGAAACCGCCTATTGACCCTCCGTCTCAGGATGACCAGCCAGAGATATCTCTCCATGCTTTAGCTGGAATCACCACCCCCCAAACAATGCGGGTCAGGGGTTACTTCAAGAAGCTTCCTCTTACAATCCTCATTGATTCTGGTAGCACTCATAATTTCATCGACCCTCGGATCGCCAAACAAGCTGATTGTTTTATCCATCCTTGCTCCAACTTTGAAGTCATGATTGCCAATGGGGGAACCTTACCTTGCAAAGGGAAGTGTCGAAATGTGCGTATCTCTATGGGAGATTATATCCTGCGGTCTGACATGTTTGCCTTGCCCTTAGGCGGATGTGATGTGGTTTTGGGCGCTCAATGGCTACGCACACTCGGCCCTATCTTATGGGATTTTGCTGAACTTTGGATGCAGTTTTCCCTCAATGGACACAAACACACATTGACAGGATTACAACCAGGTTCTCTCAGCATCATCAGTTCACATCGCATGGAGAAACTCCTCAAGAAGAGTTCACATGGTGTCATCGCTCAGATCAGTTCCATCCAGATGCAACCATCCGCGGTCTCCACTACTCCTTTGGATCTACAACAAATTCTGAATCGATATACAGGTGTCTTTGCTGAACCAGTGGGATTACCACCTTCCAGGCCAGAAGACCATCGTATTCAGCTCCTTCCTGGCAGCGTTCCTCCCAACATCAGGCCCTATCGCTACCCATTTCACCAAAAAACAGAGATTGAAATGCTCGTGCGGGACTTATTGAAGCAAGGTATTATTCGCCCAAGCACTAGTTCCTTTTCTTCTCCAGTTATTCTTGTCCGCAAAAAAGATGGGTCATGGCGCCTCTGCATTGACTTTCGAGCACTTAATCACCTTACCATCAAGGATAAGTTTCCAATTCCTGTTGTTGATGAGCTTCTTGATGAGCTTCATGGGGCTCACTTTTTCTCCAAGTTGGATCTTCGTTCTGGGTATCATCAAATTCGAGTTCATGAGGAGGATATTCCTAAAACAGCTTTCCGCACACATGATGGCCATTATGAGTTTTTGGTCATGCCCTTTGGCCTCACTAATGCTCCTTCCACATTCCAGGCCTTAATGAATAAAATATTTCGACCCTACTTGCGGAAATTCATTCTGGTATTCTTTGATGATATCCTCATCTACAGTAAAACATGGGATGAACATCTCCAGCATCTGGATCTTGTCATGCAACTTTTCTCTAACCATCATCTCCATGCCAAGAAGTCTAAATGTGTTTTTGGACAAAAGGAAGTTGAGTATCTCGGGCACATTATATCAGCACAAGGGGTTCGCGTGGATCCTGCCAAAATCGATGCCATGAACAATTGGCCACATCCTCAGACACTCAAGAGCCTTCGTGGTTTTTTGGGGTTGACTGGCTACTACCGCAAGTTTGTCAAGGATTATGGGAAGATTGCAGCTCCATTAACTTCCCTATTGAAAAAAGATGCTTTTACATGGACACCTGCTACTCAGTGTGCATTTGACAAACTAAAACAAGCTATGTGTACTACACCTGTGCTAGCTATGCCCGATTTTTCCAAGCCCTTCACGATTGAGAGTGATGCTTGCGGCAATGGACTTGGTGCTGTTCTCCTTCAAGATGAACACCCCATTGCATTCACCAGCAAAGCCCTTTCCGGTAAGAATTTAGCTGCCTCTACCTATGAGAAGGAAATGATGGCTATTTTGCATGCAGTACAGAAGTGGCATCCATACCTATTAGGGAATCATTTCTGCATCAAGACTGATCACCAGAGTTTGAAATATTTCTTGGACCAGCGTGTCTCCTCCCCGGCACAACAGAAATGGGTTAGCAAACTCATGGGTTATGACTATGAGATCACTTACAAGAAGGGTAAAGACAATATTGTGGCAGATGCTCTTTCTCGTACATTTGATACCCAAGGTTCTCTTTCAGCTATCTCTATGCCTGTTCCAAATTGGTTGCAATCTGTTCAACAGGGTTATGTCAATGACTCTTCCTTATCTCAGATCATCCAGCGCTTGACCAACAATCCTTCTGCGGTCCCACATTACTCTTGGGATGGTGCTTCTCTACGATACAAGGGTCGTCTGGTGCTTCCCCAGAGCACAGATCTTCAACAGGCTGTCTTCTATGAACTCCATGCTTCTCCATCAGCCGGGCACTCCGAGTTCCTCAAAACATATGAACGAGCACGGCGTAACTTCTTTTGGCAGGGCATGAAAAGAACAATTCAACAGATGGTGGCCGAATGTGATACCTGCCAGCGCAATAAGGGTGAAACAACACTCCTTCCAGGATTGCTTGAACCCTTGGCCATACCTACACGGATTTGGACAGATATTTCTATGGATTTCATCGAAGGGCTCCCTAAATCTGGCGGAAAGACAGTGATTCTCGTTGTGGTTGATCGTCTCTCCAAATATAGTCATTTTTGTGCTCTCAGCCATCCCTATACAGCCTCCTCCGTCGCTCAAATTTTTATGGACCAGATCTTTCGTCTTCATGGCATCCCTTCTTCCATTGTCTCGGATCGTGATGCGACTTTCACTAGTCATTTTTGGACAGAACTATTTCGTCACACTGGCACCAAACTGAAGATGAGTTCAGGGTATCACCCACAAACAGATGGTCAGACTGAAATTGTTAATAAATGCTTGGAAACTTATCTTCTTTGCTTCACCTCGGAACAACAACATCAGTGGGCAAAGTGGCTTCCTCTCGCTGAATGGTGGTACAATACCTCTTACCACACTGCCTCCAAAATGACCCCATATGAAGCAGTCTATGGTCAGGCACCTCCAGCTCTTCTTCCATACACCCCCACCAGTTCACCAGTTCAGGAAGTTGACAGGGTCCTTCGCAACCGAGATCAGATTCTTCGCATTTTGCGGGACAATCTTCACATGGCAAGGAATCGCATGAAGCAACAAGCTGATCAGCACCGTTCAGAGCGCACCTTTCAAGTCGGCGATATGGTTTTTCTTCGTCTCCAGCCGTACAAACAATCCTCCTTGAAACTCAAAGGACGTCATAAGCTCGCTCCAAAGTTCTATGGGCCATATCGGATTCTTCAGAAGATTGGGTCCGTCGCTTATAAATTGGAACTTCCTCCTTCTTCCCGCATTCATCCAGTCTTTCATGTCTCTTGTCTGAAGAAAGTTCTTGGCACCAACATCAGCAGCCAAACGATTTTACCCGAATTGGACAATGAAGGATCCATCCTTTTGGAGCCAGAGGCCATCCTCAATCGGCGCACGCGTCAGCTTCGCTCTCGCTCTATCACAGAAGTCTTAATTCAGTGGCACGGCATGCAACCAGATGATGCTACATGGGAACCACTCCTTCAGATTCAACAACAATTTCCACATCTAAAGCTTTGAGGACAAAGCTTTTTTTTCAAGGGGGAGGGGATGTTAGGAACCCATGTCTTTACCTTGTTAGTATGTTGTTATTGGACGCATATGCTTTGTAAGTCGTCCCGTAGTATTTGTTGATCAATAGTTTGTGTTATTGTTGTTGGCGCATATGCTTTGTAAGTCGCCCGTAGTATTGTTGATCCATAGTTTGTAACGGCCCATGGTTTCGACCCATAGTATTGGCGCCTAGAATTAGTATATAAGTGTGTGTTGAGACCTATGAAGGCACCGTGAAGTTATTTGTATTGAGCTTGCTCAAAGGAGGTTGCCCCCTCGAAGTGGCCCGTGATCAATACAAAAGTGATTCTGAGTTCTGTCATTTCTGCTATTTCGCGCATTCTTGTTAATTAATTGTTGCAGGTGCCTCACACTATAACTAATATTGTGAACAATTTTTAATTAAAATAAAAGACATCGACATAAATAAATAAATGAAATTACATCACGCACATTAATCACACTCATCGACATAAACAAAATACATCATACACATAAAGATACCTATCATAAAATAATTTAACAGCCCATTGAGTTGATAAAAAAAATAAGTCCATGTATATACATAACAATAAAATATATTACAATGTGATCATCAAATCAATGGCCACCACCACCATCACTTAACATCATGAAACATACCAATAACATCATCATCATCATGACCACCTACTAAACAAAAATACAATCTAACATAACCATCACACACGTATGACAAACATCATCTAACATACACATATATCATCACCTATTAAACATAAGCACCATCTTACATACACATAAAAAAAAGAAGCTAACATAGTCTAACATACACATCAAAAATCACCTAACATACACATGTAAACATTTCCTACCATCATCTAACACACAAATCTAATAATAACATCTAACAAAACACAATTTGCATTATCTAACATAACCATCATGCACACATCTATCAAGCACACCTAGAAAACATATCTAACCTGACCTAACATACACATAACCATCAACATCAACATGAAAAATTCAATATATATATATATATATATATATATCGAACTCATGATGCATGCCAATATACATCTGGAGTACAAATTTTTTTATGAGATAGCCAGTCCACCTCCGGAACTAAAGGCATAACTACCTCTTCCAACAGAGGCAGAGGCATCAACACCTCCACCAGCAAATGCATCATTACCTCTGCTAGGAAAAAAAGTAGACTGTAGAGAAGCAAATATATCTCCATGAAGATGAATCTCACCCGTTGTAACCATCCTATCTAGAATTAAGGTGAGTGGAGTAAGAGATGGTGGATGGTCAAGTCGGTGAGGAGGAGAGGCTAGTCGGTCGACATGTGGATGGATTGGAGATGGTGGTGGGTTGCTTGGTTGTGGAGGAGTAAATAGTGGTCATTTATCATGGTGAGGAGAAGGAGGAGGAGGTATATCATGAGATGTTGACGCTCCCTCATCATAGTGAGGAGGAGGAGGAGGTGGAGGAGGCTAAGGATTTCTGTCCTCATCATATGTAGTATTTTCCTCCTACCTCCAAGCATCTAGAAGAATGGATGTGCCGATGACATACTGCATCAAAGGCCTCAAATCACAAGGAAGCATCCTCCATAACTTTGCAAGCTCAGGGTCTCAGATGATCTCCTATTCCCATACAGGTTGGACTCCTCGCCGAGCCAACAATGTGGAAAACTTGTCCACCACATCATGTCAAAACCCAGTATCCATCCTACATTGTAGGTCGGGTCTAATAAATGCAGGCACCTTGGGGTCTTGCATATCCTCATCATACTGAACGAAAGGATGCCCCTCCCCATCAAACGTGACAATGTCTACAAAATATATAATACACAATAGTAATTATACAATTTCATTAAACAATTTAGAATATATTTCATCTTCATTAAGTAGGACAATAAAATGAAACTAGATTAATTTAAACATATCGCTAATGTTAACTCTATCATTTGGTGGCTCAACTTGGGTGAAAATATGTTGGGACGTGCTCTTTAGTCCAACCCTGTGTACGGATATGGGACAAGGTCCAATGCATGGTCCTCCTCGTTGTATATCATCTCCAACACCTTTGGTGTGATCCTAGATGGGAACTCGGGTTTCCCCCTCTTGGGCATCATCTATCCCCACATGTGCATATGCACCCCCATCATAATCCTAGGATAGCAGCAGTTAAATGATGGTCATGTAGCCAGAATCCTAAAAAAAAATAAACAAAAAATATCTAAACCAAAAGGGAATTTGTCCCTCCCATCAATTTGTGCATGGCATCAATCCAAATCAAAACAAAATTTCCGCAAAAAAAATGGCGGACCGCCTAATGCATCTATGTTTCCGCACTAAATAATCTATATAAAATAAAAGAGGGAACTAATGCACTTCCCATCAGAAGTGAGGTGCCGATGGTCATCACCATTAGTAAGAAGCACCTAACCTCCTCTCCATTGAAAGAAGAAATCCGTAGTTGTCCACCCTGCACCTGAAAATCAGTAGGATTAGTGACATGGTCAGTGATATATCTCTGAGAGTAAGAGAGTTGAATCTATGTTGCAACACTAGATGGCACATCAGGGAACTGGCGAAAATCATCCCCTCTCATGGATAGACTAGTGATGAAATAAATGTCCTCCTTAGTGGGTTGGAACCACTGATTGAGACAAATGCGAAAGGCCTATCTATGGTGATCCCAACGACGGATCAACTATACCGAAAAATCTAAGTTCCCCTTGATGGATGTTGCCTCCTGATAGAACTCCAGGAGGTCAAAAACCATCAAGAGGTCTTGTGTTTGATCAGTAATGGGGTGATAGTACAAATCACTCTCCCTCTCTCTAGCCTCCCACTCGCGCACAAAGTTGTATTGGTCAACTTGTGATTCCTGCTGCTGATTGGCCTCTCACCATCGACATATATGATTCACATATAACATTGATCAATCTCATAAACAGACATAAAAAAATTTAAATATTTGAATTAAATGAGCATGTTATTTATTAACATCAAATAATATTTTTTTCTCAAAATAAATGAATTTGACAAGTAGTGCACCTAAATTACAGTAACACACCATCGCTGGTGCTCTTGTAACACAAGAGCACCACACATAGTGTGCTACAATTAAAGAAACGCATCACTTACGTAAATAAAATAGACTAAAATTTAAATCATATGGATAACCGAAGTGTTACAATGACAGAAGCATCGTGAATGGTGCACTACATGGACCCTAACGCACTGTGTGCCTATTTATTTTTTTAACAAAAATAGTGTGCTTTATATTCAACGCATCAGTGTGGTTGTGCTTTAAGATGCACCGGAAATATTTTCTAAATTGTAAAAATGGTGCTTCCATCAATGAAAGCACCAGTGCAGTACCAACACATCCACACACCGTCAACGGTTCTCAAACCTATTTAAGGAACACCGTAATAGGAGCACCTATTTCTGAGTTTTAGAATTATTTTTTATTGGCATAACAGTGCGCCTGTTACACGTCAACGCATCGAAGTATCAGTGCAAACATGTTAACAAAGTGCATTGTTTAACTGGTTTTTTAAAATATGTTTAGTTCAGTGGTGTGCTTTTATGAGCAATGAATTAGTGTGTATTCTTTTAAAATGCACTATTATTTTTTTGTAAAAAATAAAAATGGGCCTTCCATCAATAGGAAGCATTGGTGCGGTCTTGACAGGTCCGCACACCATTAGAAGTGCTCAGGAATTTTTAAAGTGCACCATAATAGGAGTCTTTTTTAGTTTTGTAATTATTTTTATAAGCATAATGGTGTGCTTGTTACATGTCAACGCACTGACCATTCAATGTGGACATGTTAACAAAGAGTACTGATTAATGTGGTGGTTTTTTAAAAATAGATTTAGTGTGGCAGTGTGTCCATCAATAGGACACACCGATACATTGTGGGCATGGCATTGCACCGTAAACGATGCACAAATATTTATAGAACGCACCATAGTAGCAGCATCTCGTTGTGAGTTTTACAATTATTTTATTGGAATCACGATGTGCTTGTTAAACATCAATGCACAACCTTTTCAGTGTATTTGGTGCGTTCTTTTTTACAATGCATATTGGTTAACGTTGTGAATTTTTTTATAATTTAGTTTAGCAGTGCATTATGAACATTAGAGAACATCGTAGTTGCGGTGCGCTATGCATACAATTGCACCAGTTTTGGTGCACATTGTAAAATTACAGGCTACACCGCTTAGTGCTGCGAGTAGAATGGCTCGAACGCACCGCATATATTTTTGGAATTATTTTTAAATAAGGGAAAATAACGCTCAATTTTAATTTCGAATCCACTAAAACTTCAAATTAGGAGATAACAAAGAGTTTCGTTCAGAATTTCATAGGCCATAGTTATTTTAGAGTTTGTATTTTGGAAATATGTGTAATATATGAAGTTCTTGATGCCTTTCTAACTCAATAGCAGAGTCCATCATCGGGAGAATACATGTCTCAATTGGAACAAGGTATCTTATTTTCCTTAAATATTATCTAGGTTTTCTTGGTTAGAGTACTTTTCATGTAAAAGTACTTTTATGTTAATGTATTCTTATTTTTATTCTTATTCTTATTATGTATATATGAATATTTGTATAAATAATGTATACATGATATTATTTATAATAACAAATATATCCACACACACAGATAATGATAATATATGTGTGTCTATCAATATGTAGATGTGTTAATTAATGTGAATATATATATATATATATAGTTTATTTACTTTTAATTCTTTAATTTCTTTAATTTGTGTTAATTAATGTGAATATATATATATATATATATATATATTATCTTTTATTTTTATTTATTTTTAATTCTTTAGTTTTTTTATTATAATTTATAATTTTACTTTTTTAATTTCTAGTGAAATTATTTTATGGCATGAATAATAGGCTTCCATGTTTCACCTAAGGTTAGGCCATCGTCCCTATTGAAATTCTTTAGGTGTTTGTCAATCCCAATAGCTTATTGAATGTGTCTCCTACAATAATTGTCTTCGAGTGCTAAAACCTTCCCTTCTTCAATGCACACATGGTGGTTGGTCTTAGATGAATGTTATGCCACTGCTTATTTTTTGAACCTACCATGAATAGTATCAGTGCAGTGCTCTTTCAGCCTTCTTCTTATAGAGCGACCAACTCCCCCATGTAGACATCACCACATGAGCATGGAATTGAATAAACTCATTTCTTTAGCTTGGGGTCGATTGCGTCTTTTGTTTTATCAAGCATTCTTCTTAGGGAGCTTGGTGAGTGGAATGTTGTTTTTATATGTTTTATCTTCAACACCTTAGCAATCTTATTTATAGTCCCTTGGATGTAATGGATAAATGCCTTTTATCATATCATCTTGTTTAGGGTTCCAGTTTGTGCTTTCTGACTTTCTGGCTCTAGCAAATGCTCTCATAATATCATTCTTTTAATAACCATTATTTTTAAGAGATTCCAAGAGATGCCTACATTCCTTATTTAGATGCTCCTTATCTAATATTTTGACTACGCATTGGAAAGTGTTTAAAAAATACCCAGTTTTTGAGAGGGGTGTTGGTGAGAATCAACATGTACATATCTATCCATATGGTATTTTTCCGGTACACTTGGTGGGCAAGAGAACCATCCTCGTTTCTTGTTATTAGGACATCAAGAAATGGAAGACAATTGTTTTCCTGAATTTCCATAGTAAATTTTATATGATTAGATTGTTTGCTTAGATGCAACAAGAAACTATCCAAATTTCCTCTCCCATGTGGCCAGAAGAAGTTTGTGTCATCTATGAATCTCTTCCATTCTTTAGGTTTCAAAGGATAAGAGTCCAAGTCTTTCTTTTCAAAATGTTCCATGTAAATATTAGCCACGGTCGAGGACAATAGGTAACCCATTGCAACGCTATTGGTTTGTTCATATATCTCACCACGAAAGGTCAAGAAGGTTGACTTCAAACAAACTCTTACCATATTAGCTACCTCTTTATTTGTGATTTTTGTTAACACATCAATTGCTTCTTCTACTGGAAGCTTTGTGTAAAGGGAGATCGCATCGAAACTTACCAGTAGGTCTTCATCATCCATTTGTACATCTCTTATTCCATTGACAAAATGCAGTGAATCTTTGATGTATGAGAATGTGTGTCCAACCAATGGTTTTAGGGTTTTTGCAAGAAATCTTGCCAAAATATATGTTGGTGATCCGATTGTGTTCACTAGTGGCCTTAATGGGACACCATCTTTATGAATATTAGGAAGAGCATATATCCTTGGAATAATTGAGTTTTTTGGGTAGAGCTTTTTCTTCACTCCATCATCAAGTGAGAATTCATTTATGATTTTATTCACCTCTTTGATGATCCTGGTGCTCGGGTCTTTGGCTAGATTTCTATAGCATCTAGAAGAGGTTAAGTGATCATACATTTTGGCATCATAGTCCTTTGTGTTCAATACAACGGTTGTGTTTCCTTTATCTGCCTTTAAAATCATGATTTCCTTTTTAGCTCTCATAAATTTTATGGTTGTTGCTTCCTTCTTTGATATGTTCCTTTTCATAGGTTTGGATTTTCTTAGTATGAATGCACATTCTTGTCTGACTTCTTCTGCATCATCTTCTAGCAGCTTCATGATCGCGTCTTCAATTGGACACACTATGTCCTCAACAAGAATTTTAGTGGGAGCGACTGAGAAATTTAACCCTTTTCCAGCACGTTTAAAGCATCTATGTTTAGTTGTTGATTGGATAAGTTCACAACGAATCCCTTGTTCGTGGTTTCTATCTTGTTAATAACCGCGTCATTATGTTGTTCAACAACGCATCTCATGTTCCCGGTTCTTCATTAATACTAATGTTATCCCGTTTTTCAATATCCTTCTGGTTAATCGGCTCACCACAACGCTCCACGCTATTGTTCATAATCTAGTTCTTATGGTGTTCAATAGTTTTTCACAGTGCTATCCAATGACAGGTACAGTCGTAAGCACTCACGTAAAAGATCTCCAGGCGTTTTCTAACCTTTTAAATCTCTTTTCTAACCAGATCCATACTAGTACGTTTGAAAATCTCCTCATTCGATTTCATTAGATGGTGTTTAATCTTCGCAAATTTAGAGATGATTCCACTGTCTCTACATCTCTTAAGAAACGTCAGCCTTGCAGTTCCATGAGATAAACTGATTCTCTTCTTCTCTAGCTGTTGGATTTCAACCAAAGTTTCCCTTCCATGGAGGGATTTAATGGTTTCGTTCAGACTTTCAATGGCCATAGTTATTTTAGAGTTTGGAAACCTGTGTAATATTTGAAGTTGTGGACGTGTTTCAGACACAATAGGAGAGTCCATCATCTGGAGAATGCATTTCTCAATTGGGACAAGGTATCTTATGTTCCTTAAATATTATCTAGGTTTCTTAAATATTGTATTCTTATTTTATTTATTTATATATTATTTTTATTTTTATTATTATTCTTATATATATATATATGATATTATTTGTCCATTTGTTGTAGCCTGGGTGGTTGGGAGGAATGTTTGTTACCCTCCCCACCCAGGTTCAATTCTTGTAAGTGACATATTGCTCTTGTTGAGCCCATATTGTAATGATTGTAATTCGTGCCACCGTGATTCTTTAGAATAGCAGGTGGTGATAGCCCTCTAATAAACGGTGAACCACCTTTTAAAATATATATATATATATATATATATATATATATATATATATATGATATTATTTATAATAACAAATATCTTCACATAGATATATTTTTTGATATATATATATATATACTCTCTAACACACATAAATATATATATATATTGTGTGTGTTAGAGTGTATATATATATATATATATATATATATATATATATTATGATATTTATTATCTTTAATTTTTATTTATTTATAATTTATAATTTTTTATTTCTAGTGAAATTATCTTAGAGCGTTAATAATAGGCTCCATGTTTCACCTAGGGTTAGGCCATCGTCCCTATTGAAATTCTTAAGGTGTTTTTCAATCTCAATAGCTTCTCAAATGTGTCTCTTATGTTAATTGTCGTCAAGTGCTAAAACCTTCACTTCTTCAATGCACACATGGTGGTTTGTCTTAGATGAATGCTTTGCCACTGCTAATTTTTTGTCCCTACCATGAATATTATCAACGTAGTGCTCTTCCATCCTTGTTCTTATTGAGTGACCAGTTTCCCCTATGTAGACATCACCACATGAGCATGGAATTGAATAAACACCTTTCTTTAGCTTGGGATCGATTGGGTCTTTTGTTTTATCAAGCATTCCTCTTTGGGATCTTGTAGGTGGAATGTTGTTTTTATATGTTTTCTCTTCAACACCTTAGCAATATTATCTATATTCCCTTGGATGTAAGGGAGAAATGTATTTATCAGAGTAATATTGTTTAGGGTTTCAGATTCTTCTTTTTGACTTTCTGGCTCTAGCAAATGCTAGATCATGATATCATTCTTTTTAATAGCCACTATTTTGAAGAGCTTCCAAGAGATGTTCAAATTCCTTATCCACATGCTCCTTATCTGAGATTCTGATTGCGCATGTGGAAAGTGTGTGTAAAATACCAAGTTTTTGAGAGGGGTGATGGTGAGAATCAACATGTACATATATATCTGTATGGGTCTTTTTTTGGTCACCTAGTGGGCAAGAGAACTGTCCTCCTTTTTTGTTATTAGGACATCAAGAAATGGAAGACAACTGTTTTCTTGAATTTCCATATTAAATTTTATATGATCAAATTATTTGTTTAGATGCGACAAATAACTATCCAAATTTCCTCTCACATGTGGCCAGTTGATGAAGTTTGTGTCATCTACAAATCTCTTCCATTCTTTGGGTTTCATAGGATAAGAGTCTGGGGCTTTCTTTTCAAAATGTTCCATGTAGATATTAACCATGACCGAGGAAAACAAGGAACCCATTGCAATGCCTTTGTTTTGTTCATATAGCTCACCATGAAAGGTAAAGAAGATTGAATTCAAACAAACTCTTACCATATTAGCTACCTCTTTACTTGTGATTTTTGTTGACACATCAATTACTTCTTTTATTGGAATCTTTGTGTAAAGGGAGATTACATCAAAAATTACCAGTAGGTCTTCATCATCCATTTGTACATATCTTATTCCATTGAAAAAATGCACTGAATCTTTGATGTATGAGAATGTGTGTCCAACCAATGGTTTTAGGGTTTTTGCAAGGAATTTTTCCAAACTATATGTCAGTGATCCAATCATGTTCATGATTGGCCTTAATGGGACCCCATCTCTATGAATCTTGGGAAGACCATATATCCTTGGAATAATTTAGTTTTGGGGGAAGATATTTTTCTTCACTCCGTCATCAAGTGAGGATTCATTTATGATTTTATTCACCTCTTTGATGATCCTGGTGCTCGGGTCTTTGGCTAGTTTTCTATAGCATCTAGAAGAGGTTAAGTGATCACATTTTGACATTATAGTCCTTTGTGTTCGATACAATGGTTGTGTTTCCTTTATCTTCCTTTAAAATCATGATTTCTTTGTTAGCTCTCAAATATTACACAAGTTTCCAAACTCTGAAACAAAGAGTTTACCTGGTCACTTGCATGCCGAGGAGGCATGGTTGCGATGTACACCAAATTTCAAATTTTTTCCACTGTTTGGAAAAATTCAAAATCCACTCAGCAAACAACATAAGCGATCAATGCCACCACATGGAGAACCTATGGTAGAGAATCTGGGCAGGGAAGGTATGGTACCAGTACTCATAGGGGTCAAAACCACTGTAGAGATGGTAAAAATGTTTTTTCAATTCGGTAATTTTTTTTGTTTAACCCTGTTATGTGTGCCCGAAACCCAAATGCCCTGGTGGGGTCAATGAGAAATAGTGCACCGCTAATGAAAATAAAAAATAAAAAATAAATCTAATATGTGATTTTTTAAATTTGGAATTTTTTTATTTAACCTTTGCACGGTGCACCCAAAACTCTACCACCGTAGTGTGTTTATTGAGAACAACCGCACCGATAATGGAAATTAAAATACA
Source organism: Larix kaempferi (assembly GCA_027924585.1). Classification (NCBI taxonomy): domain Eukaryota; kingdom Viridiplantae; phylum Streptophyta; class Pinopsida; order Pinales; family Pinaceae; genus Larix; species Larix kaempferi. The sequence continues at coordinate 21,367,699 of BSBM01000299.1, forward strand.
AAAATTAATCTAATAGGTGGTTTTTTTTATTTGATAAAAAAATTATTTAACCCTTTCACAGTACGCTCGAAACTCGAACGCATTGGTACAATTAGTGAGAATGACCGCACCGGAAATGTAAATTAAATATAAATAAAAATCTAATCCGTGGTTTTTTTATTTGGTATTTCTTTAACCCTAATACGATATGCCCTAATCTTAAAAGTCCCGGTACTGTCAGCTAGAATGACCGCACCAAAACTGAAAATTAAAAATAAGAAACTAATCTAATTAGGTGCCCTCCACTATCCATGTACCCTAATTTGGTGCTATCAAATCAGTTGCGGACCGATGCGCTTGAGTAATATAAACACATCGGTTGTAAAATTTTAGATGTTTTTTTTTGCTTGATGGTGTTTATGACCGCAGTGCCACATGATTTGTGTTTGCGCCAATGCATTTGTGTTGGTTACGCACCAGTGCGTTTGGTATGTATAAAAGAATTGGAAAAAAAACATCCTCCAAAACCTCTACCCCGCTCGCCTCCACTAGTGACCTCCACTATAAACGAATATTTGGGATCTTTTCAAAGGAGCATCCGCTCTGACCTCTGCTACAAGGCCTTTTCCTTGTAGTGCTTGTAGAATCCATCAAACGTGAGACATTGATGTATTCCCACTATCTAATAGGAAGAGAACTTGCCACTGGTGTCTATCAGCCCCAAGGTACTACTGTACTCTAGATCATGTTCCAAGAGCATGATTTGTTGAAGTTGATGGGAAGTTATCTATTGGGAGAGAGGTATTAGGCCATCCTCCATCAACCAACATGAGGAATATCAGGGAATGATTTTACTTGGAAACAAGATTGGGATAATTTTTTGCAGAATGGACCACTGAGTACATCACTCGCATGCACCAGATGTGAATAGCGCATGGAAAAGACCCCCTGAGCAACAAGCAATAATGAAAGTTATTGATAGGGGTGAAGACTTCCAACAATGATGAAAATGGAATCCAATGTAAAACACAAATACTAAAATGTGAATAGATATTTTGACGTCGAACATCATGGGAAACTACTCAATCAACGACCAATGATGAGTTTTCATTTATTGAGTGCAAGGTTACCTATCAATGATGTAAACAAGGCCAGGGTGCTATTACTCTAGGTCAAAATCTCATAGCAAATGAGTATTCATTGATGAGACATGACCCGTTGGTGAGAATTCCATGGGGACTTTCCACACTAGATGAGTACAAACACTAGTTTTTAATGATACATATTGAGAACATTTTGAAATCAAGGAATGTCCGACATATGAGGTCAAGGAAATTTCATAATGGTCGGCACAATCTAAGACTATCCTTGAATAGTGAGCACAACACAGGAGCGACTTGGGAATCTTTTGACACAAAGATACCAATGAAACAAATATGTAATTTCGGAGACATTAGCAGATTCTCCATATGATTGGAAGAGTAACCAATCATAGGAGCCAAAAATCTTAGATCATGACTTAAATATTGAAGCCCAAACTAGAACCCAACTTGTTAAGGGACTCAAGGCTAGTGCTTTGTTCAAGGATAACAAGACACAATAGACATTTGAGATCTCCCCCCCACTCTCTTTTTATAATATTTGAATTTTTTGTGTCTTTTTTTCATATTATACATCCTGAAAATGAATAAAAGAATGTTATAGTATAGTGGAGAAGACGAGCATCGCATGGTGTGCAGCTACATTCCAAGCGCACAAAACACACCTATGCAAAAATAAAATGCAAAAATGGATGTGCAAGATGTGGACACTCTTGAAGCATCTATTCTTTGAAAAGGGTAGTAAGATGTGACTGCAAAAATAGCAAAGGTGAGCGGCTTAGGACAATGCATGAGCGGTAAGTGGTTGATGGAAAAATGCAATGGACATTAGAACCAGAAGCACAAGTAGTGGTATGCAAGTACAATAACACAAAATGAAAATTCTTTTAGAGTCCCATTAGGTAATGCCCATAATAAGATTTGGAGGACTCATGAGGTTTCAACTCAAAGACATGGTGGTGCTAATTAGGGGCTCTTGATCCTAACAAAAGTTTCGACATGGGATCCAAAAGACATAAAGTTTCTAAACTAGGGTACCCATGTACTACTAAGCTCTAACATGGACATTACAACTTTTCAGAAGTAGAAGGTCTAATGTCGCAAATCTATGTATTGGGATCCCGAGGTGTGATGACGACAATTAAGGACAATGCAAAGTATGCATGATGGAAATGGATCCTATCCTATATGCCAGTTTAGTTCACAAACCTATTAGTTGGACCACTAATTGATCAAAATAGCCTTGGTTTCAACTTTCTTGTCATCATTCACATTACTTCGGAGAGATAGCATTAATACTAGTCAAAATTCACTTGAAAAATAGGACATGACTATAGAAAGTGGATAAAAACTATGGTTTAAACATATTTACCAAGTCAAAATAGTAATAATGTTCATTTTACCTTTTTTACCTCTGTTGGAGTTGGTTTTCCCTATAATTTTCAAGTTTGGATTTTGCACTCCTTGGTCCACAATGTCTGATTCTATCTTCTCCACTTATTCTCCTATGCTCTCCTATTCACTTCCATACTTTTGTTTCCATTTTTTGTTCAAATTTTCAATTTTTAAGTCCATTTTAAATTAAACATTATGCCCATGAGCTTCTCTAGCTCATGGGTCATGAGTAGGCCTAAAAATCATGCATGTCTAGTTCAAAGAGCATGAATACACGCAACTATGTAGTAGAAGAAGCGCGTGGGACAAGCCAATAGATAACAAAAGTTGCGTTTTTTACTCAAATCTTTGAATTTTCCACAGGATTGCATTCATTTGGCATGAAAGGGAGCATGAAGACTTGGATAGAGAATATATTAGGGGTCCATTGACTGTAAATGCTCTTCGTTGATGTGGTTTGCTCAATTTTTTCTAAGTGCCCTATATGAGGGCTCAAAAGAACCTGTTGCAAGTGCTCATTAGGTATTGGTACCTTGACCAATGTGTGTTTTGTGAATTCACGATAAAAGGGGAGGTACTAGAAATAATCATGGATGATATTTACTTCTTCATTGGATTGTCTTGAAGAGGTGAACCAATACACCTTGAAGGTTCTAGAAGAGGAGAGGGTATACTCACTAAACAAGAGTATATCAATATTTTTTGCATAGAAGGGACCCAAAAAACAGGCTCCCAAATATCCATTTCTAGTATATCCAATTTTTCTTTGAAAATATTCTTATCTCTCATCACATCGGTGGTAGGTTCTATTGCTTTGCATCAGGCCTCTCGAGAACATATGCACTATGGGGTGAATTGTTTGAGATCCATCATGTTTAATTGGTGCATCGGTCTACTGAACAACATGTAAAGTTCGTTCACTGAGTGTAAAAGAAGGAAGCAGTAGAACTTCGGCTATGGAATCATACTTGTATCTTTCAACATGGATCATCTTCTATCCATGAGACCTCGAGTATCTATGCCACCTATTGACTGTCGACGGCCTAGGATGGCTAGGCGGATAGACCTCATGTATCTTCTAGGAGGAGGACTTGCTCCTACAACTTTCAATGATTAGTTCCTTAAGTGGTGGGGCGGGAAGCTCCCAGCCATTAAGGATTTCCCTTATGCATGATTGGATTTCAAGAGAGATCCAGACTTATTTCTTCCTCCTAGATCACAATGGGGCTGCATTGGTAAGAAATTTTTTAGAATATTTCATTTTTTTGTTTTGAAATATTTTTAAAAATGAAGAGGTAAATGTTTTTGGTGTGCAATACTATTGAAAATTTTTTTAAATGATGCAGTTATAGGACCTGAGTTCCCAGTAGAGAAACCTTATATTCATCGACAGGAGCCTCGACCCGAGGAGGGGATATATGTTACTTCAGCTTCTGTCAAGGAGAACCTTAAAGATCTCACTCATGGTATCCTCTCTACTCAAATAGAGCACATTCCTGAGGCCATGTAGTGCCAATGGGTTGGGGTACCTGCTAGGTGGATTCACTTATTTTGGTGGCTACATGTGTACTATATTACTAAGATGTGGTTAGATCTCAGGATTGATCTATTTATGATAGAATATTTTTTGTACTTATGACCCATAGTGGATATTTTGTACTTTTTGAGATGTATATGCGCCATTGAGGGATTGGGAGCCCCACTTTTGTATTATTATTTTACACATTTTGTACTTGATGCAGACACTTTTATATTAATGAAAAGGAATTTTATCATCCTTATTTACATTTTGTACATGCTCTTTGATTTATACAATGTGCTTGTTTTAATTGTGTGGCAAATTCCAATCTAAGACATAATTTGTTAATGCATAGGACATAGAATTAAGCCTCCTTGGCACATGAATATATGTAATGAATTCAAAATGGCATTCAAGAAAGTGCACCCTCATAAATTTGTGTAGCAATGCAAGGTTATAAACACGATATGTACCATTTAAATGTGACACTAGCAATTGAGAGTCCGGGTGGATAGTTAATTGTTGGATTCGAAGTAAAATTGTTTCCAACAATAACTCAATTGTGACAATATACTCAACGATGTTATTGGTAGCCTAACGGAGAGACACTCCTACTAAGCTTACAATATGGCCTGTGGGAGCATATATTACCCAAGTTGTAGAAGCAATGTTACGAGTGTGACAATAATCCCTATTTGCATACCCCACAAATATAGGTGCATCTGAAGAAATCTGTCAATCGGGCACAAAGCACGATGAGAAACATCCAATACTAATCAAAAACATAAATCAAAGAGACCTAGGATACTTATAATACAACAAGTACAAATGGATTCTACTCAGACATGAGTGTCTAGGCATAGTACCCCCTTCAGGTAGAGCCCATTTCTATGCCCTAGGATGTTTCCCTCGAAGTCTTCCAATTCATAAGCTCCTTTATTCAAGACTTCCATCACTATGTAAGGACTAAGACACATTGATTTGAATTTTCCAGACCCAATTTCATCATGATCTTGGTCATAAACTAGCACCATGTCTCCTTCAGAGAAGATACGAGGATGGATAAATTTATCATACTGAGCTTTGACATGTTTCTTATTTTTTTGTTAGCAGTAGTGGCATCTCTTATGTGCTCATCGAATTATTCCAAGTACACTAGGTGTTCTTCTAACTGTGTAGTGTCTGGTAGAATCTCAATGGCTAGTTTCAACAATGGGATTTCAAACTTGATAGGTAACACAACCTCGAATCCATGTACAAGATGAAAGGGGGTGAACCCTGTAGCAGTATTGACCAAAGTTTTATATGCCTAGAGTGCAAGATACAACATGGCATGCCAGTTGTTCTTATTTTTCTTATCGTCTTTTGCAACATGGTTTTCAAGGACTTATTGACTTCCTCTACTTTTCCATTTTCCTATGGAAAGTATGGTTATGAGAAATATTGCTTGGAACAAAGATTTTCAACTAGTTCTGCCTTCATTTTGCTCTGGAAATTACTGCCATTATATGTGACAATCTCCCTAGGTATACTGAATCAGGTTATGATTTGGTTGAAAACAAAGTGCATTGTAGTTTCACCATCACAAGTGAATGTAGGAATTGCTTCATCCCACTTAGTGAAGTAGTCTACAACCACAATAATGTAATTATGGCCCTTTTCCAATGACGGGTTGCACGTTGTATAGTCTATCACCCATTTTGTAAATGGTCTGACAGTGATCACAGGATAGAGTGGATCGAGGTGCGCACACATTTTATTTTTAAAAGTATGACAAGGATGACACCTCTTGATTGCTTCAACATAGTCTTTGAAGATTGAAGGCCATAAATAACCCGCATGCAATATTTTTTTGGGTTGCAGCAAGCCTTGATAGATGACCACCAAAATCACCAACATGGAAATCATTCAACACTTTCTCTACATCCTCATGAGTTAGGCATTGCCCCAAAATAGTATCGATACCTTCTTTATATAATGTATCATCAATGATAACATAATTGCTCGCTTGGTCATTATGGATTTTTCATCTCTCTTCACAACAAGATTGAGGTGGGACCCTTTGGGTTTGTAAGTAAACTAAAACATTCGTGTCCCAGAGGTCATCCAAGCTAATGAGGAATATGTTTTTATTAGGAAATGATTCTTTTTATACCATCTCTTCAGCATCTCGGGGGATCTTTGACATAACCTCAAAAAATGCCAAGGATTTTGTAGATTTAGTTAACGCAAACCCTAGATCAATTTCCGGAAGAATCACAATCCACTTATTGTACTTTCCCCCAACAATTCATTGAGAGAAGATGTGTTGAAGGGATTGAGATTTGCAATCATGGTTATTCGTTTAAGGATAACATAGTGTTGACAATATATGCACTGCATGAATGGATTCAAGTGTCAATTTTTCAACATGGGAGTACCTCAATTCTGGTCCTACCAAGTTCTTACTGAAGTAATAAATGGCATGCTCTTGGTGAAAATCATCTTATTCAACCAAGACCATTCCAAAAGTTGATTTAGGTGTCACTAGATACAAAAGGAAATCCTTGCAATAGTATGAGGGACTCAGTAGCGGGACAGGCATTATAGCTTTTTTTAATGCATCGAATAAAGCCTGAGCATTGGCATCCCAAATAAATGGGACTCCTTTTCTAAGTAGGTGCATGAAACATTTCATGATTTCATCATAATTGGAAATGAACCGACGTAAGAAATTATCTTTCCCTTTGAGGCTTTGCAGTTGATGCAAATTACACGAGGGAGGCAACTGAACTATTTCCTCCATCTTAAACGGATTTACCAGAATTCCATCTTTCGAAATGATAAAACTGAGTAACTAACCCGAAATGACACAAAAGATGCATTTGTGAGGATTCAACTGAATCCTATAATAACAACATCTATCAAAGACACCCTTGAGGTGTTTGGTGTGATCCACCCTCTTTCTAGTTTACTAAGTCATCTAGATAGGCCTCGATGATATTCTTAATATTGTGAAAAGCATACGACATGGCATTTTGGGATGTATCCTCAGCATTCTACAGGACAAATGGCATCTTTTATAAGCAAAGGTCCCCTAGGGGAATATGAAAGTGGTTTTGTGTTGGTCTTCCAAACAGATTTGAATCTAATTATACCTTGAGAAGCCATCCATAAATGAAAATATTTCGTACCAACACTCTCATTGATTATTTGATCAATGAATGGAGTAGGATAGCTATCATTAGGGAAAGCTAAGTTGAGTTCACATAAGTCAATACACACTCTAATATTCCCCCATTTTTTATCTACGGATACCAAATTAGACACCCACTCAATTAAAGGTATAGGATAGATGAAGTTATCACAGAGAATATTTTCCACTTCCGCCTTAATGGAAGCATCATTTCTTAGGTTTATCAATCGTTACTTCTATCGAAAAGGTTTAACATTTGGGTTATATCATGTTCGATAATGGCTAGGTTGATTCCTAGCATCTCTTCGTAATAACAGGAAAGAATATCTTAGATTCATGAATCCCGACTCAATGATTATGTTTTCATCAATCCTCACATCCACTTATGCATACACTTGATATTTGGCAAGAAGGATCCCATACCAATCCATGGAGCCCGACTCAATGGTTATGTTTTCATCAATCCTCACATCATACTTTCTAGGTAGAAATGATGCACATTGGTGCATTCCTTTCCAAGGTATTTCTCCCAATATATAGCCTCAATGATAGCTTCATCAGAAGGCATGATTGTATCCAAAGGGTCATGAGAAGGTAAGGAGTTAATGGCCCGCATAGGCGTAGAGTATTGATCATCTTCCTCTAGTTGGGAAAAGTGATGATTGTGGTCTTCGTTCTTAGATATGATGGCTTGGTAAGCTACCTCATATATAGATAAAGTCGATGAGGCCCTTCTACACCCGGTTCTCTAAGTGGGTTTTGGCACTATCCATGGATCTCCAAAATAGGAATTCCTAAAAAGAGAAATTTCCACCTTAAAATTAATGGTGACTAAAGAGATCACGTGCATAGGGGACACATTGTCATTCAAGTTGAGTGGGGGAAAGTTAAAGGTGCCCATTAATGTATGGTCCATCCCCACTCCAACATTTTCATAATCACTCACGGAATGGCCTACTAGGGGTATGTTATCACCAATCTTGCAGTTTCCCCTAAAGATGAATCCTATACATGATGGTAGAGGGGATAGGTAGCCAAAGAGGTGAACCATGAGAACCTGATTACCAAAAGGATTGGATGTCACGCCAATCGAGGCACCCTTCACTTTATACTATCAAATCCAAAGATAGAAAACGAGGAGACCCTGATCTACTCCCGACAGGAGAGATCTAACTAGATCACCAGATCAAGCTATGTCAATAGGGTATGTAAGGTGATAGGTAAAGAACCCTAGATTTAAGGAAATAGGGTCATTGTGGAGGCTTGAGAAATATAGGATTTGATTTAGGCACGGTGACTCAAAAATTAGAAATGATTCCAGGATTCAAGTGCTAGTACAAATGATCAAAATCAACTGCCCTGGGAAACGTGACCCTTAAAAAAGGGAAAGTGCCCCAAAGAGTAGATCTGAAAGTTTAGGCTTTCTAGCACAGTTTTATTGAAGGATGTGACAGTGTCAAAGCACGCAAGCTCACAAACAATGGTCAAACGACAGGAAAAACTAGTCAAACAGGGAATGCACGAGGGTTAACAGACTAGTGCCTTGGGATTTGTGCCACATGGAGTACTCCAACCATGAAGTATAGGAGAACCCACCTAGGGATATGCAACAGCCTAAAAACCCAGAAATGGTTTTGCAGTAAACCAAATCGTTTGAGCCATAGAATTTTCCGAAATTTTTATGCTTTGGGTTTGAAAGTAAATGACAGATGGGTAGGATAGAAGAATAATTTGCATACCTTGCAAGCGTACCTGAGTCATGGAGATGATTACTAGGATGTCGAGGATTGTTCCCGCAGAGATCAAATGAATATTTGGCGCTTTATCTTTCCCTCACAAGTTTTCCCAGTTCACTAATGCGCCCTCCTCTCCTTGCCAAACCAAGGAAACAAAATCAATCAATTGAGCAAGAATGAAGGTAAATACAGATGAAGAAAATAATCACAAGAAGTAAAAGGTACGAATACAATGATACTCCCTGAACTAGACGAAGAGAAAAGAGAGAGGAAAGGAGAGTCTCCTCAGCCAGTGCACCACTCCTCCAAATCGACTTCTTCACCTGTAGATAAATGTGGAAAAATAGATGTGCAAAATAATCACCAATACCCTCGGTGCAAAGGAAGAACAGTTTCAATCAACATAACCAACATCCAAAACGAGAGCACAAGTATTTGCACGAATATATTTTTATTCCAGAAGCCAAGAGCCAAAATTTATTTACAATGAGATAGTCTCTCCTTTAAATAGCAATGGGAGAGACCAAAACCATAACCACCTTTTCAATGAGTGGCTAATATTAAAAGATACAATGTTCTCATCAATGGTTGAGATGAGCTCAACAATAAAGTACAAAGATCAACTCATAAAGTGACTAGGAAAATATAACATGAAGCTCATGGTGGGTCTATGGGGTGATATAATCCCTCTCTAGTGTGTCCCCATGGAACAATAACATAAAATATAACATCAAGGTACAATAATGTGACCATGTGGCCAAGTCGTGTGCCCTCAAAGACACAATAAAACCATAAAAACTGAGCTCGGGAGGTGTGTGGTCCCCATTGGCTGATGTAACTACTCTGGAAGGTGTGGTAAATGTCAAACATATCATCAAAATCATCCTTATTCCATTTCCTTGCCTTAGTATCCCAAATTGAATTCCTCTATAGCCATTTTACCATTTTTTATGCCTCTGTAAATCACTTGTAGAAGGTAGAAATGCCCATAACTCACTGCCTGGTCACCCAAGGCCAAAACAGACTGCACCAACATGTCTGAGAGTATGGATATATAGTAAAAACAAGTAGTTGGACCCCATAATCTCTCTGTATCTCCCTAGGTGAAAGGAATAAAAATTCAAATTGCTCTGTCAAGCCATTTTAAATGGCAAATCTACACCAAAATGATAAATTGACATATACCTCAACTGAAATTGCCCGAAACTGCAAACTGAGCATCCCAATGGACTCAAAAGATCCAAATGTACTAATAATGTGTACTCATACACCATGTGGATGACTATATAATCATATAATACCATAACCATGCTTGGCAAAAAAAAAAAAAAAAAATCTGTAAATGATCAAAATCATAAAAATATACCAAATCATCATATGAAACATGTAGTTGCTGCATGGAACCACCTAGTGGGTACTTGTTAGAAAAACAGGATCGCAGAGCAATAACAATAAACAGAAATGCAAATATAATCACACATACACATTACAAGAGAGACACAGATATATCGTGGTTCACCCAACTTGGGTTACGTCCACACTGAATTTGCCAATCCTTATTATTATTACCATCCAGCAAGGTGAAGCGATACAACCTGCAGCACAACCGCTGCACTTCCTCTTCTCTGTTTCACAGTCTCTCTCCTGATCTCAGAGATCTTTACAATGCATAAAACTTAATACATCATCATCCCTAGCCGTATTACAATGTCTTTATTTTATAAGGGAAATACAATGGGAAAATACCACGGGATACCCAAAACCATGGGCCCGCAAAATAGCTGGCGAAAACAGCCCCAAAAATTTTCTTCGGGGGCGCTGCCCCCGGACCCCCTAGCCAGGGGGGATGATCCCCCCTGGAACCCTGTGGGGGAGCGATGCCCCCCCGCTGGGGTGACTGCACAGTCCACCTACATATCATATAAAACTGGGGTACAAACACGGCTGATACAATATCATCTATGAGACTAGAAGATCTGGCTCCACAACCAACAATCTCCCACTTGGAGACTGATCATAGCAACTCCACCGCTGCTGGACTTGGACTTGGCAAATTTCTCCTCTTCACCTTCATTCTAGAAGGCCAACTGAAACTAAGCACGAACTCAGTTTCTCTCTGGTCACTACCTTTGTGAACATGTTTGCAGGATTCTGGCTAGTATGTATCTTTTCCAGCTTCAATAGTTCATCTTCCAGAACAGAGCGTATGAAATGGTACTTGAGCTGTATATGTTTAGTCCTGGAATGGAATGCTGAGTTCTTTGCAAGGTGAATGGCACTCTGGTTGTCACTATGCAATTTGCTATCCTTGTGCTTCTTACCCACTTCCTCCATAAACCTCTGCAACCAAAACATATCTTTACTAGCCTCTGTAATGGCAACATACTCTGCTTCTATTGTTGAAAGTGCAACAACCTTCTGTAGTTTCGAAATCCAGCTTATTGTTGTTCCACCTACAGTAAACACATACCCTGTGGTGCTCCTCCTGCTATCCTTGTCACCTGCCATATCTGCATCAACATATCCCTGTAGAACAGTGTATGAACCTCCAAAACATATTGCCTCAATGGTAGTACCTCTCAAATACCTGAGAATCCACTGTATTGTCTTCCAATGTTCTTTACCTGGATTGTTCATATATCTACTCACAACTCCCACTGCATGTGCAATATCTGGTCTTGTGCACACCATGGCATACATCAAGCTGCCAACTGCTGATTGATAGGGAATCTTGGACATGTAATCTATCTTTTCTTGTGTCTTGAGACACATTTCCTTACTTAGACTGAAATGGCTAGCCAAAGGTGTACTTACAGGTTTTGCATTCTGCATTCTAAACCTCTCCAACACCTTTTGTATGTACTCACTTTGAGACAATGTCAATTTGCGATTTTTCCTGTCTCTCGTTATTCTCATACCAAGGATTTGCTTTGCAGCACCCAAATCCTTCATCGCAAATGAATTAGCTAGCTTCCTTTTGAGTACATTTATATCCTGCATGTCAGGCCCTGCAACAAGCATGTCATCCACATACAATAACAAGATAATATATCTTCCATTGTCTAGCTTCTTGAAATAAACACAGTAGTCAGAATGACATCTACTATAACCTTGTTCTATCATAAACCTGTCAAACTTTAGATACCACTGCCTTGGAGCTTGCTTCAAGCCATACAAGCTCTTTTTTAACCTGCATACCAGATCTCCTTTGACCTCATACCCTTGTGGCTGCTGCATATATATTTCTTCCTCCAAATCCCCATGGAGGAAGGATTTTTTTACATCTAACTGTTCAAGATGCAAATCTTCTACCGCCACTAGACTTAAGATAGTCCTAATTGAAGTCATCTTAACAACAGGAGAAAATATTTCATCAAAATCTATACCTTTCTTCTGTGCAAACCCATTTACAACAAGTTTGGCCTTGTACCACTTCTTACCTCCTTCTTCTTCCTTCAACCTGTAAATCCATTTGTTTTGCAATGCTCTTTTACCAGCAGGCAACTGAACCAAATCCCAAGTCTGGTTTCCTACCAATGAGTCCATCTCCTCATTCATGCCTTGCTCCCACTTCTTTCTAGTTTCCACCTGCATTGCTTCTTCATAACATTCGGGTTCACCAGAATCAATCATCAATAAATAATACATTGAAGGAGAGTATCGTTCAGGGAGTCTACTTAACCTGGTAGATCTTCTTACAATTGCAGGAGTTTCAAGTACTTGCTGCTGCTCTTGATTTTCTGGCACCTTTGGAACTTCATTTTCTTTAATTTCATCAAGCACTATGTACTCTGTGTTTTCCTTTTCCTGTTTCTTTCCCTGCAACTGATCTTTATACATGACCTTTTCATTGAATATCACATCTCTACTCCTGATGATTTTGTTATTTTCATAATCCCATAAACGATAACCAAATTCATCAACCCCATATCCAATAAAGGTACATTTCTTGGATTTAGCTTCAAGCTTTGTTCTATTTTCTTTATCAATATGGACAAATGCTTCACAACCAAACGTTCTCAGAAATGAGTAGTTTACATTTTTATCTGTCCATGCTTCCTCTAGAATACCACCATCCAAAGCACTTGAAGGTCCTCTGTTTATTAAATAAACAGCAGTATTTACAGCACCCGCCCAAAACTATAAGGGAAACCCTGCATGCAGTCTCATACACCTTGCACGCTCCATGATCGTTCTGTTCATCCTTTCTGACACACCATTTTCCTTTGGTGTTCCTGGGACTGTCTTCTCTCTACGAATCCCATGGTATGAACAGTAACTATCAAACTCCTTGCCACAGTACTCACCTCCATTATCAGATCTAAGACACTTCAATCTTTTTCCTGTCTCATTCTCAACCAAAGCTTTCCACTTCTTAAAAGTAGCAAACACATCAGATTTCTGTCTAATGCAATAAACCCAAGTTTTTCTAGTTGCATCATCAATAAATGTAACATAATAATGAGAACCACCAAGAGATTGTACCTGAGCCGGTCCCCATACATCTATATGCACAAGCTCTAATTTTTTATTCTTCTTCTGTTTCCCAACCCTGAGAAATCTGACTCTCTTCTGTTTTCCATAAACACAGTTTTCAGAGAATTCCAAACTTACCTGCTTCAAATCCGGTAGCAACTTCCTTGAGTGGAGAATCTGCATCCCCTTCTCACTCATGTGGCCAAGCCTATGATGCCACAATGTTGTATCTATTCCTGTGGAAGCTAAAGAGATAGAATGGTCAGTATTATGAGGACATAAATACAACGTACCTACTCTGTCTCCTTTTTCTATCACCATTGATCCTTTAGTGATCTTCCACCACTTTTCTCCGAACGTAGATAGACAGCCGCCATCTCCCAACTGCCCTGTTGAGATCAGATTTCTTTTCATAGCAGGAATATGCCTAACTTCTTTCAACAACCAATCAGTTCCATTCTTAACTTTTATCCATACCTTACCCATTCCAACAATTTTACATGGCTCATCATAACCCAATAAAACATGTCCAAAGTCGCCAAGAACATACTCATGAAAGTATTTCCTATGGGGTGTAGCATGACATGAAGCTCCTGAATCTACTACCCAATAATCACTAGTATTATCTAATGCAAGAATTAAAGCATCTTGTAACACATCACCTGCTACATTTGCTTCCTGAGTAGTTTCCTTCTGTGTATCTCCTTTCTTCTTTAGAGCTTTGCAGTCTTTCTTCAGATGTCCTTTCTTTCCACAGTTCCAGCACTCTATCTTTCCCAGTCTGGACTTGGATCTTCCCGTTTTAGACTTTCCACAATTACCTTGGCTCTTTCCTCTCTCCTTTTGTCTTCCCCTGCTCTCCATGGTCAACGCATTACCTGATGTCTCACCTGTGATTTTTCTTCGCATTTCCTCGCTAAGAATAACACCAATAACATCATCAAATTTCAAGGTGTTTGAACCAGAGACAGAGTTACTTACAACCATGACCAAACTATTCCAGTTTCTGGCAATGAACACAAGATTAGAAGAGCCCTAACCTCATCATCAAAGTTCACACTTACAGAACTTAGCTGATTTGTACCGTATTAAACTCATTTAAATGATCAGTAACAGATCCACCTTCAGACATCTTCATATTAAATAAACGCTTCATTAGAAATACCTTGTTGGAGGCCGAGGGTTTTTCATACAGCTTACCCAATGCACTCATCAAACCCTCTGTTGTCATTTCTTTTGAGATATTGAAAGCCACCAACGAAGCCAGGCTCAACCGTATTGTTCCCAGAGCCTTTCTGTCAAGAACCTCCCATTCTTTGTCCTTCATAGCCGTCGGCTGCTTTGCTTTTCCTCCCAATGGTAGGAATAGATCCTTCTGGTACAGATAGTCCTTCATTTGCATCTTCCATAACCCGAAGTTTTGGTCGTTAAACTTCTCGACCTTAAACTTTCCTTCTTCTTCCATTGCTCCCACTCAAACCAGAAACCCTAGCTTCCTGCGGGTTTAACTTCCAAATAGACCTTTGGCTCTGATACCAATTGTTAGAAAAACAAGATCACAGAGCAATAACAATAAACAGAAATGCAAATATAATCACACATACACATTACAAGAGAGACACAGATATATCATGGTTCACCCAACTTGGGCTACGTCCACACTGAATTTGCCAGTCCTTATTATTATTATCGTCCAACAAGGTGAAGGGATACAACCTGCAGTACCACCGCTGCACTTTCTCTTCTCTATTTCACAGTCTCTCTCCTGATCTTAGAGATATTTACAATGCATAAAACCTAATACATCATCATCCCTAGCCGTATTACAATGTCTTTATTTTATAAGGGAAATACAATGGGAAAATACCATAGGATACCCAAAACCATGGGCCCGCAAAACAGCTGGCAAAAACAGCCCCAAAAATTTTCTTTGGGGGCGCTGCCCCTGGACCCCCCAGCCAGGGGGGATGATCCCCCCTGGAACCCTGTGGGGGGGCGATGCCCCCCCACACCCCCCCCCGCTGGGGTGACTGTACAGTCCACCTACATATCATATAAAACTGGGGTACAAACACGGCTGATACAATATCATCTATGAGACTAGAAGATATGGGTCCACAACCAACAATATTGTTAGAAAAACAGGTACTGTAATACCATATATCATCAATCTCTAACATCGCTGGTCTAATGCATCGTTTGACCAAGTCAAACTAACCAATAATATGACCAAAGCTAAAACATCAAAATGTTGCAAGTGTAACTGGTTATGACATGCTTCATTAATCATTAAAATAGAAAGATTGTAAACATAATTAGTACTTGACTGGCGGTTCTAAAACAAGATATTCAATGTAAACTTCATTAATAATTATAGCTCATAATAGAACCTCAAGGATATACTCACTTCATGGTTGTGATCAATTTTCTAGTAATGGGTGAGGGTGAATAAATACAAGTCTAGGTTAAGGGATAACTGTACAAACTTCACATTGTGAT
Organism: Larix kaempferi; assembly: GCA_027924585.1. Classification (NCBI taxonomy): domain Eukaryota; kingdom Viridiplantae; phylum Streptophyta; class Pinopsida; order Pinales; family Pinaceae; genus Larix; species Larix kaempferi. Next base: position 21,383,578 of record BSBM01000299.1, read on the forward strand.
ACTTCGGATGTAGGAAAGGGGATACACACTAAAGCATATGTTGGACAAGCAATAACACAGGGGATGGCAGTGTCTCACAAATGGATAAGTTGTTTGGGAAGTGCCTATTCAACCTTGACAGATGTATACAACTCACATTCAAGCTGACTCAGCTCAGTGAGGATATTTTCTAGAGCCGCCATGACTAGGTGTCTGACTAACCGTGACTTGAGACTCTATGGGACACTTAGAATTAGTTTTCCCTTACTCCATCTCATATCACAACCCGCAGGCTAATGAGGAATAAATAATTACATTCAAATAAGGTCAGCAATCATAGTATTTTTAAACCATTGCTTTATTTGGACCTTTTCATTTCATTTCCATGGCCAGTGGTATTTAGATTTGGCATTTATTTATCCACTTCTTTTATTTTGCCTTTATATATCCCTTCAAGGGGATTTACATTTCATTCATTTCCATAGCCCTTATTTCATTGTGTTTAAAAACACAGTTTCATTGAGTTTCATTTCAATGGGATTTCACATAAGATATACAATAGTTTCCAGATACATGTAATGATGGTAGTACTATATGTTTCAGGTCTCGACAACACAACTTAGGCAAATCAGAGCTAAGACACAGAGTAAACAGGGAAGTTCATCCAACAAAGAGGCTAGAGTGGGGAAGTCCTCCATATCATAGGTTAAGATGTAAGTCAGGATAAAACTAAAACTGGGAGGTAGTGGATGGATGGAGATAGTGAAAATGATGCCAAGACTAGCAAGCCATATAATGGTGGGAATGATCACCTACATTCTCCTAAGGAGGGTAAAACCAATGAGTATACACAGGAACTTCATAATTCTGAGCAAGCAAGACTATATAGATATAAGTTAACAACCATGCCCATAATATATAAACAGACCGCCAGGTCATGACCACTGAATGTTAAATCAAGCTACAAGAATGACCAACAAAGCAATAATACACCAATACACTATCATATACCTACTTGGTCATATACCTGTACCAATCATCGGAATCATCAACTATCAACTGGAAACTGTTGCTACATCTCTGGGCATTGCATATTGCTCTCTATGGTGAAAATGGCTACATCGGTCAACAAATCTGAGTATCCTGAGACTCAGTCATGGCATAAGGATATACTGAATTCTCATAAAATAGGAGTGATCCTGATATAGATGCTCATCTCAAGCATCTCAATGTAAAGGACTGGATGCAAAAAGGACTGGAATCTGATGTGAAGAATACGGTAGCCTAGCTACTATATATGTGATCACAGGGTACATTTTCCCCATTGTTCTGAGTGGACTCATTTCTACAGAATGACAATTGATCGATGGTGATGAGATTTCCTTCATGGGGAAATTTGATCAATTTAAAATTGAAAGAGACCATAGCTATCATGGCATAATTCCAACTTCTTCCTAGTAGTAGGTTGTAATCTAGTGGAGCATCGACAACTACATCCACATTCACTATTTTTCCCACTACCTCTACTAGGAGAGCGGGGATAATTCCATGAGGTTTGAACAAGTGCCCATCGAAATATTTTAGCATGTTGTATAGGGAAATGATTCAGGTGATCCAATAACTCTCCAACATGATAAGGACATAAGGCATGGGGATGCCTCCTCGTCCACCACAGTCCGAAAGATATTCGATCTTCTCATCAATACTTGGTATGAAATGTGGCATGGTGAGGTAAACGAGGCTTCCATTGTGCCAAATAAAATTTCATTAATTGACTATCCAAAGGATCTAAAGCTAGTATTCCATTATGTAGGAATTCCAATCTGGACATTACATAGGGAGCTTGCGCCATATTTTCCACTATGCTATAGTTATGGGTAGCATGTGCATTGGGGTTATGCGTTCCCTTATTTAGCATGTCTTTCGACATGCTAGGCATTGTATCATTTGATGGCTTCTCTATATGCAAAGGATTAGTTGCTTCTATTTTAGCAAGTTCTTTGCCTTTTGACCCATACATAGTTGTGTCATAATTGAAAGCTCTAGTCTCGATACTGGTCTCTTGTTCACACATGAAAACATCAAATTTTCTTGTATTTCCCCCTTGTGAGTAGGCACCCTGATTTCCCCCTTGCGGAGGTATAGGTTTTGTATTAGTAGTAGAAACCATTTGTTGTTGTTGCAGGGGGGATAGATTGGTTAGTATTGCAAGTTGCTTGGAAGATTTTTGTTGTGCCAACAATCATTGAGCATCCTCCAATTTGGGGCATAGTTAATTCAGGTGATTGTTGGTGCATAGTTTTCCTGGGAACTTCACCTTCCTTTTCTCCTTTTACCCCCACTAACATTGTTATTGTTATTATTGTTGTTTCTTGCATTATTGCTCGCTTTGTTCCCATTCTTTTTATTCTTATTTTTATTCCCCCAAGGATATTGGTTACCCTTAGAATCAGTCATCTACACTGAAAGGACATTAGAGGGTGGGTGGGGATTTAGGTTATTATCATTTTTATGAGCAGTTGTAGGTGCATTCAAAGACAATTTTCCAGTTCAGTAAACATTGTGACTAGCTATGAAATTTTCTATTGGGTCGATCACACCATCGGCATGTGGCCTAGGAGTAGGTTTGGTTGGAATCATTTTCTCTAGGAGCAATGGGAAGTATTTTGTACAACATTCTAGACTGTGAATACACCAAGTGAAGTTGCTAGGCCTTGATGTTGGCATGTTCCTCTGTGGTTACCCCAGAAATAGGTACACCATTCGCTATAAATGGATATAATGACTTAATAAACCAATATGTCAAGAACTCACTAGGAATTTAATATTTTATCAAGAAATGTCTCCTCCACCAATCATGGATGTGATCGGAGATATGAGTAGACTTGTCTTGTCTGAACGATGTCAGGAGTTTGGTGCCAGTCTCATAGCAGATTGGTAGTTGGAAATGGTTAAGAAAATTCATAGCAATTGCATTAAAATTTTGGAAGGAAGCTCATGGAAATTCAATATACCACTTTTCATCTACCCTTATCAATGTCCTTTGGAAAAGAAAAATCCTAATACTATTATCCATCAATGAGTTTTAGGAACACCAAAGATGGAAAGTAATTACATGTGTGGCTAGGTCTTCCTTAGGTTTTCCTTCGAATTTAGGTATGTCCAAGGGAAGTTTTGTAGGTACTAGGGTCCAATTAGGGTCATGTAACACTAGGTCATTGGTTAGTTTAGTCAAATTTGGAATATTCAAGGTAGATAGGAATGGCAACTTGGTCTGATCCATGGAATTCCAACTCCTGTGAGCATTTGTTTCCCTTTGATTTGTGTTGATGAAGGATTGATGTGCTATATAAGGACTGCTAGGTATCATGAAAGGTTTATTGTGTTGTCCAAGGTTTTGATTATAATCATTACTCAGTCTGAAAAAATGGCGTGGTGGTTCCCTTGGGTATGCCCCCCATTCTAGTGAAAGGTTGGATGCCATGAGGAGTACTAATAGTTGCAGCTCCCATGCTCATTCATCCTATTCTAGATGAATAAAAACTTCCCTGGTGTATATTGTACCATAAGGGAAATCCAACATTGGTGCCCCCCATTCATGGAAAGGAATACTACCTTGCAGTGCATTGAATCCTAAGGCTACACCGATGTTCGACATACCTCCCAATCCTTGGAGAAGCATGTTCCCTTGAGGCATGCTAGAGACAAGAACAACTCTAGTCACTGTGAAAGGAGTAGGCATGGACAAATGTATGCATTGAATTGAAAGGCATGGGATGGAATTGAGGGACCACTACCAGGAGCAGTGATGTTTTCCATTACAGGAGAAATTCCAGAAGGTATAGGATAAAAAACCGGAAATGACATCCCTGAAGAAAAAGAATTGGTGCCATGTGGAAAATATGTCTAGTTCCTAGACCCACTAAATGGAGAAAAATTCAATGGAATTGCTCCTCCAATGGAGATCACAGAGGATGGTGGAAAGAATCTCGATGCCACTGTGGATGACACATTTGGATTCACTCCTCCCTAAGGATTAAAACTGACTAGGGTTATGGTCTCCCTAATAATAGGCACTTATCCTATATTTTCCATATTATCCCACTCAGACAATGGACCGTTAATTCTAGGGTTGTGTGTATCTGACTAATGGTTGTGTATCTAACTAACGGTTGTGTGTATCCCATATTTTCTATTTCAATAGTACTTAATTCTTCTTCTATGGGAGGGGGTGTGTTTTTGAGTGAATGAAAATTTCCTTCCAAATCACTAAGATACCCCTCCTCTGATAATCTCTCAGACTCACTTGATCTTGAATGGTTTTCCTCTTCAACGCTATTAATTTCAAGCTCTTGGTTTTTTTATTCTTCCCCCTATGGGGGCGGATCACTGTGATCCATTCTTCTCCCTTCAGTAGATAATTCTCCCTTTTCTAGAGAAAGTTTTTGAATCCTTCTATACCTACACAAAGATTGATCGGCCACTATGGCTCAATGAATACACAAGGAAGAAATTTTACAACTTGAAAGAAAATAATCCACACTCACTAGAAAAGTTCCTAAAATATTCAAAACAAGAAGTCTAACCCTTCCAAACATAAGCACTGGTTGTCTAGGACCAAATTCCAATCAATGAAGAGCCACAATAAGGGCCTTATGGAAGTCATCCTTGGATGATTAGGGCCCAAGTCCAACCAATTAAGATTTGCATGGGACAATTATGATAACCTTCGCACAAAAATCACTAGAGGTGCTTGCACTCTCCTTCAGAAAATACCCTCCCAAGGATTTGAGATGCAGATTCTATGCTCTTCTATCTCAGGTACCACACAATATTCCCCTTGCATTCACCTTTGTGGAACCTAGGAAAGGAAACTATGGATACAACTTCACTATAGGTAGCTGGGAAGAAAGGTCATCAGAAAGGGATTATGTGAATGGGTAGGGAACGTAGGACTAGGTCCTAGACTCGAATTTGTCAGTAAGTTGTGGTGTCACCCCGAGGAATTTCCACACCTAAACAACTCCAAGAATCACATAACCCCACTAACTCAAATGGTAGGGGACAATCTAACCACTTGAACTAGTTTTACCTACCACTTTACACCTATGTTAGAGGTGCTTTCCCAACAAGTACTTTGCCTTACTAATGGATTTTTCACTCTTTAGTTGTTCCTAGTCTCATTTTATGTGGCATTAGAGAAGTTAACTCTCCCATACTAATATTGAGGCCCTAGAACTTAGGCTTTTAATGAGTTTCTAAAAAAGAAATTTTTTCCTAGTTCTTTTTATTTTATTTCTCTTTCAAAAATAACAACTTTTCAAGAACAATTCAGAGACGAAGAAACATATACTTTCAATTCCAATAAAGATATTTGATGATTTACAAATGTTCACACTCTTTCAACAGAAGATAAAGAACTTTCAAGTTCAAGGAATCACTCTTTCATGCAATACAAACAAAGTCCTTTTTCATTTCAATTCAAATGCAACTATGGTCCATTTTTTTCCTTTTCAATGAGAAAAATGTAAATTCAAAAACAACACCTACTTAATGCAAGCAAACACCGAATGCTGAAATTCTTGTTACTTTGTGAAACACAACTCCAAACACTCGTATTTTCAACTAAGATTGCAAAATGGATTTGAGAAGAAGCAAACAGTGAGCTTTCTTAGACTCAAGCAAACGCAATTAAGTCTACTAAGAAGGCAAGGTTGTAGAGTTAATTTCCCCTGTTACGGAAGCACCAAGAGATACAAATAGCGATATTGTGCTCTTGAGTTTCACAACTAAGGTTTCAACACTAAAAAATAGAGGAAAACGAGACAAAACAATCCCAAAGGTTTTCACAATTTATTTGACTCTAAAGGAAATTCACTCGTCCAAACACCGCCCATCAGGTTCCAAATAGGATCAAACAAACCATATTGTACTCCAAACAATCACTCAAATCAAACTCATGGGGTTAAAAATGGTAGATTGGGCCATAAAACTCAATGTTATGCTACTCATGCACCTGTCTAGTGTAGGAAACATATTTCCATGCGATTGTCTTGAAGAAGAAACGCGTGGAGACCCTACCACTTGCATTTGTTCCCTCTAGGAAGTGCATGGAACACGGGTTTGACTGGAAAGAGTAAAAAACAAGGAAATTTTCCCAAATTTAGAAAACACAAGCTTATTGAGTTATGACAAGTCTTTTATAAGATTGAAACACCTAAATCAAACTGAAGAATCCAAGCAAAATACCCTACCCCAGCTGAGTCACCAGTTCTGTTGTGCGTAATTTGACCTTATGACTAGGGCGAGGTCACCAACATACTAAGTTGAATGAAAACCAACTCATAGATCGTTTTGATAGACTGATAAGACTCTACTAGGGTTAAATCTAGTCCACTTTAATGCATACACACATGAACAAATATGAGAGAGAAGAAGTGCATCTTATTTATGAAGGCTAGTCCTTGTTGCTCCTCTTAAAATTTTCCAATCTTCTCATGAGTGACTTTCTCTAACTTGCAAAATGTCAATCACCCTTCCTCAAAATATTTTGGCTATAAATATAGATCAAAATAAACCAAGAATGTGTACAACACAATGATCAATTGAACTAATATTCTTCTTAATCATAAATTACTTTTCCAAGAAACAACAATCAATCATTTAACACTTCCTTTTTGGGGGAAGGAAAGATGTCAAATCTATATTAGTACACTAAAATAGTGTAGTAGTTACCTTTTCACTGCTTGGCACCTTTCGAGACCTAAGACCAGGTTCCTCTGCTCTTAATTCTTTCACAATTCCACTTCCAACCAAATAGGCTTCCAATTGTGCTTGAGGTAGATATCACACGAGATTAGAGACTCCAGCACTTGTGGAATGAATGCTCATAGACAAGGGTCAATGAGGAATGTGGGGAATGTATGATTCAAATTTGCAATGGTCTTTATCTAGAGTGACAATATGAATGGGGTGTCTCCCTTTGGTGGTCCAATATATCATCTCATTTTATGAGTGATGGATATATTTTGAGATGGTTATGATACAATTTAGAGAGTTACAACCAAGTCCCAAACTAACACAACCAAAAAACCTTCCTGAAACAAATTTGGCTATTGAAAGGGAATAACAAAATTCAACATTGAATTCATGATTAACTAAGAAAATTGATTTACTCGAGTTAGAATTAATTCTTTCCAAAATTCCACATGTAAACAATCACACAGTGAAAATGGTATCTTGAGGGAGGGAAATAAGAGTGATCTTGATCTGAATTTTAGGGGGAATATGGTCTAAATTCGGATGTATAAGCCATAAAAGCATTAAATGGAGAGGCCGCCCTCTCCCATTTATCATAAAAGCATTAAATGGAGAGGCCACCCTCTCATATCCATGGTATTGGGTAGCACATAGTTTTGTCCCATGGTATGTCCTTAAGACACATTGTAATAATGCTATATAAAGGCCTAGCAAGCCTTCTCATAATAACAAGTTACTCATTTGGTTTCTCTCCTATTTTCTATTGTTCATTGTGAGATTAATTAGATCTAAGTGACTTATTGGTAATTAGTTTCAGAGGTGGGGATCCTGTTTGAGCCTCACCTTCCATTCACTTCATATGTTTTTGTTCATGCTTATTCTCATGCAATATTAGTGTTTTTCATGTGAATTTTATGACAGATTAAGCATGCAAATCTGTCATAAAATTCACATGAAAAACACTAATCTTGCTTCATAGTAAATTCATAGTAAATTTTTAATGTATATGAATTGGTGCTTCCCAAACAAGTAAACACGCTGTAACCGGTGCACTTAATTTATTTACAAGCACCGCGAGTTATTTCATTTTATAATCAATAAGAAATGTTTCAACTGTGTTCCTATAACACGTCAAAGCACCGAATGATGGTGCGCTGACATGAACTAGAAGCACCAGTGCATTTATACCATGTAAATGCACCATTTAATGTGCGTTGACATGATGTAAAAAGCACCACGGTTTATTTAATTTATGTTTTATGGGGAATGTGTTCACGGTGCTCCTAGCGGATGTCATAGCACCGAAAACCGGTGCGCTAACGTGCACTAGACGCACCATATAAGGTGTTTTCTCAATTGTATTGGTAATATATTGGCGTGCCTGCTACAAGTAAGGGCACCGTAAAGTTGGTGTGCTTATGTGTAATGTACACGCCGACATTTAGTTTCTAGTTTTAAAAATAGAATTTGTGTTATCGTCGCGCGCTACGAAAGCGTAGTGCACCGATGTTACGGTGCGTTCAAGCCATTCGACTCGCCCTGCCGACAGTGCGCCCTGTAACAAATTACAGAGTGCACCGACATCCTGTGCAAGCTGAGCGGCTCGAATGCACCATGCAAGTTTTTAATTTGTTTTAAAGGGAAAATTATGGCTCAATTAAAAAAATTAATCCGCTAAAAGTTTAAATTATCAAGAATTAATTTACTTACTGAATCGCACATTGGGGAGGCATCCTCGCTATGTATGGAGAATTTGAATTTTTTCCCACCATTTGGAAAAATTCAAACTCAAGTCTACTGCCAATAAAAATGAGCAATGTGTCAACAGGGGGTGGAATGAAAACCAGTGACAGGGCGTCTAGGTGTGTTATGAACAACACCAGTGCAGATGGCTTAGAAGCACTATGGAGGGGTAAAAATGATTTTGACGGCACGATATTTTTTTCTATAAAACCCTGTTCTGGTGCGCCCAATAGGTGAATGCACCGGTGCATTGTATTTACACCGCACCACATGCAAGTTTTTAAATCAAATTTAACTTTTTAAGTTTTTTTATTTTTAACAAATACCAACTGGTGCGTTTTATTATACCAAACGCACCGGGGCGTTTATTAATAATGACGACCCGCATTTAGGGGTTTTTTATTTTTATTTTTTTATAAAATAAGTCAATGCATTTATTCATATTAGGCGCATCGGGGAGTGGGTTATAAAATGGTGTGTTCGTAGAAACGTAGTGCACTAGTGCGTTAAGTTTATAAAAATGCACCATTACAGGCTTACAAAATTTATGCGTGTTTTGAATTATTTTTTTTAATTAATGTTTCTTTTTTCAGGGTGCGACTTTGTTTTTAGGCAGTCCTGGTGCGTTTTGTTTGGAGATGCACCGGTGCGTTAAGGTTACAACAACATACCGCTACGGTTTTACAAAAATTTTGCGTGTTTCGCATTTTTTTTTAATTGATTTTTTTCACGGTGCAACATTGTTTTTTTGGTGGTCCTAGTGCATTTGGGTTGGAGACGCACCGGGGTGTTTATGTTAAAAACACACTGAAGAAAAAACATGCTTTACAACCTCTAGAATCTAGCAAGCCATACAAGACTAGAAGACTATGTACATTGTTCATGCTGAGAGAGGTAGAGAAAATTTTGAGCTTTTGAAGATGTTCCTTTTAACTTCAACGATTTCTCATCTTCTAGTTGTCAGAGGATCTCCTTAATTAAATTATCTCATCAAACATGTAGATGGAATGGATTTATTGTCCAATGTGCACTGGGGGAAAATTTATTTGCAACTTTGGAAGATATAGAACATTATGCAACATAAAGTCAGGGAATACATGTAGTTTCCAATTCCATTGCTCTTGAGGTTGGACTTATATGCAAAATACACTACACCATCTACATTGTCATCCAATTCTCCAAAAAAATCTCTCTTAAATATCATGTGGGAGGTTGCATCGGTGTCAAGCATCCAAGTATATCTCTAAGATGCAAATGAAGTATTTAATGGGACTCCATTTATTCCAACGTTACAATGCGCAACAATAAAGTGAGTAGATTCAAGAGCTTTACAAGTCTCACGAGATTTACCTTTGTCTTCTTTAATCTAGTTATTCATGTTTAATTGTCTCCCATGGATCCCAACATTGATCTGCATCACATCCATTCTTTCCACATTGACCACAATTGAGATCAAGTCCTTTGTTGTGATTGTTTCTACCCACCGCCTCTAAAATTATTTCTTCCACATCCTATATTATTTTTTTCTCCTTTATAAGAATCATTTCAATGAACAATTGTTCCCTTTCTAGGAAAGGTACAAGGTCTCTCTAGTGGATTGAACTATATTCTTTTTGGAGGCTTTCTCTCTTTCCAAAATCTTCTCCACCAAAGTGTCAAAAGTGAGGTCTTCAAATTTACCACTAGCTTGAAGTTATTCGAGGTAGTGTGGATATTTGGGGTAGAGGAACTTGACAAAGGACCTGAGAGGAAGATCTACGTTACATCAGTGGCATTGATGTCATGCATGATTGCTTTGATCTCATATTTTGCCATCATGGGATCATTGTCCTTCACCTCTAGGTTAAAGGGCTTCAACATCAACTAAATTAGCTCCAATTTTGAATGTGAGTCAAACATATATATTAACTTCCTTAAGGCATCATGAGAGGTTTTAACAAGTTTTATATGTCGAATCACCTCATCACTTATTGTACCAGTGATAAGTGCATATGAATTATTGTCTTCACTCTTCCATCTAGCAAGCTCTTTGTCTATCGTTGGTTTTTTTGGTGCACTGATTATAGGGCCATTCGCTGTTTCAATAGTTTCTCCTTCACAAATTCCATCCCATAGATCATTGAAGATGAACATGTTCTTGATATTATTCAACCATTTTGCATAGTTTTTCTTGCCAATGAACACTACTCCGATGATGGAATCCAAAGAGTACATCTTTTGATAGAACACTCTACAATGAAAAATACAATTTCTACAACACGTAGTGCAAATCATACAAGATGCGAGTCTAAGTCTCTACAACCATTTACAATCCAATACAATAATGATAAAAAAAATATTGATTTTCCTACTGCAATAAACTCTCAACAATACAAAACTCTCTAGAAAGTGCAGGTCTATAGTCTCTACAATGCATTTTGCAATACAACGAGGTTTGCAACATGATCTGTCGAATATAATTTATGCAATACAGTTCTATCTTTTGCATAACCTCACCTAGAAACCCTAATCATGGTTCAAAACTAAATTTACTATTAAATGATAAAATCCCTTGACCCAATTCTCCAAAACGGAAAAACACTTCACCAATGTACACATTAATACTCACAAAACTAAAAACATGAAAGCCAAGGGATCCAAACACGAAAAATATTGACACAATCATATATGATAAAAAAACATCATGTTGACATGGTCACCAAATTAGCTTCTTAATCCACTGCATCTTAGTGTGAACTAGATTAAGTTTCATCCCTCGTTCTCATTGGCGGTGCCATCCTTTATTGGAATAAATATTCCTCATCTCATTAGCAAGGTGCTCAGATCAGGTATCTGACTCCTTCATTTTCTAGAACATTGCTTCTCTCACAACACAGAACACTCAACTACAACAATCTCTATGAATTGGGAAGGGAAAACATTGCCAACGATTTTGGTTTTGAACCACACAACTTTATTTCAGATGAAAATAAGGAATAACAGATAATATATTTAAGATGCAGGGATGGGGGTCGCAATCATGCATGAATCTAATCTGGATCCAAGCTATGTGAAATGATGAAACAATTTGAAGGGACACACGTGGGATATATATGTATTGTAGTTGCAAGGCGAAGGGAAAATCTTTGTAACAAAAACAAGGTTGTTGATCAACATTCTCCCTTGAAATTAGAGAAAACATATAACTGAAAGCACATCTACAACCTCTTCACACAAAGCTAGAGAGATGCCTCAACTTGTCATAGATGGAGAGGACTCGCGTAGATAAAAACATAGAGCGGAATAAACGACCTTGAATATGTGGAATTATGGTTTGCATGTGCAGTAAGACGCATTGCACAACAGGGAAGAAAAGTGGGTCACCATAGGTAAAATGCAGATTAAGAGAAATGGCCATGGAAAACTAAAGGCACTAGGTCATGGGAGATAGTGTGAGGATTCAATAAAAATAGGGATTCACACAAAAACAATTTAACCGATACCTTGACCATGGAGAGAAATTCCATACTAAGGAGGATGTAATCGTAGACTGAGGAGAAGGTAGGATGTAATCGTAGACTGAGGAGAACGTAGTTCCATAGAAAACTAATGAAGGACAAAAGGAAAACTTTCAGCACTCATGGAGTTATGACAATAACGACATGCTATGATAACATTGTATGTCCCGAGGATTGACTCCAAGTTTTATGATTTCCATTGAACCAAAAGCATTGATTTATACAAGGTAAGGTGACCTTTGGTTTCATATTCCAAAGGTATGTTTCATTTTCCTACGACTCTTAATTTTCCTACAACTAAATATTTACAATAGTTTACACAATGAACGATAATCCCGTAGGATTAGGTTTCCGAAAATGAAGGAAATATTGTCATGGATTGAGTAATTTGGTTAGAATGTGACTCCAATTTGGTAATCTTTCCATGAATGTCATCAAGATTTTGCGTAGTAAAGGAGATGTTGTGTTTTAACTTATGTTGATGTTTCTGGTTGGGAGATTTTATGGGAGAGCTCACCTCCATGAGTGTTATCCATAGAGAAAATGGGTCCACTAAACTTGGGTAAAGAAGGGGGATACCAATTCGATCGGCTTGGTTCAAGGATTTTATTGAGATGGGTCTGTAGTAAGGGTGTGGGCATGACCTAGATTTTTTTATTTTATTTTATTTTGAATTCTTCTACTCTTGGTGGAGTTACATTGCCACCCAAATATTTATACACCAATGAAATTCTCAAATTCTTAATACTGCAGTTCACAGACTGGTCATATTGGGTAGGGCTTCCATGTTCCTAAGAATAAGGGAGTGTTGGGTGCTATAGATCTTTGATATACTTGCAGGGTCCAACAATAGTACTTTCCCCAATCTCTCAAGGCACTAACTAAGGAGTATCAACCATGCCCTTAGTTATACTTCCCCGACTTCCTAGGTACTAAAAAATAACTTCCTAAGTGTTGTGCTCAGTTCCACTATAGCAGTAAGACAGTCAATTGGATTATCTAAAGTTGGTTTCATGATTCCTAGGGGAGTTCCAATTTACTCGAGGGTACGTGGAATTGAAATTCCCTATACAGGTGTTGTCTGATGTGGTACTACTCGAAGGGGTACCAACAATGGTTACAAGGGTGTTTAACTAGGCGAAACATCTTGTATCTCCTGTGTGTAGTCTTCACTGATCATATATTTACTCATTGAATGGAAGACCACTTTGCTATTTATCACTATTGGAACATGTCTGTAGCCTAAAAAATCTAAATTATTCAACACATGAAAGTACTTTGATACCAAATGTTTGGTACTATAATATCATAATTGGAAATTCATAGCAAAAATTATAGAATAAAACAAGATTAAGGATGAAAATGATAGAATTATCACAACTAGAGACAATAATAGACAACAAAATATGACAAGAGCAATACCTTTATTGATAAAGTAATGTCTACTTGCCTTTTCAAGTGGGAAACCTTCAAATGAAGCCAAACTCCAATTACAAAATACTTCACAAGAGATCTTGTTACGTTGCTTCTACTTATATTTATACTTTATAGTGAATAAACGTTCTAGTAAGCCTTTGTGAGGAACCTGCAACAATTAATTAATGAAAATAGAAGAAATAACAGAACTCAGAATCGCTTTTATTGATCATCGGCCACTTCGAAAGGGAAACCTCTTTTGAGCAAGCTCAATACAAATAACTTCATGGTACCTTCATTGGTCTCAACATAAACTTATATGCTAACTCTAGGTGCCAATACCATGGGTCAATACCATGTGTCAATACAAGCCATGGGCCAATACAAACTATGGATCAACAATTACTATGTGACGACTTACAAAGTAGTGTCCAACAACAATAATACAAACTATGGATCAACAAATACTACGGGACGACTTACAAATCATATGCGTCCAACAACAATATACTAACAAAGTAAATAGAAGGGTTGACATGGGTTCCTAACATGCCCTCTCCCTTAGAAAAAACTTTGTCCTCAAAGCCTTAGATGTGGAAATTGATGCAGAATCTGAAGGAGTGGTTCCCCTGTAGCATCCTCGGGTTGCATTCCGGGCCACTGACGCGTTTTGAGTTTCAGGGAGGGTTGCTTGGAAGGCTATAGACGAAGAAGAACCATATCAGCTGCGTGAAAAGTGCGCTCAGAACGGTGCTGATCGGCTTGTTGTTTCAGTCGATTCTTGCCATGTGAAGATTGTCCTGCGGAATGAGAAGAATCCGATCGCGGTTTCGAAGAACCGAGTCAATTTCCTGAACTGGGGAGCTGCTGAGGTGTATGGAAGAAGAACCAGCGGTGCCTGTCCATAGACTGCTTCATATGGGGTCCTCTTATATGTGGGATTGTACCACTGGAGCGCTTATAGGAAATCCATAGAAATAGTTGTCCAAATCTGTGGAGGGGTGGGCAAGGGTTCGAGCAGTGTCATTTCACCCTTGTTGACCTGGCAAGTATCACAGTCAACCCCCATCTGTTGAATTGTCATTTTTAGTCTCTGCCAAAAGAAGTTACATTGTTCCCAGTTATACGTTTTGAGGAATCCAAAGTGCCTTGCCGATGAAGAAGCATGGAGTTCATAGAATAGATAGCCCTTTTGAACATATTGCAACCAATTTGGAACAAGCAGAGAAATAGCCGTAAGAGGAACTAGGTCATCAAATGTGTGAGAGGGAGCATCGACCACCATATTGTCCTTACCCTTCTTGTAAGTGATCGCATAGGCATAACCCATGAGTTGGATAACCCATTTCATGTGTGCTGGGGAGGAGACCGGTTGTTCCCTGAAATTTTCCAAACTCTGGAGATGAGTCTTGATGTAGAAATGATTCCCTAATAGGTATGGATACCACTTTTGTACTGCATGCAAAATAGCCAGCATTTCCTGTTGAGATGTAGATGCGGCTAAAGTATTACCAGAAAGGTCTCTTGAAGGAGACAAGCCCATTGGTTCAGCAAAGACACCTGCATATCTATCCAAGGAAGTAGGGGAGACCATTAATGGGTGCATCTGAATGGAATGGAGTTGAGCGATGACACCATGTGAACTCTTCTTAAGTATATTTTCCAGGCGATTGTTGATGTATATGTAACTTCGGAATGTATTTCACATATATGTATATTGTATTTCTATAGAGATGTTATTATTCCTCTATATGGAAGTGGTTGTATTCCTATATAGATGTTATTATTCCTCTATACGGAAGTGTCGTCATTTATATTGTAAGTGTCGTAACTTATACTTGATGGGTTATTAGACCACCTTGTTGGGGTCGGCCCTGTATAAGTCATGTGGGTCAAAGGGTTATTAGACCACCCTATTGGGGGTTGGCCATGTGGGTCAAAGAGTTATTAGACCACCCTAGTGGGGGTCGGCCCAGTCAGCATTATGTTAAGTGGTTAAGTTGAGGCCGACCTAATTGAGTAAAGGTCAAGTCAGGTTAGTGTATAAATAGAGAGTGTGTCTCTCTCATTTTATACATTCTATTCTCACTCACACTTTGGAGAGTGGCACGCTTATGGAGGAGGAGGCTCTACTGCTAGGGGAAGACTATCTCTTGTATTCTGGTTGTATCATTGCTCTATCTATCTCTGAGGAAGTTATTGGGGTTTTTCACCTTTATGGTTTTCCCCAAGTAAACTCTGTGTCTCTTGTGTGCTTGCATTATTGTGTCCATGATTGATATGCTGTAGATTTGATGTACATGTTGTTCTCTCAGTTAAGATCCTAGATCAGATTGAAGTAAATTCTGAAAATTTAACAGTGATGTGAACTGATGATGTGGAGAGACCCATGTTGTAGTCCCATAAATTCGTTTTGTTTCCCATTGATTGAAAACTGCATCCAAAGTTCAGCAAAATCCCATAAGATGGGGCCAAGTGTGCGTAACCATTGAACACCAAAAACCACATCACATCCGCCTAGGGACAAGGAAAACATGTCAAAGCGCAGGTTATAATCTTCTAGAGAGATATGCACATTGTGACACTTCCCCTTGCAAGGTAAGGTGCCCCCATTGGAAACCACGACTTCAAAGTTGGAGCAAGGATGGACAAAACAATCAGCCTGTTTGGTGATCCAAGGGTCAATGAAGTTAGGAGTGCTACCAGAATCAATGAGTATTATAAGAGGAAGCTTCTTGAAGTAACCCCTGACCTGCATTGTTTGGAGGGTGGTGACGCCAGATAAAGCATGCAGAGATATCTCTGGTTGGTCATCTTGAGATGGGGGGTCAATAGGTGACTCCTGAATGTCAACCTGATCATCCGTTGTATCGAGAGCTTCTTCACCAATTTTAGAGGCAGGCGGAGAATCCATATCCAAGAGATAGAGATTTTGTTGAACACATCTATGTACCCAAGTGAATTTCTCATCACAATTATAACAAAGCCCTTTTTCTCTCCATGCTTGCATCTCTGTTTCAGACAAATGCTTGATAGGAGTTGGTCGAGGAGCTAGCGGGATGGGAGGTCGTTGAGAACACATATTTCGAAAGGGAACAAAAGTGGGTTTGGAGCGTTGTTGGGATGCAATCTTGTCTTCTGCCAACTTAGCCAACCCCAGGGCTTCCATCATTGTGTTGGGACAGAACATTTTTACCTCTGAGCGGATTTCATCCTTAAGACCACTGATAAAACAACTCCTGTAGAATTCATCAGACAATCATTTTGTGTGATTAGATAGTTTCTCAAATTCTATCTGATACTCTCTCCCAGTTCCAATTTGGCAAAGTTTAGTGAGTGCTCCAGTGAAGTCATCAAAAGCACTAGGACCAAATCGTTGCAAAAGGAGTTGGCAAAAATCTGTCCATTTTGGCTCGTCATGAGCCTTGATGTACCAACGGTACCATTGAAGGGCTTCCTATTCCAAATGAAAGGATGCAAGTGGAACTTTTTGGACATCAAAAGTATTATGTAGACTAAAATATTGTTCTGCAAGATAGATCCATCCAGTCGGATCAGTACCATTGAAGCGAGGAAATTCAAGCTTCGGACCACGGAAATTGCTGAAAGAAGAGAACCCATTGTCTAATGAAAAATCGGACTATCGTTTGTTGTTCATGGTTGAATGCTCAAGATGGAGGCCAAGAAATTTTTCATCCAGATCTTGGAGTTTGGTTTGGATGGCTGCAAGTGATTCCTCCATGGTTTTTGCTTTTGCGCGGGTGACAACCATAACCAGGAGTTTTTTTTTTGGGGGGGGGGATAGAAAAACACAAACATAAGCTTATTTAGTAAAGGGAAATTTGGATTTGGGAAAAACTCGGACGGGTAATTGGTATTTGACTAGGTTTTGGACACTTTGGAATGGATAAGGAAGCAGAAAATGAGGATTTTAGAAGCGGGGTGAAAGAATGGCAAAATTTGTCAGAGAGGGACAAAGAAGCAAAAAAAAGGAATGGACACGATGGAAAAATTTGAGGGAAATTGGGTGAAAATCGAAGGAGTTATGGAAAACCCTAAAAATAGACAAATGTGGGATTTTTGTCTTTGGGAAGTGGAATTTGGGATAGGGTCCTCAGGAATGAAATATGCAAAATGGGATTGCAGGGGTGTTAGTGAAGTTTCAAGGAAAACAGATGGATCTGAAACGACTTTTAGAATGGATCTGAAACAACTTTAAGAATGGATCTGAAATGGCTGGATCAGAACCAGCTTTTAGAATGGATCTGCAATGGCGCGGAAGTGATCGGCAAAACATGGATCTGCAATGGCCCGGAAGTGAGTGACAACAGTTCATCTAAAAATAGCTATGGACCCTAGGTATGTTCAGCTTCCTATCGGTTCAGGGGATTCACTCGGCCATCAATGTTGTTTAACGGCTTGCGTATTGGGGAATTACCCCTCACTCCATGGCTCAAGTAACACTGATAACCGCTTTGCCACAAACGACAACTCTTTGTTTACCTCACGAGTGGGAACTAGTCAATTTGATAGGAGTCGTTGCCCTTTTTGCTGGCAGGTCCTCTCAATGGGCCAGCTACTTCAGGGTTCCTGTGGTACTCCTCACAATGCGTTTTAGGGCTTATGCCCAAGTACTTCCCACAGTTAAGTAGAGAGGGATTATTCCCAGATCCGAAGCTGCAAGAGATGCGAAAAAAAAATTGGCAGAACTTTCACCCAGCGAGCCCAAGAAAGTGTTCTGATACCAGATGTGAGGAACCTGCAACAATTAATTAATGAAAACAGCAGAAATAACAGAACTCATAATCGCTTTTATAGATCACCGACCACTTCGAGGGGGAAACCTCCTTTGAGCAAGCTCAATACAAATAACTTCATGGTACCTTCATTGGTCTCAACACAAACTTATATACTAACTCTAGGCGCCAATACCATGGTTCAATACCATGTGTCAATACAAATCGTGGGCCAATACAAACTATGGATCAACAATTACTACGGGATGACTTACAAAGCATATGCGTCCAACAACAATAATACAAACTATGGATCAACAAATACTATGGGACGACTTACAAAGCATATGCGTCCAACAACAATATACTAACAAAATAAATAGAAGGGTTGACATGGGTTCCTAACATCCTTCTTAGTAAAGGAACTTTATAGTAGTTCTAGTAAGTCTTCTTACAAATATTGCTTTCATACTATATCTACTTTATGGGTATTATTTAATATAGGTGGCCTTAATACATAACAACCTATCTATTTAAGCGGGGTAGGGTACGAAGGCTGACATTAATCAAAGAGATTATCGATGGGGACATAGATCCTTTAGAGTATGGATTTATTTTTAAAACACAAAAGAAAAAATTGAAAACATTTAATATGGAATTTTGTATAAGTGCCATGTGACAACTTTAACGTGTCATTATTGACTTTTATCTTAAAAAATATTATTATCACCTTTTATGTGATGTTTTGATTTTAATGTGCCCAATTCTATATATTTTAGTTTTAACATTTTTATGAAGACACTTACTTATTAATGTGACTGTAATTATTTATATTCTTATGATTTCTCCTTTAATTTAACAATGTCTATACCCAACATGAAACTTATTATCCTCTTTACAATTATTTTTCAACATATTTGTCAATGTCAATTAGGTGTATGGCTTTTCGTGGTTTGCAAACTACATGGTCATCTCCTCCCACAACATATTTTTTTTTTAAATTAAATTTAAATTGTTTTTGTATTTTAAATTTTTCTACTCTCGATGCAGTTGTGCTCCCACCCAAATATAAGTGCACTAACAAAATTCTCAAATTCTTAATACTACAATTCACAGACTTGTCAGAAAGGGTAGGGCTTCTAGGGTCCTAAGGATAAGGGAGTGTTAGGTGCCATAGCTCTTTGATATACTTGTAGGGTTTAATAGTAGTACTCGACCCAATCTCTTAGGGCAGTACTAACTAAGGAGAATCAACCAATTCCTTAGCCATAATACTCGACTACCTAGGTACTAGAGAGTAATATTCCTAAGAATTATGCTTGTGCCACTATAGTGACAAGACAATCAATTGCATTATCTTAAGCTAGTTTCAGGATGCCTAGGGGACTTCCAATTTACTCGAGGGTACATGGAAGTGAAATTATGTATACAAGTGTTGTTTGATGTGATATTACTGTCAGAGATATGGATCTAACTAAACTAGCTTACCTATCCGTATGCAAAACAATAATATATCAACAATAAGTACATAAAGAGAACAATAGAAAAGAGTACACCAGATATACGTGGTTCACCCAATTGGCCTACATTCACGAGAAGGTAGTCTTCTATTATCTCCAGAATATCTCCCTCAAGCTTACAAGAGAGCAATGCCAATAACATTAATACAATATAGCAATACTTGTGTTGAATAAGTAAATATCATGTGTTAGTGATGTGACACCCTTGACTCTATTATATCTTAAGAGATGAGGAGGAATTACTCACACATATTACATGTGGGATAATATAATTCTCCATAATAACATCTCTTTATATAATAATGAATATCAAGAGTATACTTTACCATAATGAATATGGGATATAATGTATTACTCTTTTACATAAGATTGTGGATATCTTCCTACATAATACAAAGACATTATTACCTTCCAAGGAATATAAAATATTCCAACACTCCCCCTTAATAATGGTTGGGAGAAAATCCCACTAACAAAGGAAGGAAGGAGTCATTACTGCTCCCCCTTGATGACAACTTCCCTCATCCCAAGTAAGGAACGAAGATGCACATACTTCGCTGCTGTTAAGGATTTGGTGAAGATATCGGCTGTCTGCTTCTCTGTAGGACAATACTCAAGAGAAAGAACACCATCTGTGACGATACCTCGAATGTAATGAGTATCAAGATCGAGATGCTTTGTCTTGGAGTGATATACCGGATTATAAGCAAGCTGAATTTCACCCTGATTGTCACACTTCAACAGAGTGGATGATTTCGGAAACAGACCAAGCTCAGTGAGAACATGCCGTAACCAAATTGCTTCTTTTATTGCTTCTTTGGCTGCTCTATACTCTACTTCACATGAAGATAAAGAAAGAGTCTTCACCTTTTTTCTGAACCAAGAAATCGGACCTGAACCAAGTTGAAATATATAACCAGCAGTTGACCGTTGATCAGAACTATCACCTGCCCATTCATAATTTGTATAACCAGAAAGTGAAACCGTAGTACCGCTCGAACAAAAAACACCATAGTACAATGTCCCCTGTAAATATCTCAGAATTCTCTTGGCTTCCTGCCAATGACTTTCATGAGGTTGCTGCATGAACCGTGAAACCATACTGACAACGAAATAGAGATCTATTTTGCTATGAGATAAATATATCAAACTGCCGACTAGCTGATGATAAAGAGTAGCATCAACAAGAGGAGTAGTACACTCAACATTTAACTTCACACTGGACTGAAAAGGCGTAGGAGCAGGTTTACAATCACTCATGTGGAAACGAGCCAATAAATCTGTAGCATACTTCGGATGAGAGAGAAAAATACCATCTGTCAGATTCCAAATTTGAAGACCCAATAAATAGTGCAATATACTGAGATCAGTCATTTCAAACTGCTTTTGAAGATCACTTTTCATGTTTTGAATGAGAATAAGTTGGCTGCCAATGATAATAATATCATCCACATATAAAAAAATAACAATGATATTATCATCAACATGTTGAAAATACAGGTTAGAATCAAATATACAACGCTTAAAACCATTATTCAAGAAATATGTATCAATTTTATCATACCAAGCCCTAGGTGCTTGTTTAAGACCATATAAAGACTTGTGTAATTTACATACTAAACTTGATGATTCAACATTAATAAAACCAGGAGGTTGTTGCATATAAATGTCTTCATTAAGATCATCATTTCAAAAATGACTTTTAACATCCATTTGGTGTATTTCCCATTTATAAGATGCAGTAATAGATAAAATGGTTCTTATTGTATTCATTTTAGCAACAGGAGCAAAAATTTCATTATAATCTATACCTTCAATTTGATTAAAACCTTTTGCAACTAATCTAGCTTTATACTTTTCAATCTGTCCTTTTGCAGTAAATTTAGTTTTATAAACCCATTTACAACCAACTAAATTATTTCATGGAGGAAGAGGAACAAGAGACCAAGTCTTGTTCTTCATAAGAGAATCATACTCAGCCGACACAGCTTGTTCCCAATGAGGTTTACCCTTAGCTTGAGCATAAGTAGTAGGATCATTTGTGGTCAAAATTTTGGTCATAAGAGCAAAGTTAGATCTAGTTCTATGACTATCGAAAGGGATTCTGATATCACTTCCTACAGATTCAAGAGTTTTTCGAGCACAAATAGGAAGGTTAGAAGGGACAGAAGTC
This sequence comes from Larix kaempferi, assembly GCA_027924585.1. Classification (NCBI taxonomy): domain Eukaryota; kingdom Viridiplantae; phylum Streptophyta; class Pinopsida; order Pinales; family Pinaceae; genus Larix; species Larix kaempferi. The sequence goes on from BSBM01000299.1 coordinate 21,405,401, forward strand.
ACTTTAAGAGATTCGAGACATTCAGGTGGAATACTTGAAGAAGAAGAAGAAGAAGGTGAACTAAGATCAGTCACAGAACTGGAAGGAACAATCGAGATACGAGTAATAGGTGATAAGGGAATATTCAGAGTAACATGAGGTTCAACAGACTTAGGTGGTGGAGAGACTTCAATAAATTGAACATCTCCTCTAATGATGACATTTTGATTAGAAGGATCAAACAACCTATAAGCCTTAGAATCCTCAGAATAACAAATGAATATACACTTGTGAGACTTGGGTTCTAATTGTTTCCGTTTGTCATCAGGAATATGAACTCAACATTCACAACCAAACACTTTAAAGTTACTAATATATGGTTTCTTACCATTCCATTTTTTCTCAGGGGTAACATGCTTAACAAATTTTGTAGGAACTCAAATAAAGTTAGCACAACTTATGGCTTCGGCCCAAAATTTCTTATGTAATCCTTTAGAATAAAGCATACATCTAGCAATTTCAACTAATGTTTTGTTTTTCCTTTCAACAATACCATTTTGTTGAGATGTGTAAAGAACAATCTTTTGATGTCGAATGCCATGTTTAGATAAAAAAGCTTCAAATTATTTCTTAATGAATTCCCCCCATTATCATTTCTTAAAGTCTTAATCTTTTTACCAAATTCATTCTTAACCAAAGATTCAAATACTTGAAATTTAGAAAAAGTGTCACTTTTATGTTTCAAAAAATAAACCTATCATTTTCTACTAAAGTTATCAATAAAAGTAAGAAAATAAACTGCATTAGAGATAGAAGGAACTTCAAGAGGACCACAAATGTCACTATGAATTAATTGCAAAGGTTCTTTAGCACGGCAAGCTTAACCTTTATCAAAAATTTCTCTATGATGTTTACCAAGAACACAACCTTCACAAACACCGTTAGTAGACGAAATATGAAGTAATCCATGTACCATTTTAGTTAACATTTGCATTTTACCATAATTCAAATGACCTAATCTTTCATGCCATAATTTACTTAGTTCATTAGCATGAGCAACATAGGAATAAAAAGGTTGTCTTTTAGTTGAATTAAAACCAACAAATTTATATACACCAACAGTATGATCAACAAGACCAGAAGAAACTACTTTAAAATTTTGATTGATATCTTTAAGAACATATTTATCAGGCCAAGCTTCAAATTTAAATCATTTTTGACATGCATGATAAATAGAAAGTAAGTTGATGGGCATATTTCAAATGAAAAACATCTTCCAATTGACCATTAGCAACATTAACATTACCAAAACCAATTACAGAAAGTTGTTTACCATCACCTATAGATATTTTCTAAGATGTGTTTTTATTATTGTCATAATATTAGTAAATAAAGAAGCATTACTAGTCATATGTTTAGAAGCAGCAGAATCCATTATCCATTCCATATTAGAAGAAGAATTACTAGAAGAAACAACAGATGCACATAAATCTACTTGTGATTCATCAGAACCATTATTTTTAGCCTTAAACATTAAACGTTTCAATTTAAAGCAATTCTTTTCAGGATGATTAGTTTTACCACAATGCTTACAAGGATCATACACTTTCTTCTTCTTACTAGATTCTTGATGTGCATTAAAATCATTACCGGAATTATTAGTAGGTTTTGAAGTATGTGAACAAGAACCTTTAGTATTATTAAAGAAATTCTTAGGATTCATATCATGTGCCATAAGAGATTTATTAGGTAAGAGTTGTCCTGAAACAATTAACTTTTCTTTCTCATTTATTAATCCTTTACAAAAAGCATCAAAAGTAGGTTTCGTGGTATTTGAAGACAATTCAAGAGCTCTGTTCCTAGTTTGGATGAACATATCAAAACAAGATGACAATTTTTGTTTTACAAGAATTATAAGAGCAGTTTTCTTGTAATCTTTACCACAATGATTTTTTTTTCATTTAAGGTTTTCACTTCAACAAGATATAATTCTACTTTTTCAAAGTTAGTAGGATCTAGCTCAAAAATACTCTTTTCAAGGTAATAAGCAAAAACATCATCAAATTTATCAAATAAAGAAGCAATAATTTTTCATACCTCAACGGGGTTGTCTTCTGCCTCTATACTTTCCTGAAGACTATCTGAAATTGTTTGGCCAATGAGCCCTCTTGCTTGATCACATTTATCTTCCCATATAGCCAAAGCTTGAGCATCAACACATTTCGTGTGTTCACCATTAACAATACTCCATAGATTCTTACTCATAAGAACATCAATCATTTTTCTCTTCCATGCAAAATAGTTAGGACCAACAAGTTTAGGAACAGAAGCTACTTCTGAAGTCATAATGGTAGAAAAATAAAACCCAAATGCTAGAAATGACAAAAAAAATTGAATAATAGAAAACTGAAATACTTTACCATACTGATTTGAATTTGCAGAAACACAGTTAGAAAAACAGTAAAGGAAAAAAAACTTTTACTTACAGCCCTTTTGAAAAAAAAGTGCCAAGAAAATCCACTCACGGTTTTGCCAACAGGAAACCAACGAATAAAAATTGATACTCGTAGGTTTTACACGACAAAGGTCGTGGTTACTCGCGGGTTTACAGAAGAGTTAGTCGCGAGTTCGTGGGTCTATAAAGGAGAATGTCATGGTTCTGATCGGGTTGTTCATGGGTGTCTCGCCAGTAAAGTCACGGCTATGCCGAAGCACTCGCAGGTCTCTGCACAGGAGGGTAGCGAGTAGACTGAAGTAAACGCGAGTTAGCAGTGAGAACAGTCACTAGTATGTCGTAGCATACGTGGGTCTACTCACTGGAATTCGCGAGTCTGCAATGTATTCACGAGCTCGCAGTAGGAACAGTCGCGATTAACCGCGGGTTCTGCGAAGAAAAGTCGCGAGTGTCCAGTTTAAGGCCGAAAACAATGTCGAATCTGTCGAAGACGAAAACCTGCACAAATTCTACCAAACTTGGATGAAAACTGTCATTTTGACAACTGGAATATAGATCTCCTTGAGGAGAATCCAAAAAACATATAGATCTACAAAAATAACATCAAGAAACCCTTGAAAATTTTCTACAAAAAAAAACTTTACAACAAGGTTAGGGTTAGAAATAAAAACTGCAGAAACATGCTCAAATCTGAAGAGAAGCCTAATGGCTACCAAATAGAAAGCAAATCTACAAATAAACAATGCCCAAATGATAGAATATTGTTTTGAAAGCAATAGAAGGTGCTAAATCATAGCAACAAACTCTGATACCATGTCAGAGATATGGATCTAACTAAACTAGCTTACCTATCTATGCAAAACAATAATATATCAACAATAAGTACAGAAAGAGAACAAGAGAAAATAGTACACCAAATATACATGGTTCACCCAATTCGGCTATGTCCATAGGAATGTAGTCTTCTATTATCTCCAGAATATCTCCCTCAAGCTTACAAGAGAGCAATGTCAATAACACCAATACAATATAGCAATACTTGTGTTGAATAAGTAAATATCATGTGTTAGTGATGTGACACCCTTGACTCTATTATATACTAAGAGATGAGGAGGAATTACTCTCACATATTACATGTGGGATAATATAATTCTCCATAATAAGATCTATTTATATAATAATGAATATCAAAAGTATAATTTACCATAATAAATATGGGATATAATGTATTACTCTTTTACATAAGATTCTGGATATCTTTCGACATAATACAAAGACATTATTACCTTCCAAGGAATATAAAATATTCCGACAATTACTTGAAGGGGTACCAACAAGGGTTATACAAGGGTTTAACTAGGTGAAACCTCTTGTATCTCTTGCATGTAGTCTTCCCCAACCACAATTTTTCCCGTTGAACGACAAATCATTGTGTTATTTATCACTATCGGATCACATCTCTAGCTTTCTTTTTTTGTTAAATTGATACCGAATGTGTGGTACTTAATAACATAGCAGCATAATAATAGAATAAAACAAGATTTCAAAATGAAAATGAAAGAATTATCACAACAAGAGACAATAGTAGATAACAAAATATCACAAGAGGAATACCTTTATTGATGAACGCAATGGTTACTTTCCTTTTCGAGTGGGAAACCTCCAAATGAAGTCAAATTCCAAATACAAAATACTTGACAAGACATATTCTTACATTGCTTCTACTTCTATATATAGTTTCTAGTGAAGGAAATTTCTAGTAGGCAAAACCTTCTAATAAGCCTTCCTAGAGAAGGAACTTTTTAATAGGTAGAACTTTCTAATAGGTCTTATTACAAATATTGCTTTCACACTATATCTACTTTATGGGCCTTATTTAATATAGTAGGCAAAACCTTCTAATAAGCCTTCCTAGAGAAGGAACATTTTAATAGGCAGAACTTTCTATTAAGTCTTATTACAAATATTGCTTTCAAACTATATCTACTTTATGGGCCTTATTTAATACAAATGATCTATTTATGGGGTTAGGGTAGGGCCCTAACATTAATCAAAGAGCTCATCGATGGGGACATAAATTCTTGAGTATGACTTTGTTTTTAAAACACAAAAAATACCCCCACATTGGGTGTAAGTTGTCCTTGCCTCATCATGTATGAAGAGTATTTGATTTCACAGTTGGTTAATGCCAACTTACAAGTGGCGACAAGTGCATGCAAGCTCGTATTGGGAAAGTTGGTTTTTGGTCGTGGTTATTATGGTCACTCATGGAAGATCCACCCCTCTCGATCATTAGTATTGCAAGCAAAGACTCAGAAGCAATCATAAAAACTTCACCTCCATTCCTTGACTGCGTACCTTGGATTTGTGTTGGTGTTTTGGTTCTAATTATGGCTAGGGATACAACCTGTTATTATTGCCATGACGAGGGTAGGTGTAAGTCTTGTTTTAAGGTTCACTTAGGGTGCCTCAAGTTCCGTTTGGTTGGCGCTCTTTGTTAGATTTTCAGAATTTACTTCAATATGATCTAGGATCTTAACTGAGAGAACAACATGTACAGCATATCTACAGCATATCAATCATGGAGACAATAATGCAAGCACACAAGAGACACAAAGATTTACTTGGGGAAAACCATAAAGGTGAAAAACCCCAATAACTTCCTCAGAGATAGATAGAGCAATGATACAACCAACCAATAGAGATAGCCATAACCTAGCAGCAATCCTCCTCCTCCATAAGTGCGCCTCTCCTCCTTAAGAGCATGTGTGAGAAGTGAGTGTGTAAATAGAGTGCCTCCCGCTCTCTATTTATACTTGACTTGACTTGCCTTTTTACCTAACTCATGTCGGCTCTAACTTAACCACATAACATAATGCTGAGTGGGCCGACCCCCAATAGGGTGGTCTAATAACCCTTTGACCCACATGGCCGACCCCCAATAGGGTGGTCTAATAACCCTTTGACCCACATGACTTATACAGGGCCGACCCCAAACAAGGTGGTCTAATAACCCATCAAGTATAAGTTACGACACTTACAATATAAATGACGACACTTCCTTATAGAGGAATAATACCATCTCTATAGGAATACAATATACATATATGTGAAATACATTCCGAAGTTACATATACATCAACACTCCCTCTTAACTAGGAAGGTATTTCTCAGCACAGTTCTTCTAGCACAAGTCATCTTCTCTGGATCATCGTCACTGGATAATCGTCATCGAGTCATCATCATCATCGTCACTGCTGCTGCTATCTCAATCAATCTCTGAATCTACTCGTCATAGGAAGTTCTACAGAGCCAGTCCTTTTTCATACTGGATGTAGGCCCACCACCTGCAGGTCTTCATCATCACTGGCCATACTGTGGAATCCTCAGGACTTTTACGTGCGTCACAAAACCTCGAAAGAGCATCCCAGGCTGTTACGAGCACACAGCTCTACCTATAGGATCTCCCAGGGCACCGAATTACATGTGACCTCACCACAAAACCTCGCAAGAGCATCTGCCAGATATCCCAGGGAACCGAATTACATGCCATAGGAAAAACCTCGAAAGACTATCTGCAGATCTCCCAGGGCACCGAATTACATGTGGTCATGGCAAAACCTCGCAAGAGCATCTGCCAGATATCCCAGGGAACCGAATTACATGCCATAGGCAAAACCTCGAAAGACTATCTGCAGATCTCCCAGGGCACCGAATTACATGCCATAGGACAAAACCTCGAAAGAGCATCTGCCAGATATCCCAGGGAACCGAATTACATGCCATAGGCAAAACCTCGAAAGACTATCTGCAGATCTCCCAGGGCACCGAATTACATGTCCTCCCAGAGCAAAACCTCGAAAGATCATTTGCCAGATGTCCCAGGGCACCGAATTACATGCCATAGGCAAACCCTCGAAAGACCATCTGCAAATCTCCCAGGGCACCGAATTACATGCTCATCTGCACAACCTGATCCACGGCCACAGAGTATCAACCTGATACTCACCATACATCATCCTGATGTATCCATGATCATCCTGATCATCATCACTGCAACGTCCTGCTGCATGTCATCTGGAGCAACATCCTGAAGCTCGTCATCTATGATCATCACTGCAACATCCTGCTGCATGATCCACCTGATCATCAATGCATCTACCTGATGCATACCAAGTATCATACATGATCCTCCTGATCATCAATGTATCCACCTGATACAAATACATGATACATATCATCATACATGATCCTCCTGATCATCAATGCATCTACCTGATGCATACCAAGTATCTACCTGATACATATCATCATACATGATCCTCCTGATCATCAATGCATCTACCTGATGCATACCAAGTATCTACCTGATACATATCATCATACATGATCCTCCTGATCATCAATGTATCCACCTGATACAAATACAAATACATGATACATATCACCATGCATGATCCACCTGATCATACAATGTATCCACCTGATACATATACATATACATGGTCCAAGCATCCAACATGATGCATATACAAAATACGTACACATGATCCAACTGATCATATCCAGCATCCAAAATGATGCATACATACATAAATGATCCAACTGATCATATCCAACATCCAACATGATGCGTACATACATACATAAAAATGATCCAACTGATCATATCCAGCATCCAACATGATGCGTACATACATACATAAAAATCATCGAACATATCAAGCAGAAACCAGAACATCATCCTGATGCTCATCATCCAGCGCTTACATCCACAGCCATGTGAAGGATCCTCCTTCCAACATGCTTGGAATGGCTTCAGCAAATGTGTCCATCACTTCTTCCTCGAAGTGTCCTCGGTCTGAAGAACGCCAAGCCTCTCTCTGAAGTACTCGAACTTCACTCTGGCTAGTGGCTTCATCAGCACATCTGCAATCTGCTCGTCCGTCGCAACATACAGGAGCTTCACAGCTCCTCTCTGCACCATATCCCTGATATAGTGATATTTGATCTCTATGTGTTTCGACCTGTCATGAAACACTGGGTTCTCGGACAGCTTCACACAACTCTGGTTATCACAGAAGATACCAGTAGCCTCCAACGGGAGATCAAATAACTCAGACAGTAGCTTCCGTAGCCATACTGCCTCGCAACTAGCTGAGCAGGCTGCAACATACTCTGCCTCAGCTGTACTCAGTGCTACGCAGGACTGCTTCCTACTAAACCAAGAGATCACACCTGATCCCATACTGAAGCAGCACCCAGATGTGCTCTTCCTATCTGTAGCACTGCCAACCCAATCTGAATCAACATAACCCTGCAGGTTAAACTTTTGATTTGCTTCATACCTGAGCCCATAATCCACTGTACCCTTCAGGTACCTCAGAACATGCTTTACAGCAAATAGGTGAACACTCCTCGGATCCGTCAGGAACTGGCTCAATGTGTTCACAACAAAGCAAATGTCTGGTCTCGTGTTCGTCAGGTTCATCAAGGACCCAATCATCTGACGATACATAGAAACATCAACTGGCTCAGATGAAGCATCACAAAGAAGCTTCAAATTTGATGCCATAGGTGTGGCCATGGCCTTGCAATCCATCATCCATATCTCTTCAGGATATCTACTGTGTACTTCCCTTGTCCAAGGAAGATTCTATCTGCACTCTGCCACACCTCCATGCCAAAAACAAATAGTGCATCATCCCCAAGTTCTTCATCTCGAACTCGGTAGTAAGCTTCCACTGCGTGTCGGAAATCAATCTATCATACCAAGTTCTGCACATATATGATTTCCTATCATGTGTCTCAGAACCAAGTAGCTGCTCTACATACACTTCTTCTTCAACTACACCATTCAGGGAAGCTGTCTTGAATCCATCTGGCGTATCTTCTATTTCATCACTTTTATATTTCTCAATGCTGCCATCTGCAACATGCTTGATCTGATAGTTCCATTTGGAAGTCATAACAAACTTCCCTTCACATCTTGGGACTACATCCCAAACATCATTCTTCATGATCGACGGATCATGGCATTCCATTTCTTCATCCCAGATCCTGGGAACTTCAATATCTTCAATAAATAAATTTGTTGCTGAACAAATGTTGTAGTTCTTCTTTTGTAGGAGATGGCATACGATCTTTCCTACACAACAGGTTAAATTGCATGATTAGAAAACATCTCATAGTTTTCAGAACAAATTCTTACACATAAATAAATATGTCATACAGTCATGCAATTATCTTAGCCAATGCTTCAATACAACATTTATCCATATTCCGTAACTTTCTAGATGCCTTCCAATCTCTACCAGAACATTGTTAAGAGTGTGCACAACTCCCAACATGTCAGCAAAGAGGTTTCATACTAGATAAGTAGCAATGGAATGTTGTACAGTGCCATAGGCCACTTACCCATGCATATTAGGAGTATACTATTCATTAATGCAATTATTCTAATATGCATAATACACAACCTAATTCTAGGAACATCAGTATATACATTATTGAACAGTATTATTTAAGAAATGACAATTCAAATACTTATCTTTGTTTGTTCGTTGGGTGGACTCCCTCTGAGTCTTTGCTTCCTTGCAGGAGCTGCTGGAGTCCTAATCTGAAGTAGCTTCTTCTACACCTTTCTGTTGTGGGATGTAGAGAGATGGTCAACTCCCTCTGAATATCTGCATCCTTGCATAAACCACTAGAATGTACTCCCTCTTGATCTTTGCTTCCTGGATTACCTGTTCTTGAATCTCATATTCATCCTTGGTCCCTATGCATGCTTATTAGTATCATGAATGTGTTATCCTTGTGATCTCATATAAAATCATACATTCATTAGTATACTATTAAAACACAATAATCTCAAGCATGTATAGTCATGATCATTTCAAACAGAAATAATAAGCATTAGCATTCAAGGTTTATGTAGGATTCTTATGGTTAGTCAAATCATAAGAAACATAACATGTCTAAACCTATAATTACTCAAAGCTATGACTCTTCGGGTTAGTCAGATCATCAATCAATAGAAGAGATATAATATGCATAAAACCATGACTATTCAAACCTATGGTTTCATGATTCTTCTGGTTAGTCAAATCAATCAATATAAGAGACATATTATTTTACTTATATTCCTATTTGACCATAGGACTTTTCTGGTTAGTCATATCATTAAACAAAGTAAAAAGCATAATATGCCTAAACCCATGATTACTAACTTCAATGAATAATTATAATCAATCATGCCAAGTATACTTATATAAAGGATCTTATCACAAGATGAGATTGTAACTTGATATAGAAAAAACATACCTGGATTAGCATGCTAGCTAGTTATGTCTAACATACTCACATGATGTCTTCTTGTTCTTCTTCAATGACTTGTGCTAGTAACCTGTATATCTCATAGGTTAGCCATTATAAAACCAAGTTATACATACCTCGTAAATGGATCTTCTATGAGATCCATGACAATGGATGAATCTTTGTCCTCATGTTATCATGATCATATGTTCTTGGACCAGAACATGATCTGTCTTTCTTGGTGTACTTTTCATGTTAGTAAACCTCATACAACACCATAATGCATTAGTACAATCATAAGTGTCAACACCCTAACCAATGAATATCTTCTATCATGCATTCATAATTTTGTTAAGGTTATACGACAAATCTAAAATCAAAATTGTACTAACCGTAATAACATGAAGACAAACATACCATAAACTTAATCATGAACAAATCTCAAAACATACCTCGATGATTCATACCTGTCGAGATCGCTTGAAATCTTCTTATGTAAGGCCTTAGCCTCATCTCCCTCTGAAACAGGAACTTCTTTACTTATGCAGATGATCAATCCATCTTCTTCTAGGATTAACCCAATCCACTTGATTTGCAAGAACTGGACCTGGAGCTGGATATGGGTTTGTCAGAGAAACCCCAAAAATTCAAACTTTGAATTTCAAACTTTCGAAAGGATAGAAATATGCACCTTGATGAGCTGATCAAACTGGTATATTCAGAATTTGAAAACTGCAAAGTTTCACTCCTCAATTTTGCCTTTGAAACTTCCAGATTCACTGGACGTGACCCTGAACTGGGGTTTGATGAAGCCCACTCTTTTGCCCCATCAAAATTTTTGATCCAAAGCTCTAAGCTTCTATTTTTCTGAGGAGCTTCCAGCCGTGGTTACAGATTTCAAAAATTCCCATTTTTACAGAAGCCCTAATTTTCCACTTTTCTGATCAAAGTCCCGAACTAGGGTCTAATCAAGCCCGGCCTTCTGCCCAACCAAAAATTCTGATCTTGGTCTCTAAATTTCTATTTTGATGAGTAGCATCCAGCCGTGGTCTCCGATTACAAAAATTCTAACTTTCTACAAATCCCTAAATTCCGGAAGCCATGAATGAAGGTACCAAAAAATAATTCTGTTTTGACAGAAATATGTACCTGATTGTTTCTGATGTAACTCCGAAATTTTTGATCCACAGGGTCTGAAAAATTTTCCTGAGATAGCCTGACCTGTTATCTTTCCATCCTGACAGGTCTGACCTCAATTGGATTCTCTGAGAGAGAGTTATGCCAAATGTCGCAACGTGACCTGTTTTGGGATAAAACAGGAGAGCAAACTTGTACGGCGTGCCACGTGTCACTGTTTTAACTTCGGCCTCTGAAAAAGTTTTCTGAGATAGCTCGGCCTGTTATCTTTCCATCCTGACAGGTCTGACCTCAATTGGATTCTCTGAGAGAGAGTTATGGCAAGTGTCGCAACATGACCTGTTTTGGGAAAATACAGGAGAGCGAACTTGTACGGCGTGCCACGTGTCACTGTTTGACCTTCGGCCTCTGAAAAAGTTTTCTGAGATAGCTCGGCCTGTGTACTACCTGTCACTTTTCATGAAATTTCATTTGGAGCTTCCTAGCCCAAGTTATGACCTTTTTTCCAAGGTCACCTGATTTTGACTCAGATCTGGAAGAGGCAGAAACCCTATATTGTACAGATCATAAATCACAAACTACAACGAATTAGAGGTTGTCCTTTGGACACAAGATACCTGGAGATCTTAGCTTCGGCCTGTAACAATTTCAGATCCGAAAACTTCGCCAAAACGGATTTATAGCGAAAGTGCTACGATGACTGGTTTTTGCTATATCAAGCCCTAGCATCGTAAGTGTAACAAGTGTCATACATGCCATATCGTGCCTTCTTTCAGGCTAGCTCTGATCCCATGTTAGATTTTCAGAATTTACTTCAATATGATCTAGGATCTTAACTGAGAGAACAACATGTACAGCATATCTACAGCATATCAATCATGGAGACAATAATGCAAGCACACAAGAGACACAAAGATTTACTTGGGGAAAACCATAAAGGTGAAAAACCCCAATAACTTCCTCAGAGATAGATAGAGCAATGATACAACCAACCAATAGAGATAGCCATAACCTAGCAGCAATCCTCCTCCTCCATAAGTGCGCCTCTCCTCCTTAAGAGCATGTGTGAGAAGTGAGTGTGTAAATAGAGTGCCTCCCGCTCTCTATTTATACTTGACTTGACTTGCCTTTTTACCTAACTCATGTCGGCTCTAACTTAACCACATAACATAATGCTGAGTGGGCCGACCCCCAATAGGGTGGTCTAATAACCCTTTGACCCACATGGCCGACCCCCAATAGGGTGGTCTAATAACCCTTTGACCCACATGACTTATACAGGGCCGACCCCAAACAAGGTGGTCTAATAACCCATCAAGTATAAGTTACGACACTTACAATATAAATGACGACACTTCCTTATAGAGGAATAATACCATCTCTATAGGAATACAATATACATATATGTGAAATACATTCCGAAGTTACATATACATCAACACTCTTCTGTCACTGTGTGACTCTCTCCTTGATCTCTCTGGCTCTACTTCTTTGCTTATGATGATGAGACTCAAAAGAATCGAGCGCAAGCTTCTCACGGGAGCCAGACACTCTCATATGCCTTGTGTCCTTAGCAAGCAGGAAAATGCTAAAGCATGCTACAACGACATGGTGTCACCTCCGATGCAACATAGAATGAAGGATATGGAAGATTGGGTGCAAAGTAAGTTAGACCACCTCGAGACAATGGATTTAGTCATTGATTTGGGTAGGATGATGGATGACCCTAGGTTGATGAGATCTAGGGAAACCAGATATGTTAAAACCTTGATGATGTTGTGGCACATCAAGACTTTATTAGGTCGTCCCCTAATGGAAAGTGTGGATGGGAAATTGATGGATTCTAACCAAGGTTCAAGTCTAGCCGCTCGCATGGGCCGCATTGAAGGATGGCTTCGCAGGATTGCAAAGGTTCAGCTCAATCTAGACTCCAAGATGAATGTGTCGGCTCATGAGACGATGAGTATGGTTTTTCGTAAACAAACAACTCTCGGGCAAGCGACGGGTCTGGTCTTCCGCAAAGATCCAACTCCTAGGCAAGCGAGCGAGGTTGATGGCTCGAAGGTGTCCCCTCCCATTACTATTTCTAATTACCCATGACTCTATCGTAGTGCTTTACTCTAGACAACTTTTATTTTTTACTTATTTAAACGCTCCATCTATTAGGCCTGATTTTGGTTCTTTGTCCAATATTTGAATAATTTGGCCAGGCCTGTGGGGGGATTTTGTTTTCAAAATTCTGAACTTGGTCCTTTTTGGATAGAAATTCTAGATTTGGGATTAATACTAGCTCTTATGTCTTCCATAGAAGTAAGTCAGAGTAGAAATTGGTTGAAAAATTATGGTTGTGTGGCTGGTTTGGTTTTCACTGTTTTTAATAGCCTTACAAAAAAAAAAAATTAAAAACATTTAATATGGAATTTTGTATAACTTCCACATGTCTTTATTGACTTTTATTTAAAAAAATATTGTTCACTTTTTATGTAATATTTTAATTTTGATGTAACCAATTCTATATATTTTGATTTTAATATTTTTATGACAATATATATTATCGTTGTGTGGCTGGTTTGGTTTTCACTGTTTTTTATAAGCTTACAAAAAAAACAAAAAAATAATTAAAAACATTTAACATGGAATTTTGTATAACTTCCACATGCCTTTATTGACTTTTATTTAAAAAAAGATTGTTGTCACTTTTTATGTAATATTAACCAATTCTATATATTTTGATTTTAATATTTTTACTTATTAATGTAACAAATTCTATAAATTTTTATATTCTTGTGATTTTTTTGTGTACTTCATCAATCTCTTTACTCAAAATAATGCTTATTATCCTCTCTATAATAATTTTCCAACACTCATTTAGTTGTATGACTTTGTTTGCAAATTACATGGCCATCTCCTCCCACAATCTCCTCTATAAGTTTGCACCATATATGGAGATTTCAATACGAATATTCTATGTAAGTTTGCACCATATATGGAGAAATTTCAATACCAATATTCTAGCTCAGTTTTACAATCTGCTTCATGAAAATAATCTATATTGAAAATAAACTCTTTTCAACATAATATTATATCATTCACATAAAACTGTTAGTCTGTTAGTGAATACTTAATCCCTTTCAACATAAAACAGACTTGGCTGCTATAAAAAGCTATTTCTGGTTATCATATAAATCTTCCAGCATAGGCAGGAACTTAGCTGGAACAGCTGGATTTCATATTATCATATAAATCTTCACTGCAAATTAGTCACAGTGAATTCCCAAGGCAAGTATAATTTCTCCATGAAAGTAAAGCATCCTCTCATCTACTCCATATACAGATGTATTGATAATCAGAAACGATCGAAAACAGGCAGTCCAAGCTGGCACTTGATTCTAAAAACCCTCACCACATAGTTACATTCAATTCATGGTAACTAAACTTTTTGGATACATGTAAAACATCGTCTGATCGACCCCCCATATACAGATGTATTGATAATTACAAACAATCGAATATAGCCAACTCCAAACTAGCACTCGATTATAGATCTCAGCCCTAAAATGTTGTTATTGCCATCCATTCAACCCTGCAAAGGCTATCAATATACAGAATAAAATAACATCACTACCTCTAAACAAAAAGTGGGTTTGCAACCAACACTGAACAGAAGACGGCCATTAAAAGCTGAAACTTGAAAAACATGGCAGACAGCTCTTGTGTGGAGCTGCTGCCATTCTTTTTTGGAAGAACCCTATTTCTGTTCCCTAGAGGGTCGGTGCTCCCAGGAGAGCCGTTCGCAGGAGTGCCACCACCACTGCTACCGCCACCGCTAACGCCACCGCCGCTGCTTTTGTGACTCACCACTCCCAATCTTCGAAATGCCTCCCGAAAACTAAATCCTGCTTTATTATTACTTTTATTCGAGGATGTTGCAACTACTGTTATCCTCAGCTTTTTACCGGATTTGCAATGTTCAGGAACCCTAGAAATGAAATACCAATTTCCAGTTTTGTTCAAATAAATGGCCTCTCTTGTGCTGGCTCTGTATATTGCTTTGGGAGCCTCGGCCTTGCAGATTTCGTAGTCAGACTTGGAAACTTGAGCAATATCTGCCTCTCCACCACACATTTTGAAAACTGCAGAAAACCCCAATATCACCAACAAATTATTCTACCTTAAACCTAACCTGATCTGAACACATAATTCTAATAACAGGATCTCTAGAAAATGGAAAATTAAAGATAGAAATGGAGATAAGATCAGATTTACCCAATCCATCGCCAACAGAAAGCACCATCTTGAATCTTGTGTCACTACTGAAGTTGGCGGCGGCGAGCTCCCATCCTTGAACAGTGTGATCAATTCCGAATGCTATCTGTACAGAAAAAAGAATGGCTACAGTCGCAACAAGAACGACAATCAGGCCGTCCATTAGACTGGCCAGAGCTGCCAAGGAGTACTAATCCTTGTAGAGATAATCGGTTGGTTGGTCTTTGGTCAATGGATCGCTGGATATATATGGATAGTTTGTTCTTGGATGGATATATATACACTTTTGAACCTTTTAAGAATATTAGTTTTAACAGTATATCTGTACATAATTGATAAACTGTGTAATTTTTTAATGATTTATTTTAAATAATAATGTAAAATGCTTCACGACAAACCTTTTAGCTATCAAATTTCAAATAAATATATATTCTTTTGTAGATTCTTAAAAAAAGTTTAAAAACAAATCATAAAAAAATTAGATAACTACGAAAGCAGCTTATTATATATATTTTTATTCTTTTCCTAATAAAATATTGGTTTTAAATTTTTTTTAATTATCTTGAAAAAAATATCGATTTTAATTAATTTGTTTTAATTATCTTGAAAAGATATTAATTTTAATAATAAAAAATTTAACTATCTTGAAAACTCCAACTTTAATGTCGGAAAGAACACTCAAATGAGAATAAAGTGTCCTCATGGTCCTACAAAACCTTGCCGAACAATCAAATGCCCTCACTGATTTACCCAACAATGTCAAACATGGCTAAATCTAGCTTCCTTTAAAGTTTCCTGGAAATTACAAAAAGGTAAATTATATATTTTTATTCTAAACTTACTTGGTAAGATATTGCCTTCAACTAAAAAGTAAATGCTTATATTCCTCTTTTAATATGTGGCATAAATACTTTATAAGGGGCAAGGAGAAGTTAGAATAATTCTCTTAAAGAATGTTCACTTTTTCTTTTAATAATATTCACTTGGTTGAAATTAGAGGGCACATGGTTATCACCTGACTAAAGTTTTCCATCGTCGGTGACGTGTGTTATCTTTTGCTTTAGAATGCTATTACTTTATCTATAACCACTTTGTGATAAAGCATTGATAATTACTAACAAAGACGATAACCACTTTGTGATAAAGCATTGATAATTACTAACGAGGCAGCTAGAAAGAGACACATAGTTCTAGAACCAAGAACAACCATAGATGGCATACAAGTTATTGCCACCCAAAATGGCCCGCATAATTAAAGGAGCAACAACAATGTATCAATACATAGATCAAACACTATCATAGTGTCCAAAAACTGAAAGTGATAATAAACATGAGTTCCTCAATAAACAAAAGATCAAGGCCGAGAACCAAACAGTTCCATACAATAAGGAACAAAATCCCACAAGGGACAATAGGAAATAGAGATACTCCACCAGGACCAAAAAGGATGTTCAATCCAAGACACCACAACACACAACCCAGGTACCCGAAGCTCACCTCTAACCAAAAAGTGAGTACCGAGGATGAACAAGACAAGTACACAGCCAACAATAGCAATAGAGACCCGGGCCATCTGCAGAAAATCTAGTAACCTGCATGATGAAGGACCAAAAAAAACAATGATCCCAAATAACCTCCTCAGAATAAAGCCAAGGTGGAACGATCACATAAACGATCATCACACCATTCCTCCACAAAGATAGTGCCCTTTGGAAAATATAAAGCCAGTTTGGATAGTTCATCAGCCAGGGAATTATATTCTCTAAAAACATGAGCAAAAGAGATCTGACCAAAACAGTTGATCAGCCGTCTCGAATCCCATAACCAATAATCGAGTTGGAGGACTTTGAGTGAACAATCACCCCGCGCCCACCCAATGATCACACTGGAGTCCCCACGGATAAGTAGCAATGGGATGTTTAGGGCATTGGAAACAAAAAGGAGTAACCATAGTGCAATGAGCTCACTCCTAGTATTCAATCCCCCACCACAATTCATCCAAACCTTGAGCAAACAATTTTCAATTAAGTGAATCACTGCCCCTGCACCACTAATCCGCAAACACCGTTGAGAGGGACCATCGAATGCACCCCAGGGACGAGTCTCCTCAGCACAAGGAGCCTGACGGTGAGCTACCGGTGGATTCAACGTTGTAGAAGAGATACTGGTAGATTCAATGAAAGAGGCAATAATACAACTACTTAGCCAGTAGCACTGAGAAGACTTCCCCTCAAAAATCAGGCGGTTATGGGCTTTCTAGATTTCCCAAGCCGTAAAAACAAGAAGAGTTAAACAATGTCCCACCGAATTGGACCAATCACTGAAGTTATCATTAGAAGAGCCATGCATCCATCTGCATGCAACACCAGCCCTATTGCAGCACTCCCGCCATAAAGATCGGGAGAAAGGGCAAGTAAAAAATAAATGATTAACCGATTCATCATCGACCCCACATAAGGCACATCTATTCGGGCCACAACCACCACGTTTAATGAGATTATCACAGGTCAAGATCCTATTATCAAGAACCAGTCAAACAAAGCATTTTAATTTGAGTGGAGTGTTCAGAGACCAAACCTTCTTATACCACCATTGCAAAGGGGAAGCAAACGAAGGGACCAAAGAATCATAAGCCAGATGAGTCGTTACCACCCCCGACTCAGTATTCCAAGACCACACCACTTTGTCAGGATCCTCACACAGCTATAGATTAATTCTTTTGAGGCACAAAATATACTCTATCCATTCCGCACCCAGCCGACCAGAGACACCCAGCTGATAAGCCGAGATCCAAGAATGATAATTCCTTCTAAATTGATTGAAGGTCACAATCTGATTCAGCATATAATAACCCTTGGATCTCAATAAGAACCTAATTTTCGGAGAGAGAGAGTAAACAACAGGACCCCCCGGGATTGGATCCTCTCCCAGGAGAATCTGATGACCATTCCCCAAGACCCAGGATAGCCAAGAAGCAATAGACTTATATGAACCAAGTAGGCCCTTCAAGATATTAGAGACTCCTCTAGTTCTCAGATTTCCATTCCGAAACCATTGAATCGCCGAGCACTGCTTGAGGTATTTGTCTTTTATGATCACACTCCACAGAGAATCAGAAAATAAAGCCCGCCAGAGGATTTTTTCTTTTAATGATGTCCCAAATAAGGTCATATTCTTAATATTCCATCCACCTAAATGAAATGGGTGTGCCATTTTCTGCCATCCCACCAGATGAAAATGCCGCTTAAAATCCCCACCCCCTAGATGAAGTTGAAAATGCATTTACGGATTCTCACCACAATGGCCATAGGAACATTGCACAATGAGAGCCAATACACAGCTAAATTCTGCTATACTGATTTTGCAAGTGTAAGACGACCACCCAGGGATAACCATCTCCAGCACCAGTGATCAATCCTTTTATCGAATCTCTTTAATAGCCACCGCCAGTGCTGCAACCGATAATTATTTGGCTTGAGAAAGAAACCAAGGTAGTTTGTACCCTCCTCTAAAGGTTGGATATTGAAAGGCACCAGGATCCTGATCTACTCAAAAACATCTGCATCCACTTCTGAGAAAATAAGTACAAATTTTTCCTTACTAATGAGCATACCAGATGCTTTACAGAAAATGTCCAGAATCCACTTTAAATGAGACCACTCCGAGAGTGATCCACCCCCATATAACATGACATCGTCCACAAATAAGGTATGGTTCACCATTGAATGTGGAGCAACTTTAATTCCCTGAAGTTTATGTTCTCCCCTTGCTCTGTGGATAAGCCCGCTGAGGCCCTCAATAACCAGAAGAAATAACAAGGGGTAAAGTGAGCACCCCTGTCTCAAACCCCTCGTGATTTTAAACAATTCAATGGGCATGCTATTTATAATAACAACAAAATTAACTGATGATACACAAGCCATAATCCACTTACTGACCACCCAAGGGAGGCCAATCTGGATCAATATTAATCTTAAAAATGTCCAGTCCACTCGGTCATATGCCTTCACGAGATCCAATTTTAAAAGGATCGCTTCTAACTGCTTAGATTTGATAGAGTGAAAATCCTCTTGAGCCACCCCAACCGCATCCAAAATTTGACGGTCATGTAAGAACCCAAATTGTTCCTTAGAAATATATTTGGATAAACCAGGTTCAATCTCACAGCAATGGTTTTGGCTATGACTTTGTAGATTAGGTTGCAATGAGAGATAGGACGAAAGTCATTGAAACCCTCAGGATGTGAGCACTTAGGGATAAGAGTAAAAAAAGTAGACTTAATCGCACCAAAGATAGATCCAGCCAACCTAGATTCCTCCACCGCATTCAGGATATCTTGCCCCATGATATCAAAAAAGGATATAAACAGTTCCACAGACCAGCCATCCGGTCCCAGGCTCTTTTCCTTTGGGAATCCCTTAAGGATATTCTCAACTTTAATCAGAGAAATCGGGGCAAAGATCCCATCCCCCTCCTCCTCATTAAAAATCCTAGGATATTCCTTGATAACTTTGAACTGTTCAAGAAGAGTCGTTGATTTCGGGTCCTTGAAAATATTATGAAAATGTTGGACAGCTTCAGTATGTAAATCTTTAACAGAGGAGATCCTTGCCCCATCACTATCATTTAGTTCCCAAATAACATTTTGATTCCTATGGGATTCCGCAAATTTATGGAAACAATTAGTGTTGTTATCCCTTGCCTGAATCCATAATGCCCGACCTTTTTAAATGCCATGAATCCTCCTGAAACCTCAGAATGTATTTTTTTTATGCTCCAAATCAGTCAATCTGATAGAATCGGGACCATGGATGGAAGCCAAAAGATTCATTGACAAGATGGCTTCAATATCCCCTTCGACCCCACAAAGATCCTGCAAAATTAACATATTTTTTCTTTTTTCCCATGGGACGGTAACGATTTGAGACATTTTAATTTTTTAACCAAGCATTCCATAGCAGAAACCCCAGACTCCACAATCAGGTTAGACCAGAAAGCGGCAGCTTCCACCCTATAATCCAGATCTTTTAACCAAGTTGAATTGAATTTAAAAGGATAACTGACCTTTTTATCAGTAAACTTGAACTGGAGAAAAATTGGAAGGTGATCACTGATACGAATTTTTCTAATCCATGATCTATATCGAGTGAACCTTGATAGGATATTTTCGGCAATGAAGAAGCGATCCAATCTCTTGGAAACAAAATCATCTCCATCCCTACCATTCCTCCAAGTAGGCGACAAACGGGTCGGTTCAATATCAATCAAATGCCTGGAAGAGAACATATTTTGAAAGAAAGGCCCCAGTGGGTCAATTTTTTCACGTTTTCCCCATACTTCACCAATCGACCACATAAAATTAAAATCCCCATTTAGGATTAAATTCTCCAGATTGAGCAAATTATCAGCACAGACCAAGTCCCAAAAAATCTGTCTATTTGAATTGGGCCCATAACAGTTAATAAAATTTGGTTCCAGGTCGAGACCAACTATGATCCAGATTTATGTGGGAACGAAATAAAAGAGCATATACAGAATCGTATACAGAGATATATTGCAAAGAACACAATGATACAGTAAACACATATTCTATTAAATAGCGGAAATAGAACAGACTATAAAATACAATAACTAGAATGGTGGTAACTATCTCTGAGGAGAGATGTGGCCGCTATGCTCATTCGTGCCAAGATGAATACAAAAAGAGGTCGAAAGGGCCTATTTATCATAAGCATGAGGGAATGAATCCCAACCATCCAAAAACCTAACACTAGAAGATGAACCGTCATAAAGTTAGTTGAACAGTCAACTTCCCGAGGTCATAACTTTTGCATACGATCTCTGTTTGGGGCGCTCGGTATCCCGTTGGAAAGGTCTATCCGAGATTTACAACTTTCGACTTGAGCCAAATGCAACCATTTGGCCCCCCAAATTGCCAAAAAAGGTCGTTTAGGGATCAAAACGGCCCAGGAAGTTTAGGACCTGAAAAACCATAGAAATATTACTAGAAAATTGCCGAAATGGGAAACGGCCCAGTAAGTTTAGGACTTGAAAAACCATAGAAATATTACTAGAAAATTGCCGAAATGGGAAACTATTTTGAGGCAGTGGAATAGGTGGGTGGCCACTGATATCCATCTGGATCATTCCTCCCCCATTATGAAGAAATGGTCTCCATTGCATCAAATCCCTTATCATATGTCGAACTGTGTGTTGAGTTGCGCTCCTGGTGCGATGTTTGCTAAAGCGAAAAGGCTGCCTTACTTTGACATCTGCAGAGGCTTGTAATTGTTGTTGATGGATGCGCTGGAGCTGTTCAACAGTTGTGGTTGTCGTGGTATCCTTGGTCTGCATCGGTGCCAGTGGTTTCTTTTTGGAGGAGCACCTTGAATGCGTAGCCTTGCACTGTAGAGGTACCCGAATAGGCGATGCTGCACAGAATTTGTGTTCTTCTTGTTTATGTTGAGTAGAGGGATAATGTGCATAGGTTGTGGATGTCTGTGCGATCCGATGTTCTCCTTCAGTGGCAATTGCGAATAGGGAAAATTTCCCAGTGTGGGATATTATCTTCCTGCTCTGCTTGGTTGGGGTAGGTTCAACTATCTCTGGTATCCGATAGAGTTGTCCTCCCAAAATGACAATGACACTATGAGGTCGTGATTCATATACAGCATGACACTTCCACATATATGGTTATCCTAAAAGAACATCACATACTTCAAGTGGGGCCACATCACGCAATCCCTTATCTTTGAAGGGCTTGATGTTGTATGGTAGGCGACATTGATGACTGACACGGATACCTCATCCTTGGCTTAGCCACCCAATGGTGTATGGTTGTGGGTGTGGTGTTATTGGTAGCTCCAATCTCTTGATTACTTCTGTTGAGATCAGGTTCTTTTGGCTGTCGTTGTCCACAACAAAATGTAGGGGAATTCCCTTCAGCCACATCTGTGAGTGGAAGAGGCGCTCCTCTGCCTACGACTCTTCAGGTTCCTCTAGTTGAATATGTGTGGTAGAAACAGTGACATTGGGTTCTGCATCAATGATCCGCTTCCCTTTATCTGCGGCTGTGACATTGGGTTCTGAATCAGAATCAGAACCGGGATCTGATTCTAAAGCTTTGATCTCAGCCACCAATGACTGTTTTGAGTGACATTCATCAATGTTGTGCTAGGGGATTTTGTGGAACTCGCACCACTTCCTGGTGTCCTTCTTTGTCTTTCCGTTACCCTTCTTCGCTTGTGGTTGGGACTGGCTGTCCTTTCCCTGTCCCATGTTCTGCGAGCAAGAGTTTCCTTTGCCCTGCTTTTGCGCAGGTCCGAAGTCGCACTTGTTCTTTTGTTGAAATTTCTGCTCAATTTTGGCAGCATATCGATAGGCAGATCCGAGTGAAGAGATGTCTGGGAAATCCATCTATGTTCATATGTACTGGTGTAGGCCACTGCGATATTTCAGTACTAGGTGTTGTTCAGGAAAAATTTTAGGGGCGAAATTTCGCCAATTGGCTATTTTTGGGGATTGTTTTCAAAAAATAAATTTGTTTTTTGGTCATTTTTAGTCTCTAATATTGCCTATACTTACATAAAATATGTTTTTTTATCATAATATTCGCCAAAAATTACAAATTTAAGTAGTAAATTGTATGTTTCATGTTTAATATTCGCCTACCTATCTATATATATGTTTTTTTCAATCCAAAATAATCACCTAGAATACTATAAGTAAGTATAATATTAGAATCCTTAAAAATTACCCTGGTGTCGTTCGGATTCCTTGATACCCAGCTTTGTGCGCAAGGTATGAAATTTGTTAGTGCAATCCGACACCGTTTGGTCCCTCTCCTGACGTAGAATGGTCCATTTTGTGTATTGGTCATCATAGTTTCCCATAGGGTAATATTGTTCCTTGACGACATCTATAAAAGATGCCCAAGTGGGATTGACCTCAAACAATCCAGACTCATTTGATGAGTTTTGCTCACAATATGTTTCCCACCAATTTTTGACATGGGGGGAAGCCTTGAGAAGCGCAAAGGTGATATTTTCCTTGTCGAAAAAATTATTGACAGAGAAATACCCTTCTAGTAGATTCAACCATTTATCTAGGGCATCAGCATCGATCTAGCCTTCAAATAAAGGAATATCAAAGTTAACTTGTACCTTCAAGGGAGTCGTGTTTCCGAAATGGTTGCTCATTGAAGGTGTATTTTCCCCTGTTGGCATGCGACGAAGGATCTGGGAGAAATTATCCATCATCTCGTTCCTTTGTCGCACGAGGGATTCCTCGAGCAACAACTTGATAGGATCTCCTGCTTCGTCGTCTCTCTTTTATTCTGCCATGGGAGGTCGTTTGGGGCGGCGAGAGTGATCTTCCCCAAGCGAAACTAGTTCGAGACCCAACTCTCTATATCTTGACCTCGTCAGGGACATGCATAGAGAAACAGTCAAAGAGCAGATTGCTCTAATACCACTGATCCATATTTATGTGGGAACGGAATAAAAGAGCATATACAAAATCATATACAGAAATATATTGCAAAGAACACAGTGATACAGTAAACACATATTCTATTAAATAGCGGAAATAGAACAAACTGTAAAATACAATAGGTAGAATAGTGGTAGCTATCTCTGAGAAGAGATGTGGCCGCTATGCTCATTCGTGCCAACCTGAATACAAAAAGAGGCCGAAAGGGCCTATTTATCATAAGCGTGAGAGAAAGAATCCCATACATCCAAAAACCTAACCCTAGAAGATGAACTGTCATAAAGTTTGCGGCCCTAAGGTGGTTAGGTGAACAGTCAACTTCCCAGGGTCATAACTTTTGCATATGATCTCCGTTTGGGGTGCTCGGTATCCTATTGGAAAGTTCTATCCGAGATTTACAACTTTCAAATGGGGCCAAAAGAACCCATTGGGCCCCCGAAATTGCCAAAGAATGTCGTTTAGGGCCTCAAAATGGCCCCAAAAGTTTAGGACCCGAAAAACCATAGAAATATTACTAGAAAATTTCTGAAATAGGAAACTGTTTTGAGCTAGTGAAATAGGTGGGTCGCCACCGATATCCATCTGGATCATTCCTCCCCCCTTAGGAAGCAATGGTCTCCATTGTGTCAAATACCTTATCATATATCGAACTGTGTGTTGAGTTGCGCTCTTGGTGCGACGTTTGCTGAAGTGAAAAGGCTGCATTACTTTGACATCTGCAGAGGGTTGTAATTGTTGTTGATGGATGCGCTGGAGC
The DNA here is from genome assembly GCA_027924585.1 of Larix kaempferi. Lineage (NCBI taxonomy): Eukaryota > Viridiplantae > Streptophyta > Pinopsida > Pinales > Pinaceae > Larix > Larix kaempferi. The sequence continues at coordinate 21,429,799 of BSBM01000299.1, forward strand.
TATTCAAGAGTTTCGGTTTTTGTGGTATCCTTGGTCTGCACTGGTGTGGATGGTTTCTTTTTGGAGGAGCACCTTGAATGCGTAGCCTTGCACTGTAGAGGTACCCGAATAAGCGATGCTGCATTGAATTTGTGTTCTTCTTGTTTCTGTTGATTAGAGGGATAATGTGCAAAGGTTGTGGATGTCTCTGAGATCCGATGTTCTCCTTCAGTGGAAATTGCTAATAGGGAAAATTTCCCATTTTGGGAGATTATCTTCCTACCCCGATTGGTTGTGGTAGGTGCAACTATCTCTGATATCCGATAGAGTTGTCCTCCCAAAGTGACAATGACACTAGGAGGTTGTGATTCATATACAGCATGATGCTTCCACATAGATGGTTGTCCTAAAAGAACATCACATACTTCAAGTGGGGCCACATCACACAATACCTCATCTTTGAAGGGCTTGATGCCGTATGGTAGCCAACATTGATGACTAACACGAATACCTCATCCTTGCCTTAGCCACCCAATGGTGTTTGGTTGTGGGTGTGGTGTTATTGGTAACTCCAATCTCTTGATGACTTCTATTGAGATCAGGTTCTTTTGGCTGTCGTTTTCCACAACAAAATGTAGGGGAATTCCCTTCACCCACACCTGTGAGTGGAAGAGGCGCTCCTCTGCCTATGACACTTCAGGTTCCTTTGGTTGAATCTATGTGGTAGCAACAGTGACATTGGGTTCTGCATCAATGATCCGCTTCCCTGTGTCTGCGACTGTGACATTGGGTTCTGAATCATAATCGAAACCAGGATCTGATTCTGAATCTTTGATCCCAGCCACCAATGACTGTTTTGAGCAACATTCATCGGTGTTCTGCTACGGCATTTTGTGAAACTCGCACCACTTCCTGGTGTCCTTCTTTGTCTTTCTGTTACTCTTCTTTGTTTGTGGTTGGGATTGGTTGTCCTTTCCCTTTCCTGTGTTTTGCGAGCCAGAGTTTCCTTTTCCTTGCTTCTCTGCAGGTCCGAAGTCGTGCTTGTTCTTTTGCTGAAATTTATGCTCACTTTTGACAGTATATCGATAGGCAGATCCAAGTGAAGAGATTTCCAGGAGATCCATCTATGTTCCTATGTACCGGTGCAGGCCACTGCAATATTTCAGTACTAGGTATCGTTCAGAGTCCTTGATACCCAGCTTTGTGCGCAAGGTGTGAAATTTTTTAGTGTACTCTGACACCGTTTGGTCCCTCTCTTGACGCAGAATGGTCCATTTTGTGTACTGGTCATCATAGTTTCCCACAGGGTAATATTGTTCCTTGACACACCTAATCTTCCATATCCTTCATTCTACGCTGCACCGGAGGTGACACCATGTCGTTGTAGTATGCTTTAGCATTTTCCTTCTTGCTAAGGGCATAAGGCATATGAGAGCGTTTGGCTCCCGTGTGAAGCTTGCGCTTGATTCTTTTGAGCCTCATTATCATAAGCAGAGAAGTAGAGATAGTTAGGTCAAGGGGAGAGTTGCACGGTGGCAGAAGAGCACCAACCAAACGTACCTTGAGGCAACCCTAAGTTAACCTTAAAACAAGACTTACACCTACCCCCCGGATGTAGGCGCCACCATGACAACTGGATAGCATGTAGAGAAGGCGCCTCGACCTGGGATCCCCCGATGTGGCACCCTAATCTTAATGCATTAACCTCCTGGCAAGCGATGTTGATGGCTCATTTACGCCATTTCTCTTGGACATCCCTTCATTAGATGGCAAGACGAGTTCGAGGTACCTGGTTCATTTACTTCGTCTCTTGGTTCATTAACATGGTGCGTGTGCGATTTGAGAACCGCCCCAAAAGCAGGCTAAGGCAGGAAGATGAAGGCATACCCTCCATTGATCCTTGGCTCTGTGTTCATAAGTAGTGGTCTTGCCCTGCAATCTACAATTTTTATTCGTGGAATTTGGTCCTGCTTCATTATGTGCCCTCATCAATGTCTCAACAATGTGGTTCTCCTCATCGAGGAAGTGGAAGCAAGGGCAGGAGCCAACGTCCCCCTATACCAGTAACTGAGGACGGATATGGCATGGGAGTCTCCATGCTGGTTCGTGTTCTGATAGATGAATGGGAAGCTTGAATGGTCTCGAAATACCTGGCCTCAGGGAAAGGCAGAGGTAATATCAATCACTATTGGCTCATGAAAAATATGATGGGAAAGCTCATGGAGGATATGATTAACAATTGGGGCTCAGCAAGAGATTCAGTGCTAGTGGCCAGATCCAAGCTCATTGATACGGACGACCGGCTTGCAATCTTGGACGCCAGGCTTCTCCTGGAACAATCTTGCAGTTGGAAATCGTGGCCCATATAACGTGGAGGTTGGTAGCGGCAACACTTCGGGTGTTCAGTCGGCTGGTAAGGGTGCACCCTCAGAAGGGCACATGGATCCTCCTACTCCTTTCGCGATTCCTTCCACTATCACACCTCCTCTCAGTAAAAAATTTTGCAATCCTGTGGAGCATGAACCCATGGATTCTCCCAAGACTGTGCTACTTCCTGTCAAGTTTCCAGAGACCGGCGGTGACTTCCAGGGCGGTTGCCCCATTCTGGAGGAAACCCCTCCTGAATAAATCTTCCATGAAGGACCCAAAAACGGCTTCGCAACCCACTGGTTCTCTCTGTGTTTTCCATTTTTTTGTTATACAATGTTTATCAGTTTTTTGTATAAATTAGCTATGAACAGATCAGACTATGATCAGAAAACTCTAGCCTGGCCTCCCTCTAAGAGGTAGCTTTTTTGTATGGTTTACAAGAGTCACTATAACATCTTTGATATATTAGTTGTTGGTTCCATCATCTCACACCGCCTCAATTTCCTATGAGCTGTGTAATTTTCCTCTTTTTTTTATTAATATACTTTGCAGACATACAAAAAAAAGGCTTACACCGACCCACGTCATGGAAATAACAATAGGTTGCATCCCTAGCCATAATTAGAACCAAAACACCAACACAAATCCAAGGTACACAGTCAAGGAATGGAGGTGAAGTTTCTACGATTGCTTCTGAGTCTCTGCTTGCAGTATTGATGATCGCGAGGGGTGGATCTTCCATGAGTGACCATAATAACCACAACCAGAAACCAACTTTCCCAATAAGATATTACATGCGCTTGTCGCCACTTGTAGGTTGGCATTAACCAGCTGTCAAATCGAATACTCTTCATATATGATGAGGCAAGGACAACTTGCACCCAATGTGGGCGTACTTTTTTTGTTTTAAAAATAAAGTCATACTCAAGAATTTATGTCCCCATCAATGAGCTCTTTGATTAATGTTAGGGTCCTACCCTAACCCCATAGATAGGCCATATATATTAAATAAAGCTCATAAAGTAGATATAGTGTGAAATCAATATTTGTAATAAGACTTATTAGAAAGTTCTACCTATTAAAAAGTTCCTTCTCTAAGAAGGCTTATTAGAAGGTTTTGCCTACTAGAAAGTTCCCTCACTAGAAACTATATATAGAAGTAGAAGCAATGTAAGAATATGTCTTGTGAAGTATTTTGTATTTGGAATTTGGCTTCATCTGGAGGTTTCCCACTCGAAAAGGAAAGTAACCATTGCTTTCATCAATAAAGGTATTGCTCTTGTGATATTTTGGTATCTACTATTGTCTCTTGTTGTGATAATTCTTTCATTTTCATTTTGAAATCTTGTTTTATTCTATTATTATGCTATGTTATTAAAGTACCACACATTTGGTATCAAAGCACTTTCATGTGTCAATTTAAAAAAAAAATTAAGCTAGAGATGTGATCCGATAGTGATAAATAACACAATGATCTGTCGGTCAACGGGTAAAATTGTGGTTGGGGAAGACTACATGCAAGAGATACAAGAGGTTTCACCTAGTTAAACCCTTGTATAACCCTTGTTGGTACCCCTTTGAGTAATATCACATCAAACAACACATGTATACATAATTTCACTTCCATGTACCCTTGGGTAAATTGGAATTCCCCTAGGCATCCTGAAACTAGCTTAAGATAATACAATTGATTGTCTTGTCACTATAGTGGCATTAGCATAACGCTTAGGAATATTACTCTCTAGTACCTAGGTATTCAGGTATTATGGCTAAGGGCTTGGTTGATTCTCCTTAGTTAGTTCCCTAAGATATTGGGTCGAGTACTATTAGACCCTACAAGTATATCAAAGAACTATGGCATCTGACACTCCCTTATTATTAGGATCCTAGAAGCCCTACCCTCTCTGACAAGTTTGTGAATTGCAGTATTAAGAATTTGAGAATTTTTTAGTGCACTTATATTTGGGTGGGAGCGCAACTGCATCGAGAGTAGCAAAATTTAAAATACAAAAAAAATTTAAATTTTAAATTAAAAAAAAATCTTGTCCCTACCCATATCCTTATTGCAGACCCATTTCAATGGAAAAATTGCACCAAGTTGATCGATTTGGTGCCCCTCTTTTGTGGATCAATTTTCTCTATGGATAACACTCGAGGAGGTGAGCTCTCCCACAAAGTTTCCCAACTAGAAACATTATATGATGAGTTGCAACATAAGTTAGACCAAAACCACTCCTTTACTCAATAAAGTCTTGATGACATTCGTGGAGAGCTTACCAAATTGGAGTCACTTTCTAACCAAATAACCCAATTCATGACACTCTTTCCTTCACCATATTTGAGTTACCCTAAACCATACCAATCTTCCCACGAGGAAGGGGCCAACACATCCAATCCTAATGAGCCTCACTCTGCTTCACTTGTTTAGAGGCAGTGATGTTATTCTATTATGTATATATTACCTTTTCAAGGTTGAATGGATGGAAATAACAACATTTTAGGGCTAAGATCTATAATTGAGTGCTAGTTTGGATGTGGTTATATTCGATTTCTTGTAATCATCGATACATCTATATATGGGGTCGATCAGACAATGTTTTACCTCTAGAGAAAAAGTCTATACCATGAATTAAATGTGACTAGGCGGTGAGGGTTTATAGAATCAAGTGCCAGGTTAGACTGCTTGTTTTCGATCATCTTTTATTATCAATACATCTTTATATGTGGTTGATGAGAGGATACTTTACTTTCAACGAGAACTTCTACTTACCTTGGGAATTCACTATGACTAACTTGTAGTGAGGATTTATATAATAACAAGAAATGGAGTTGGATAACAGTTATGCCTATGTTGGGAGATTTATATAATAACAAGAAATAGATTTATATAGAAACTAAGCCCTAGATCATGTTGGAAGGGAATTAAGTAGAGACATAAAATCCTTACTGCAGACCCATCTCAATAAAATCCTTGCACCAATCCGATCGAATTGGTATCCCCCTTCTTTACCCAAGTTTTGTGGACCCATTTTCTCTATGGATAACACTCGTAGAGGTGAGCTCTCCCATAAAATCTCCCAACCAGAAACATCAACATAAGTTAAACCACAACATCTCCTTTACTACGCAAAATCTTGATGACAATCGTGGAAAGATTACCAAATTTGAGTCACATTCTAACCAAATAAATCAATCCATGACAACCTTTCCTTCATTGTTGGAAACCTAATCCTACGAGATTATCATTCATTGTGTAAACTATTGTAAATATTTAGTTGTAGGGAAATTAAAAGTCATAGGAAAATGAAACGTACCTTTGGAATATGAAACCAAAGCCCACCTTACCTTGTATAAATCAATGCTTCTGGTTCAATGGAAATCATGAAACTTGGAGTCAATCCTCGGGCCAGACAGTGTTATAAGAGCATGTCGTTATTTTCATAAATCCATGAGTGTTGGAAGTTTTCCTTCTGTTCTTCATTAGTTTTCCGTAGAACTACCTTCTCCTCAGTCTACCATTACATCCTCCTTAGTCTGACATTGCTCTCCACAGTCAAGGTATCGGTTAAATTGTTTTTGTGTGAAGCCCTATTTTTCTTGAATCCTCACACTATATCCTATGACCTAGTGCCTTTAGTTTTCCATGGCCATTTCTCTTAATCTACATTTTACCTATGGTGACCCACTTTTCTTCCCTGTTGTGCCTGTTGTACAATGCGTCTTACTGCACATGTGAACCATAATTCCACATATTCCAAATCGTTTATTCCTCTCTATGTTTTTATCTATGTGAGTCCTCTCCATCTATGACAAGTTGAGGCATCTCTCCATGATCCAGGTGGATATTGGCGGCGACCCACCTCTTCCAATTGGCTCAAAACAGTCTTCTAGCAATTTTGGTAATTTACTATTTTTAGCAGTTTTTCAGGCCCTGAACTTCCGAAGCCGTTTTGAGGCCCTAAACGACCCTTTTTGGCGATTGGGGGGGCCAAATGGTTGCCGACGACATGCATTTGGCCCTAGTCAAAAGTTGTAAATCTCGGATAGACCTTTCCAATGGGATACCGAGCGCCCCAAACGGAGATCTTATGCAAAAGTTATGACCCCAGGAAGTTGACTGTTCAACTAACCACCTTGGGGCCGCAAACTTTATGACGGTTCATCTTCTAGGGTTAGGTTTTTGGATGTTTGGGATTCTTTCCCTCATGCTTATGATAAATAGGCCCTTTGGGCCTCTCTTTGTATTCATCTTGGCACGAATGAGCATAGCGGCCACATCTTTTCTCAAAGATAGCTACCACCATTCCAGCTATTGTATTTTACAGTCTGTTCTATTTCCGCTATTTAATAGAATATGTGTTTACTGTATCACTGTGTTCTTGAAATATATCTCTGTATATGATTATGTAGCTACTCTTTCATTTCGTTCCCACGTAAATCCGGATTAGTGGTATCAGAGCGGTCTGCTCTTTGATTGTTTCTCGGTGCATGTCGCCGACGAGGTCAGTATACAGAGAGTTGGGTCTCGAACTAGTTTCACTTGGGGAAGACCACTCTCGCCGCCCCAAACAACCTCCCATGGCGGAAGAAAAGAGAGACGACGGAGCAGTAGATCCTATCAAGTTGTTGCTCGAGGAAGCCCTCACACGACAGAGGAACGAGATGATGGATAATTTCACCCAGGTCCTTCGACGCATGCCGACGACGACAGATACACCTTCAACAAGCAGTCGTTTCGGAGATGCGACTCCATTCAAGGTACAAGTTAACTTTGATATCACTTTATTTGAAGGCCAGATCGATGCCGATGCCATAGATGAGTGGTTGAATCTACTAGAAGGATATTTCTCTGTCCACAATTTTTTCGACAGGGAAAAGATCATCATTGCACTCCTCAAGGCTTTCCCCCATGTCAAAAATTGGTGGGAAACTTATTGTGAGAAAAACTCATCAGACGAGTCTGGATGGTTTGATGCCAATCCCACTTGGGCATCTTTTATAGATGTCGTGAAGGAACAATATTACCCTGTGGGAAACTATGATGACCAGTACACAAAATGGACCACTCTGTGTCAAGAGAGGGACCAAACGGTGTCGGAGTACACCAACAACTTCCATACCTTGCACACAAAGCTGGGTATCAAGGACTCCGAGCGGCACCTAGTACTGAAATATCCCAGTGGCCTACACCGGTACATACGAACAGAGATGGATTTCTTGGAAATATCTTCACTCGGATCCGCCTATCGATATGCCATCAAAATCGAGCAGAAATTTCAGCAAAAGAACAAGCGTGACTTTAGACCTGTGCAGAAGCAGGGCAAGGAAAACTTTGGCTAGCAGAACATGGGGTAGGGAAAGGACAACCAGTCCCAACCACAAGCGAAGAAGGGTAAAGAAAAGACAAAGAAGGACACTGGGAAGTGGTGCGAGTTCCACAAAAGCCACTAGCACAACATTGATGATTGTCGCTCAAAACAGTCATTGGTGGTTGAGATCAAAGTTTCAGAATCAGATCCCAGTTCCGATTCTGACTCGGAACCTGATTTCACAACCACGAAAAAAGGGAAGCAGATCATTGATGCAGAACCCAGTTCCGTTGTTGCCACCACACAAATTCAACCAGAGGAACCTGAAGAGTCAGAGGCAGAGGAGCACCTTTGCCACTCACAGATGTGGGTGAAGGGAATTCCCCTACACTTTGTTGTGGACAGCGGCAGCTAGAAGAACCTAATCTCAGTAGAAGTCATCAAGAGATTGGAGCTACCAATAACACCACACCCACAACCATACACCATTGGATGGCTAAGCCAAGGCCGAGGGATCTGCGTCAGCCACCAATGTTGCCTACCATATGGCATCAAGCCCTTCAAAGATGAGGTATTGTGTGATGTGGTCCCACTTGAAGTATGTGATGTTCTTTTAGGATAGCCATATATGTGGAAGCGTCATGCTGTATATGAATCATGACCTCGTAGTGTCATTGTCACTTTGGGAGGAAAACTCTATCGGATACCAGAGATAGTTGGACCTACCCCAACCGAGCAGGGCAGGAAGATAATCTCCCACACTGGGAAATTTTTCCTATTCGCAATTGCCACTGAAGGAGAACATCAGATCGCAGAGACAACCACAACCTCTGCACGTTATCCTTCTACTCAGGAGAAACAAGAAGAACACAAATTCAGTGTAGCGTCGCCTATTCCGGTACCTCTACAGTGCAAGGCCACACATTCAAGGTGCTCCTCCAAAAAGAAACCATCCACACCGGTGCAGACCAAGGATACCACAACAACCAAAACTGTTGAACAGCTCCAGCGCATCCATCAACAACAATTACAACCCTCTAAAGATGTCAAAGTAAGGCAACCTTTCCACTTCAGCAAATGCCGCACCAACAACTCAACTCGACACACAGCTCGACATATGAAAAGGGATTTGACGCAATGGAGTCCATTGCTTCCTAAGGAGGGAGGATTGATCCAGGTGGATATCGGTGGCGACCCACCTCTTCCAATTGGCTCAAATAGTCTTCTGGCAATTTTGGTAATTTACTATTTTTAGCAGTTTTTCAAGTCCTGAACTTCCGAAGCCGTTTTGAGGCCCTAAACGACCTTTTTTGGTGATTTGGGGGGCTAGATGATTAAGAATAACATGCATTTGGCCCTAGTCGAAAGTTGTAAATATTGGATAGACCTTTCCAATGGGCTACCGAGCGCTCCAAATGGAGATCATATGTAAAAGTTATGACCCTGGGAAGTTGACTATTCAACTAACCACCTTGGGGCCGCAAACTTTATGACGGTTCATCTTCTAGGGTTATGTTTTTGGATGTTTGCGATTCTTTCCCTCATGCTTATGATAAATAGGCCCTTTGGGCCTCTCTTTGTATTCATGTTGGCACGAATGAGCATAGTGGCCACATCTCTTCTCAGAGATAGCTACCACCATTCTAGCTATTGTATTTTACAGTCTGTTCTATTTTCGCTATTTAATAGAATATGTGTTTACTGTATCACTGTGTTCTTGCAATATATCTCTGTATATGATTATGTATCTTCTCTTTCATTTCGTTCCCACATAAATCCGATTCAGTGGTATCAGAGCAGTCTGCTCTTTGATTGTTTCTCGGTGCATGTCCCCGACGAGGTCAGGATACAGAGAGTTGGGTCTCGAACTAGTTTCACTTGGGGAAGACCACTCTCGCCGCCCCAAACGGCCTCCCATGGCGGAAGAAAAGAGAGATGACGTAGCAGTAGATCCTATCAAGTTGTTGCTCGAGGAAGCCCTCGCGCGACAGAGGAACGAGATGATGGATAATTTCACCCAGATCCTTTGACGCATGCCGACGACGACAGATACACCTTCAACAAGCAGTTGTTTCGGAGATGCGACTCCATTCAAGGTACAAGTTAACTTTGATATCCCTTTATTTGAAGGCCAGATCGATGCCGATGCCATAGATGAATGGTTGAATCTACTAGAAGGATATTTCTCTATCCATAGTTTTTCCAACAAGGAAAAGATCGTCTTTGCGCTCCTCAAGGCTGTCCCCCATGTCAAAAATTGATGGGAAACTTATTGTGAGCAAAACTCATCAGACAAGTCTGGATGGCTTGATGCCAATCCTACTTGGGCATCTTTTATAGATGTCGTGAAGGAACAATATTACCCTGTGGGAAACTATGATGACCAGTACACAAAATGGACCACTCTGCGTCAAGAGAGGGACCAAACGGTGTCGGAGTACACCAACAACTTCCATACCTTGCGCACAAAGCTGGGTATCAAGGACTCCGAGCGGCACCTAGTACTGAAATATCCCAGTGGCCTACACCGGTACATACGAACAGAGATAGATTTCCTGGAAATCTCTTCACTCGGATCCGCCTATCGATATGCTATCAAAATCGAGAAGAAATTTCAGCAAAAGAACAAGCGTGACTTTAGACTTGCGCAAAAGCAGGGCAAGGGAAACTCTGGCTCGCAGAACACGGGGTAGGGAAAGGACAACCAGCCCCAACCATAAGCGAAGAAGGGTAAAGAAAAGACAAAGAAGGACACCGGGAAGTGGTGCAAGTTCCACAAAAGCCACTGGCATAACACTGATGATTGTCACTCAAAACAGTCATTGGTGGTTGAGATCAAAGCTTCAGAATCAGATCCCAATTCCGATTCTGACTCGGAACCTGATTTCACAGCCGTGAAAAAAGGGAAGCAGATCATTGATGCAGAACCCAGTTCCGTTGTTTCCACCATGCAGATTCAACTAAAGGAACCTGAAGAGTCAAAGGTAAAGGAGCGCCTTTTCCACTCACAGATGTGGGTGAATGGAATTCCCCTACACTTTGTTGTGGACAACGGCAACCAGAAGAACCTGATCTCAGTAGAAGTCATAAAGAGATTGGTGCTACCAATAACACCACACCCACAACCATACACCATTGGATGGCTAAGCTAAGGCCGAGGGATCCGCATCAGCCACCAATGTCGCCTACCATACGACATCAAGCCCTTCAAATATGAGGTATTGTGTGATGTGGCCCCACTTGAAGTATGTGATGTTCTTTTAGGACAGCCATATATGTGGAAGCATCATGTTGTATATGAATCACGACCTCGCAGTGTCATTGTCACTTTGGGAGGACAACTCTATCGGATACCAGAGATAGTTGCACCTACCCCAACCAAGCAAGGCAGGAAGATAATCTCCCACACTGGGAAATTTTTCCTATTCGCAATTGCCACTGAAGGAGAACATCAGATCGCAGAGACAACTACAACCTCTGCACGTTATCCTTCTACTTAGTAGAAACAAGAAGAACACAAATTCAATGTAGCGTCGCCTATTCAGGTAACTCTACAGTGCAAGGCCACGCATTCAAGGTGCTCCTCCAAAAGGAAACCATCCACACTGGTGCAAATCAAGGATACCACAACAACCAAAACTGTTGAACAGCTCCAACACATCCATCAACAACAATTACAACCCTCTAAAGATGTCAAAGTAAGGCAACCTTTCCACTTCAGCAAATGCCGCACCAACAACTCAACTCGACACACAGCTCGACATATGAAAAGGGATTTGACGCAATGGAGACCATTTCTTCCTAAGGAGGGAGGATTGATCCAGGTGGATATCGATGGCGACCCACCTCTTCCAACTGGCTCAAAACAGTCTTCTGGCAATTTTGGTAATTTACTATTTTTAGCAGTTTTTCGGGTCTTGAACTTCCGGAGCCGTTTTGAGGCCCTAAACGAATTTTTTTGGTGATTTGGGGAGCCAAATGGTTGCCGATGGCATGCATTTGACCCCAATCAAAATTTGTAAATCTCAGATAGACCTTTCCAATGGGCTACCAAGCGCCCCAAACGGAGATCGTATGCAAAAGTTATGACCCCGGGAAGTTGACTGATCAACTAACCACCTTGGGGCCACAAACTTTATGACGGTTCATCTTCTAGGGTTAGGTTTTTGGATGTTTGGGATTCTTTCCCTCATGCTTATGATAAATAGGCCCTTTGGACCTCTCTTTGTATTCATCTTGGCATGAATGAGCATAGCGGCCACATCTCTTCTTAGAGATAGCTACCACCATTCTAGCTATTGTATTTTACAGTCTGTTCTATTTCCGCTATTTAATAGAATATGTGTTTACTGTATCACTGTGTTCTTGCAATATATCTCTATATATGATTCTGTATCTGCTCTTTCATTTCGTTCCCACATAAATCCGAATCACTCCACCTTTGTGTGAAGAGGTTGTAGATGTTCTTTCAGTTATTTGTTTTCTCTAACTTCAAGGGAGAATGTTGATCAACAACCTTGTTTTTTTTACAAAGATTTTCCCTTCGCTTTACAGCTACAATACATATATATCCCATGTGTGTCCCTTCAAATTTTCATTTCACATAGCTTGGATCCAGATTAGATTCATATATGATTGTGGACCCATCCCTTCATCTTAAATATATTATGTGTTATTCCTTATTTTCATCTAAAATAAAGTTGCGTCGTTCAAAACCAAAATCGTTGGCAATGTTTTCCCTTCCCAATTCGCAGAGATCGTTGTAGTTCAGTGTTCTGTGTTGTGAGAAGCAATGTTCTAGAAAATGAAGGAGTCAGATACCTAATCCAAGCACCTTGCCAATGAGATGAGGAATATTTCTTCCAATAAAGGATGGCACCACCAATGAGAACGAGGGATGAAACTTAATCTAGTTCACACTAAGATGCAGTGGCTTAAGAAGCTAATTTGGTGACCGTGTCAACATGATGTTTTTTATCGTATATGATCGCATCAATATTTTTCGTGTTTTGATCCCTTGGATTTCATGTTTTTAGTTTTGTGAGTATTAATGTGTACATTGGTGAAGTGTTTTTCCCTTTTGGATAATTTGGTCGAGGGATTTTATCATTTAATAGTAAATTTAGTTTTGAACCATGATTAGGGTTTCTAGGTGAGGGTTTGCAAAAGATAGAACTGTATTGCATAAATTATATTGGACAAATCCTGTTGCAAACCTCGTTGTATTGAAAAGTGCATTGTAGAGCCTATAGACCTGCACTTTCTTGAGAGTTTTGTATTGTCGAGAGTTTATTGCAGTAGGAAAATCAATATTTTTTTATCATTATTGGATTGGATTGTAAATGGTTGTAGAGACTTAGACCTGCACCTTGTATTATTTGCACTACCTGTTGTAGAAATTGTATTTTTCATTACAAAGTGTTTTGTCAAAAGATGCACTCTTTGGCTTCCATCATCGGAGTAGTGTTCATCGGCAAGGAAAACTACCCAAAATGGTTTAGGAATATCAAGAACATGTTCATCTTCAATGATATATGGGATAGAATTTGTGAAGGAGAAACTATTGAAACAACAAATGGAACTATAACCAGTGCACCAAAAAAAACAACGATAAACAAAGAGCTTGATAGATGGAAGAGTGAAGACAATAAGTCATATGCACTTATCACTGCTACAGTAAGTGAAGAGGTGATTCGGCATATAACACTTGTTAAAACCTCTCATGATGCCTTAAGGAAGTAAAAATATCTGTTTGACTCATTCAGAATTGGAGCTAATTTAGTTGATGTTGAAGCCCTTCAACCTAGAGGTGAAGGACAATGATCCCATGAAAGCAAAATATGGTATCAAAGCAATCATGCATGACATCAATGTTGCTGATGTAAAGGTAGACCTTCCTCTCAGTTCCTTTTTCAAGTTACTCTACCCCACACATTCACACTACCTCGAATAACTTCAAGCTAGTGGTAAATTTGAAGACCTCACTTTTGACACTTTGGTGGAGAAGATTTTGGAAAGAGAGAAAGCCTTCAAAAAGAAGATAGTTTAATCCACTGGAGAGACCTTGTACCTTTCCTAGAAAGGGAACAATCGTTCATTGAAATGATTCTTATAAAGGAGAAAAAAATAAGATAGGGTGTGGAAGAAAGAATTTTAGAGGCGAGGGGTAGAAACAATCACAACAAAGGACTTGATCTTCATTGTGGTCAATGTGGAAAGAATGGACGTGTTGCAGATCATTGTTGGGATCCATGGGAGACAATTAAACATGAATAACTAGATTAAAGAAGACAAAGGTAAAGCTTGCGAGGCTTGTAAAGCTCTTGAATCTGCTCACTTTATTGTTGTGCATTGTAACGTTGGAATAAATGGAGTCCCATTAAATACTTCATTTGCATCTTAGAGAGATACTTGGATGCTTGACATCGGTGCAACCTCCCACATGATATTTAAGAGATTTTTTTTGGTGAATTGGATGACAATGTAGATGGTGTAGTGTATTTTGCAGATAAGTCCAACCTCAAGAGCAAGGGAATTGGAAACTGCATGTGTTCCCTTACTTTATGTTGCATAATGTTCTCTATATTCCAAAGTTGCAAAGAAACTTGCCCCTAGTGCACATTGGATAGGAAAGCCATTCCATCCACATGTTTGATGAGATAATTGAGATAAGGATATCCTCTTACCACTAGAAGATGAGAAATCGTTGAAGTTAAAAGGAACATCTGTAAAGCTCAAAGTTTCCTCTACCTCTCTTAGCATGAACAATGTACATAGTCTTCTAGTCTTGTATGGCATGTTAGATTCTGGAGGTTGTAGCGTATGTTTTTTCTTCGGCGCGTTTCTAACTTAAACGCCTCGGTGCGTCCCCAACCCAAACGCACTGGGACCACCAAAAAAACAATGTCGCACCATGGAAAAAAAAATCAATTAAACAAAACTTATGCGAAGCGCGCAGAAATTTTGTAAAACCGTAACGGTGCGTTGTTGTAACCTTAACGCACCGCTACGTCTCCAAACCAAACGCACTGGGACTGCCAAAAAATAAAGTCGCACAATGAAAAAAACATTAATTAAAGAAAATGCAAAACGCGCAAAAATTTTGTAAGCCCGTAACGATGCATTTTTATAAACTTAACGCAGTGCGTTATGTTTCTAAGAATGCACCGTTTTATAACCCACGCCCCGATATGCCTAATATGAATAAATGCACCGGGTTATTTTATAAAAAAACAAAATAAAAAACCCCTAAACGTGGGTCGTCATTATTAATAAACGCCCCGGTGCGTTCGGTATAATAAAATGCACCGGTTGGTATTTGTTAAAAAATAAAAAGTTAAAAAGTTAAATTTGATTTAAAAACCTGCGTGCGGTGCAGTGTAAATATAACCCACCAGTGCACTCACCTGTCGGGTGCACCAGAATAGGGTTTTATAAAAAAAAATATCGCACTGTCAAAATCATTTTTACTCCACAGTGCTTTTGAGCCATCTGCACCGATGTCGTTCATAACCCACCTAGACGCCCTGCCACCAATGTTCATTCCACCCTTTGTTAACACATTGCTCATTTTTATTGGCTACTGACTAGAGTTAGAATTTTTCCAAATTGTGGGAAAAAATTCAAATTCTCCATACATAGCGAGGATGCCTCCCCAATGCGTGGTTCAGTAGGTAAATTAATTCTTACTTGATAATTTAAAATTTTAGCGGATTAATTTTTGCAATTGAGCCATAATTTTCCCTTTAAAAAAAAATTAAAAAATTGCGTGGTGCGTTCGAGGCGTTCAGCTCGCACAGGATGTCGGTGCACTCTGTAATTTGTTACAGGGTGCACTGTTGGCGGGGTGAGCCGAACGGCTTGAACGCACCACAACATCAGTGTGCTACACTTTCTTAGTGCATGCCGATAACATAAATTCTATTTTTAAAACTAGAAACTAAATATCGGTGTGTTCATTACACATAAGCACACCGACTTTACGGTGCCCTTACTTGTATCAGACGCACCAATATATTACCAGAAAATTGAAAACCCACCTTATGTAGTGCATCTAGTGCACGTCAGCGCACTGGTTTTCGGTGTTATGACATCCTCTAGGAGCACCGTGAACACATTCCCCATAAAACATAAATTAAATAAACCATCGTGCTTTTTACATCATGTCAGCGCACATTAAATGGTGTGTTTACATGGTATAAATGCATTGGTGCTTCTTGTTCAAATCAGCGCACCATCATTCGGTGCTTTGATGTGTTATAGGCACACCGTTGAAACATTTCTTATTGATTATAAAATGAAATAACTTGCGGTGCTTGTAAAGAAAGTAAGTGCACCGGTTATGGTGCGTTAACTTGTTTGGGAAGCACCAATTCATAAACATTAAAAATTTACTACAACATAAAAAATCATAATTCAATGATGCTCCTAGTGCAGTTCAGTGCACCAATTCTCGATTCTTGGATGTGGCATAGGCACACCGTTGAAACAAATTTGATAACGTATTGGTGCGTGTACATCATAGTGCACTGGCTTGATAATAAAATTATAAAATTATAGAAATATATTAATGGTGCGTTGAGTTAGTATAGCACACCGTTGGCGGTGCATTAAATATAAAGGCGCACCGCTGACAGTGCGTTATATTTATATAAGCGCTCCATTTGTCTAAATTTTTATTTTAATGCATATAATTCTCATATAATGTTTTTATATGTATTTTGATGAGACTAGCTAATTCATTTTATATGTGAAACAGATACGTGAGCGTCCTGAAGCCAGGCAACAGCAAGAAGTTCAAGTTGACCAGTATAAGGCAATTGATTCTAACTTTGACATCTTCATATTCGATAGTTGGTTCCTCAATGTGAGAGTCACATTGATGCTACTATGTTCAAATAAATTATTCAGGGCTTTGAACATCTTCGTAGCTATCTTCTTTTGTGAGATTTGAGGAACCAAATGATCTTTGACTGAGTCCACCAAGATTCTTCTTGCTCTGGCATCATTTTTCCTCCATTGAGACTTTCCCTCTTCAGTTTCTGGTTCTGGAACCTTCTCATTGAAAAAATTCAAGAGATCTTTTTCTTCTAATATGAGAAGAACCCTAAACTTCCAAGAGATGAAATTGGAAGCCCCATCCAAACGATCTTCAAACTTCATTCTAATCATCTTGACTACAGATCTAAACCAGAAACCCTAGTAGGAGCTAGGTAAAAAATGAAGTTTGGATTCTTGAGAAACTGAATCCACAAATGGATGCACCCTATCAAGGCGAGTTGAGTGGAGGTAATATCGAATCAATTATGTGGGATAAGCACCACACAATGTGAAACCCTAATTTTTGTTGCAGCTATAGAATTAGGTCAAAAAATGAAACTTTTCATAATTGAAAATTTCCTTCACCAACATATGCGCCTTCCCTAGGGAGAATCTTTCAATGCTCTTTTCCAGCCGAAGTGATGAGGGAAGGCCTCCGAATGTGAAACCCTAGCTTCTAGCAATGGCTTCTTCTAGTACTACTATGATACCATGTTAGATTTCCATACACTTATAGCAATATACTTTAATTACATATAAACAATAGGATCACTGGAAGAAAGACAAATCACATAAATAATGAACACGAGAATTTATCCTGGGAAACCCAATAGGGAGAAAACCCAACAATCTTCGTATAGATATGATCAATTCTTAGAACGAAGTACAAGAATAAGAGAGAGAAAAATGGAAAATCTCTCCGAGTGAAAATCCCAAAGATACTTCTCCTTGCTGCAGATGGGAACTTCTCCTCTAGTAGTGCGAACTAGCTTATGATGAGTGTGTGACCAAATGAGGCACTTGTCCTCTCTATTTATACACTTGCAAAACTGACTTTTTCTCTAGCTGGGCCGACTTGTCTAACTAACAATGCCGACTTGACTTGGGGACAAATAAAATAATGTTTATTAATTCTTTTCTTTGTGTAAGTTATCCCCAAGGTTTACAATGATTCTTTCCAAGGTTTTACATGATTAATTACATCAATATATTCTCCCATAGGAGGTAAAATAAAATACAATAAGAATGACTTCCGAAGTTTCAAAAATTCCAATAAATCTAGGCCATTAAACCACCCGAGAAAAGGAAGCTCCCATAGGGCTCTAGTCTCACTCAACCCAACCCATTACTTTCATGACATAGTCAATCCACTCACTATTGAGCACTACAAGCCCTGATGTAGACATCCAGTGCCATGGCACTCTTCTCCTTCACAACACAAGGACAATCTTCCATTTCTCTTCTCCACAATATTTCAAGTATGTTCTTCCCTTCCAATTAAGGAAGAAAGAATCTAATATTGTTGGTTTCCAACTTCAAATGAACTAGAGGAGAACAATTGGCTCAAATTGTCCATGAACAACACTCCATGGTTGGAAGTTCTAATGGTGTTTGTTTCAATTGTTGTGGACATCCCACATATGTTTTTCCCTCAAAAACATCCCATTTCCTCTTATTTCTCATCACCAAGTCTTTAACTCTACATGGACTCTTCCCAACCATAATACCATGGGGTTATCTCCTCATTTGCAGGCATAACAACCATGGTTTCACACATGTTCCTTCATGAAAAAGGATATGAAGAACATTCAAATGGGAGAATGGAGAATCTTCATGGGACAAGAATGCTCCCAATTCGAATGGAACATTGTCAGAATGATCCATGCATGAGGGTACACAATGGTTTTTCCTCAACGGTTTGCATAAGACAGTGTCCCCTACCCAAGAAGCACGGGGAAACATCCAAAGAACCACTCAAGTAAAAAATTGATGGGAAATGTTTGCAAATAAGCATGAACAAGGAAGATTGTAATAAAAAGGACAAGTGTCGGGTCATATCACCAATGCACCCACTTTCCTCTTCCCCTCATGTGGTATCATTGCCCCTTTGTTACTTTTGAAGCAACATTTTCAATGGATATTACATTATTATGTATTTCCTTTTATTTATGCATTTTTATAATATAAGCACACCACATAAAACATCAAAATCACACTATAATCCTATCCCACCATGAGAACTCATATGCAATCAACAGTTGAGCCTTGCCTATGAGATCCACAATAGGAATATTTATAATGAATTTACAATATTTACACACGGGTCATTATAAATCAATGCACATGGATTGCCTCCTATAACATAACCTCATCATTCAAATAATGCATGATTTAACATATTATATTTCGTGGATCAAATATGGGGTATTGCATCCCCTCCCCCTTGGAATAACACTATCCTTGGCGAATCAAGTTTTTTGCAACAATGAGAGCACATCTTCATTCCTTAGTCTCATTTGCAATCATATCCTCTCTATCGCAAAATATCTTTGTTGCCTATCTTGGACAACAATGTGTAGCAATTCCTCACCACCATGAGATGCTTTCAAGGCATTAGCATTTCAACATATACTTATAGAAATGATAAAAGGAAAACATAATTTCCATAGTCATTTCCATGCTTAATTATTCAATCCAAAATAATTTCAAATTCATAACTAAAGCACATATATTATTCATAGTACAAGATATTGTATGCAACTTCAACCCAATACTTATATGTATAAATATATGCTCACTTCATATGGTTGCACATGTGATATTCAATTTATTTTCCTCTCCAACACACCCACAATATTTTTCCTCTTGATCTGAACCAACATTTGTCATGAATTACATATAGCATATTCATTCAAGTCCCATCCTCCTTGCAAGAACTCACCTTTACAATATCAAGCATCCTCTTCTCTACTAAACAATTTGTTAGGAAATCCATCATTTCCCAAGGCTTTCACATACAGAAGAGCACAAGCTTCCAAGTTTTATTGTCATGGCATACCATTGGAAACACCAAAACAATCATTATCTCAAAGGGATCAAGGCATAGTGCATGGTTCCACTTTCACCATAGTAACATCCTCCCCGTCCTTTCAAGATTGTAGAATCCACCATCTCTCGTCACTAGATAATAATGCCATATCACTTGCATCATAGACATATAATTACCATGAGATATTATCAACAAATTTTCAATCATAATTTTGAATTAGTCTATTATAGTTTTGAATTTTGAGAGAGCTTTCATTCAACCAAACAAAACATGAGTATTCATGCATGACACTACATCCATTGCTTCATTCCCATCAACGCATGAAATGATAATGGTAATGAAATCATTTTCATCATATTTACGTTATTAGTACATGCATTCTCATGATGTAGTCAACATTTGTAATTACAACTAAAATCAAGCATATGTGCAAAGATTTATGTATGCATAACAACAACTTGCACATTCACATAGTCTATTTATGCACGTTTACATGACATCGAATAACATACCATGGTGTTATGCAATTCACCATGACAAGCTAGAGAGATTAACCAATACCTCAGCACATCATCCAACTTCCTTAACAAATATTTTCAACAATCTAGAGACCTTCGTCTTCAACCAAACACAACACAAGGGATGACCATTCCTTTCTTTGCTCAATAATCCATCAAGAGCCCTTTCCCTTCAATGTTCTTTAGTGAAAGTTAGAAGGTTATAGAGAAAAACACTGATACAAGCAAGGAGATCACTCGATATATGTGTTGAAATATATTTTTCCTCAAGTCCAACAACAACATGATATCACACATGGCCATCTCACATGTCATTTCTTTTGAAATTACAAGCATAAATATTGAATTGCATTGGTTATGTTCTCATAACCAGTGCAACACATGCATTCTACTTCATTAATGTATCAAAGTGTTTTGACAATTTTACATGTTTGAGGCTTCTTTCCTTTACCATACCCCAACCCAAGTATCAATCACATGTATGCATTTGGATATCACTAAGTGCTCAACTATACTATCAAATATGACTCAAGGAATCCTTACATAAATTTCCTCCATCACATATGTAATATTGACATGGTTCATCCTACATCTATGGCTGCGATCAACATCTCTATCATTACCTATTCAGGGTGTCTTAATGGAGCTTGCAACATTCCTTCACCAACCTCTTAACAAGTAGCTTCATGTCCTTATTTACTCCTTGTTACACAACCAATAACACCCACAATTAGTCATCATGCAACATTTAGTTCATATTAACAACAAATAAGCCCATGAATGTCTCTATTGTGCACATTATTGCATATTTATCCTTCAATATGTTCACTAGGGCATATACGTTTCAACATATCTCCTCTCTTGCATTCAGGTGATTTAATTATGTGCACATCATCACATTTCTGAAATTAGAATAGAAACACATGGTGATAAATGAGTTTAGTAAAACTTTGTTCCACTCTTGCATTCATAGAAATTAAGGTGATTTAATTATGTGCACATTGTCACATTTCTCAAATTAGAATAGAAACACATAGTGATAGATGAGTTTAGTAAAACTCCCTTCCAATCCCTATGCCTAGGAAGGATTTCCATAGTTCATCATTGATCTAATTCATAGACATACTGCGAGTCACACACATAAAAAACATCAACTATACTTTTCTCACCCAAGCATCATTTCTTAAAGAGTATACACATGTATACCTACTACTTAAAACAACACAACTTTTCTGAAAGCAAAATAGAAGGCTAAAATGAGAAATTCCCTTTATGTTGTTACCAGAAAAACTAGCAGGGCCAGTGTCCCATAGAAAAATGTAGGGAGAGTGTGACCACTATCACCTCAGTCACACCTCCAACATCTTAGGAGTGTCATAACCTCCAAGGGGAGAGCCCTTTAGATGCTCTGCAAGACACTTAAGAAACAAGACTATGTCTTCTACACAATGATGTTAGTGACCAATGCCTTTAACAAATCAACTTGAGAATGAAAAAGACATACTATGTAGAAATTAATCTTGTAGGTGCAAATAAGTATATGAATCTCATTAACTAAGTCTTGTAACCATTCAACTATAGGTGAAGATAATGCTAATGTATCAATGCCAATATTAAGAGATCATTCACAAATCATTTATTGTAGACAAGTAACCAATCAATAAACAAAGCAAATGCACTGTTGTATCAATGTAAACAAGGGCATTCAATAATAAATTTAACAAACAATTTATGAGAGCAACATATATCCAAGACAATGTAATCATTCACCATCCAATAAACAAGAGTGTACACCATCCAATAAACGAAGTGTAATGACTGTAATAGCAATTGTGGGCAGTCCTCTTTATGACAGTACTTATAGCAACAGTGTAGCAACATACAATAAGCCAAAGGAGATGTGTTAAACATGAAATTTATGCACTTAGTATAGATCAAAACCACTTCAACTTACAGTTCCTTTTAGCAGTATAATCAGTGTTTTCAAATCTGATATATGTAATTTTCGTGATGCATACAGAGTTGAAATCAGTCGTTAGTATAGGAAATTCAGACCTTTACTTTACCTCGTTTTCCAAGAACATTGACTGCCCTTAATGTCATTCTGTGTTGGTTTTGTCACAGGTTTAAGGGCTACCAACTTTATGTGATAGTCTGCAATTTGTTACAGACTTAAAGCGGCAGTAAGAGGGATGCTAACAAGTTGTTAGGAGGATTGTTACAACCTATTGTGGACTGCAAAAAGGGAGGCCAAGTGTTGGATAAGGAGAGGAAGAGGGAGGCAATAAGCTTAGTAGGGGAAGTTTTAGGTCTAGTTAGGGCAGTAGTTAGGGTTAAGACTGTTTTTAGGGATTTTTTTTAGGATTTAATATTTTTTTTTGGTTTTTAGGGCTTCCTAAAATTTCTCCCTAGGGTTTTTAGGGATAAAGAATGCAGATTGAATTTGTAGGAGGGAGGACCGAAATTTTAGGGAGGCCTAAAATTGATTTTTTATTTTTATTTTTATTTTTAGGGTTTCAAACATAAAATTGCAGACCTTATTCTAACCCTATTTCTACCATGAAAATGCAAAATTAAATATGAAAATGCAAGTGAAATTTAGTAAAAGTTGATAACTAGGGTTTTTATGAATGAGACCCTTAACCCTAGTCCTAAAGGAAGGTGACCAACCTTCCTCTTGGAGTAATTTCTCCTTGTCTACTAAACTAGGGATTCCTATAACAACCTCTAGGGTTCATTGTAAGAGCCTAATCTAGGGAAAAATTGGAGATCCAAGGATAAACTTGGAAAAACCTCCTCTAGGGAACGTTTTCCACCATTCAAAGAGGATAGAAGGTAGACAAAGTCCCTATTCAGAAAAAATGCAGCCCTAGAGACACCATTCAATCATTCAAGAAGCAAGAAATTTACCTACCTTTCACCAAGCAAGACTAAAAAGGACTAGACTTACTTGACCATGTGTTCTTCCAACAATTCCAGCATCCACCAAGCATGAGCAAATCAAAGACAACATCCAACTTCATCCACAAGAGCAAAGAAATCATACTCCAAGAGGTGCGCATCACTCCACAAGAGCTATCTAGAGTAAAAGAGAAACATATTTGAGTTTTATCCCATGAGTTATTATTTACAAATGGAGTGAGGAGATGTATTTATATGTTTCTCAACTTACTTTACAAAAATAACCAGGCTGATAGGCCAAATAAATGTCAATGTAAAAATATAACATGAAATAATATAAAATAATCTAAAGATGGCCTAAAGTAGGCTTAAAGTAGGCTACTTGGGTTATTTCCCCCATAGGTGCATAAAAATTGCTAAAAATGCTTGAAACTAAGCAAAAAGCTCCACTCTAAAAGGTGTAATGAGCAGGGAGGGATCATTATGCCCCGTCTAACCCCAATAATGTTGAAAATCCCTCAACGTCCCCCCTTTGTGAGCCTGTGGGCCCAGTGACCAAGGATTACATCATCAAGGAAACTGCACCAACGAGAGAGGGCGCTCTGCTAGAAAGGGACCAGGATGGGTGCATAAGCTGACCTGAAGGAGAGGAAAGAGCCTCAAAGCTGGAATATAGTCACCAATGTAAAAAATAAACAGGGGGTCATGTGACCCAGTGACCTACCCCTAGGAGCCTTAGACACCAACCTCAAGGCTACAAGCCCTAGAATGAGGCAGTCTACAATGCCACTTAGCCATAACTCTCCTAAATGAGGGACCAAAGGATACAACCATAACCACCATCTCAGAAAGTACTGATAGCACCCCATCATGACCCTGCAAAAAAAAATATGAACCCTCTCCTTGGGCAAACATCTGAAGGTGTGCTGGCACTGGTACCACGTAACAATGGTCGTAGTTGTGTTGGTGGCCATCTCCATCTCTTGGCACTTCTCCATTCCTTGAAACTTTGTGACTTCTCAGGATTCCTTCAGATTCCATTCGATTCTCAACAGCTTACTCTTCCTTTCCTCAAGCAGTGCCAACTGAAGCATAACTCGATCGTTTATAATTAGTTTCTTCCTGTGCAAGGTGAAGTTAGCTACTTACTTTACATTTTGTACACATAAGTTGTTGGTTCATATACTACAACTAATTATCATGATTGACACCATGCACATGGCTTTGAATGGTGCCATCATGAAAAATCATGATGCTCATCATGATCTACATTTCTTTAATACAATTTTCCCATTGAGATAATGAATCCATTACATGCATGCATGCCATGCTCTCATTAGTTGTTGACCATTCTATTGGTCCATCATTGGTTGTAACCTTAATCGAACATGGCATTCTTTCCATTTCCATTCCCAAAGTAGTAAGTTAAACAACTGGATGGATGTGTAACCCAAATGTCTTGCTGCCTACCTTCCTTCCCTGGAGGTAAGGTTCTTATAACCATGTGCATTCATAGCTCTTCTCTGCAATAGAATTTCAAATGACAATATTAGACTAATTGACTGCATGCATTTCTTGCTAAGTCACCAACAACCTTTCCCTTGTCATGCTTGACCTTCAAGTCAAATCTGCTAGGTATGTCCAGCCATCCTCAGTCCAACATTCAACTTGTTAATTGACAACCGCCTCAGACTGCCATGCTCTTTCCCAACCAATTGTGCCTCCGCATCACTATGCAAGCACCCTTATGACAAAAATGCAGTCATCCTCCATTTTTTAATCTAGTATGCTCATACTTCAACATAGATCTATTTCGTGAGTCAACCATATTGACAATTACCTTGTCAAGTCAAGCCCTAAGGCTTCGTTATGTAAGTACTCCACAGGGGGCATTTTCCAAACATGAATATTCTCCCCTATTATATTTTGAAATAACTTTCAAACGCCCATACTCTACCCCATTCTGATTTTCCAAGTTCAGAGTTACAACACCTATAAGTCTATATCTCACACATTTTCTGCTTTTCGCTGGTGCAAACCAATGCTGGAGACTAATTTCAACCACCGGTGGAAGCAATTCAGGCAAAAACTAAAAAACATTTGTATCGGGCACTGATAGTATTCTCATGTGTGAACACTCGACAACCATTGTCTTGACAATTGTTGTTTATGTGAGCTTTTACATCTTTTTGAAAATGGCAATTTGCATCTTTCGACACTTTGTGTTTAGTGTCATAAAATTTGTCAAAATTTGCTATATTGCAAACTCTAAAGCGCTGAAATTTTCACTAGGACGAAGTTGTCCAAATCACTGAAGAGATGAATGTCGACTAAGAATATTTTTCCAGATTTGTTGTTTCAGGTCACTTTTTCTAAACATGCAATTTCGAAAACTAAGTTTCTATTTGCTACCTATCATAGAGATCAACCTCAGTTGGGAGGGGATTTAACCTGGATTTTGATCTTCACAATTTCAATGGGTTCAAGCACTCCATACGTACGATAATAGTTTTGTTAGAAAGGATTTTCAGAAAAATATTGCATGCCACCTCTTAGGTGAAGACCGAAATGCAGGGTAGATTCAGGCCCGGTATTTTTCTCCCATGCCCTTCATGAGAGTAGACCAATGCACACTACTTCTTATAGAGATTTCTTCAAATGGTTGGCGAGCATCAGCAAAACTGTGCTGCATTGCCACACCTAATAACACCCCTCCACATTTGGCTGGAGGAGCGGAGAAAGATAGGAAGAGAAGTTATATTGGGCATAAAATCCTCTAAATCATCAATTGAAGAGTCTGTCACAACCTTAACAAGAATAACCCTTCACCAATACAGTGAACTCCGATCCCTCCATTTCGGCTTCTTTTGAGTTTCCCTGCCATGGGATAAAAGGGCGCCAACATCTTGCTCAGAGATTCCTTGAAAATGTCCATTGGAAAAAAATCGGGGTTGCCATTGGGCTTGTAGGAAGACACTGTTAAAGTATGCATCCTCGGAACCATTTGGTTTGTATTTGAGTTTGAGGGAGTCTTCCAATTTTGCCTACCAACACAATAAATAAATTAGATAATGTCTATATGTTTATAGATTTGATATATCATCGTGCTTATAATAAATATCCAAATAACCAACAAATCCAGGAAAATCGCGATTGTTGCTGCAGAGGAAGTGGCATAGCGGGGAAAAATGCAAACCTCTTGTGCAATGTCCTGTACCTAAGGGTTTTGCCTAACTAGAAACCCTCAGGATACTGTATGCTACATAGTGAATAAACAAAATTCAGAAAAATTAGTGCGAAGCGTCCCATTTCGATCATCAATGTAACGGCCATAATGGTAATTGCGTCCTTTTTAAATTACTGCATTTAAACAAAATGAATCATCTATAAATCCGGTAATCCTGAACCTCTGAATAACCCAGAGCAAACAAAACAGTGGATGTATGTTTCTCTATAGAAAAATGCTAAATAGATTTGGGGTTTAAAATGAAAATAGAAAAAACGGGGTTAAAAATGCACAAGAAAACCATCCAAGACTTCCACTTGCCCTCATCCATATATAAAACCAAAGGAGCATAAAGGCCATAAATAACAAAATCTCTGTATTATCATGAAAGTAGTGTTGCTGCATTAACACAACCCAGACCTCAAGAAGACTTGGTCCACTGCATTGTCGGGGGTACCGAGCCTGCCAGGTTTTGAACTTGGTTCATCATTGCTACAAGCACTAACTTGCTGCCAGACCACAGCCTGACAACAGTTATGTAAGAGGCCACCTTATAAAAGAAAACCCACATCTTGTATATAACAATATTCATAACATTCAACGAAAAATCTTTCCTGAATCTTCTCTCATCCCGTTAGCGAGTTCTTACAGTGAGCATGCTTTAAAGATGTTTGAGTTCTCACAGTGAGCATGCTTTAAAGAAGTTTATAACAAGGAATTTAATTGCAGTAAAGATGCTGTTGTATGTATGAATTTCTGGTATATCAATTACACAGCTTATTTTATATCAGTATGACTTTCTAGAGTGAT
Source organism: Larix kaempferi (assembly GCA_027924585.1). Lineage (NCBI taxonomy): Eukaryota > Viridiplantae > Streptophyta > Pinopsida > Pinales > Pinaceae > Larix > Larix kaempferi. The sequence goes on from BSBM01000299.1 coordinate 21,456,781, forward strand.
GATGCTATTTTTGAATTTTCTGCTGCATTCAGGTGGTTTTGAGGAGTTTGGCTTGATGGGGGGATTTGGTCAAGGCAATAAGCCTACTGCTGTTATTGGAGAGGTTGCTGATGATTTGAATCTTGATTTGGTAGTGATTAGCATGGAATCCTTCTCACTTAAAACATGTCGATGGGAATTTGTTGGCAGAGTTCATTCCCTGCCCCGTTCTTTTGCTGCCACTGTAGTTTGAGTCTTGCACGGCTGATTGAACTAATTTAAAATTGCTGATTATGAGGAGCAGATTACAAGCAGCATCTTTTTTCGTGAAGGTTGTTTTTGATAGGTGCGTATTTCCCAAGCACATCTTGTCCAAAGAAGGATATGGAAAAGAGTTGAGGAATGGAAGGGTTTATCCCAAACTACAGAGATCTTGTGCAATTCGTCTGAATTACAGAACAAATTTTCATGTAGGGAGAGATCTCATATGCATTTAAAAGGTTATGGTTCTGGGGTCAAAAATGTCATCCTGTCAGGTATTATTTTTCCACCCTGCCCTTTTTTGTAAAAAGAGGACAATCAATGCAGTAGTAGACTATGCTTCAGCTCTTTCTCCCATGGCCGTGACTTTAATTTGTCAATGTACCCTTTTTTGTAAAAAGAGGACAATCAATGCAGTAATAGACTATGCTTCAGCTCTTTCTCCCATGGCCGTGACTTTAATTTGTCAATGTACTAGGTCGTTGGACTTATGTCAGATCAAGTAATGGCTTTTGAATCTAAGGTGTTCAATAAGCACCTCGCAGTGCAGCATTTAATGCTATTACTCCATGGATATGAATTGTTGGATCAAATCTAACTGTTCAAATCCCTGCAACAGCAGCATTAAATGCTGCGCTGCAGGGTGCTTATTGAATGGCGTAATCCAATAGTGCGAGGCATTGACCAATGCTAATGAGACTATTATATGACTCTTCAAGCAATCCTTGAGAGGAATAAAACTTATAAGACTTCAGAGCCAGCATCTGAGTTTCTTATACTGTCAATAAGGACAATAAGGAGTATATTTAATTAGGTTCTTTGCATGTAACTGCTTTGTGGGGAGCTGTATAAGGGCTAACTAAAATGCCCCAGACTCGCCGGAATCCGGCAGAGCAATTCTTGCCAAAATTGCAATTTGGAGTGTTCAGATCGCAATTTCGGCGATCTGGGTAGTTTTAAAATTGGGCAACTAGTCTAGGAAGACAATCCCAATTGCTGAAATTATAAAAAATGCGAAAATAACAATTTCCAGCAAAAATTTTAACCGGGTTTGAACCCAAAATCGCCGGAAAAGCGGGGCGTTTTGGTTGTCATTTATCCTACGTGGCTTTGTGGGCTAGCTTAAGTGGAGTGCTTTGAGCTTAATGTAGGAGGTATCAGGGTCTGTTCCTTGGGTTAATTGTGTATGTTGTGTTTCTCACTTTATGTCACTGCTAGGTCAGGGGTTATAATCAATGCCGATAGCTTTGCATTGGATACCATGCATGAATGTGAGGAAGTAACCTACCTTGAAAAAATCTACCTTGTACTTTCAACATTAATTGTCTATTTCAATTGCTTGTAACCTATTTTTAGGAATACTGAGCCACCAGTTTAAAACTAATTGATACAATATTGTAGTCAATTTGGTTCCTTATGAAAAGAGACGCCCTTTTGATCAGTTGGTTAAGTCATAAAATGTTGATACAATATTGTAGTCATTTTCGTCCCTGGTGAAGAGAGACGCACTTTCGATCAGTTGGTTCAATAACAAAATGTCTAGATGCTCATGAGCATTTCAAATTGAATACTTCACAATGAAACTGTGGTATCCTATTAATTAAAATTTGAAATTTCAAATATTGCATGAAGTGAAACACGAGCTTTCAATTTGATTTTGATGTCGAGATGGTAATAAGATTCGGCTTTATTGGTCTTTGTTGCAGGGATGTTCAGCAACAGTATGAAATTCAGTGAATTTTTCTTACAATACGGGTTTGGTATGGTCATCACAAGTTTGACTATTTTTTTTAACATACTTCATGTCTTGCATACCAATTAATCTATAAACTAAAAGGAGCCTCAAAACCTCAGAAATATCTTTAAAAACCTATAAATATAATGTAAATCACTAAATTTACAAAGAATAAATTAATTTTTCTTCAATTAAAATTGAGTATTCAAACTTCAAAGTATGCACTTTGGATATCTATTCAATGTTTTGGATATATATCTAATTGAATTTTAATTTTTTATATGTATTTGAATCTGGTTACCATCGGTGATATTGAGTATTTGAAAGTATGTATTTTGTATATGTATTCAATGTTTGGATATATATTTACATTAATATTTTTTGATATGTGATTATTGTATCAACAGTAATGAGGTGTTTTATAGTTTAGTATAGGGATGTCAGAGCATAAAATAAAAACTTAAAACTAAATAAAATGTTATTAAAAAAATCCATCTTGGCTGATAAAATAAAAAAATAAAAATCAGCATAGATCCATCTTAAACCCAGATCTATCAAACATTGAGAGGGATCAAATTTCTTAAGGTGTAATTTTTTTCCGCGTAATAGATCCAGGTTTAAGATGGATATAGGCTAACATACAATATTACCATGCTTTTTATTTGTGTAAGGGAACATAAACCTGAAATAAAGACACATTCTTGGGTGCGCACGATATGAACACATATTGAGTTGGGGTCTGGGGATACTAATCCAAGATGAAGAATGTATCTCCATCTCATGTGTAGGCTTATGAACACTTATGTTTACTCATGGCATGAGACAAGGGAAGGCATCGTGTCCTTGGGATAGAATCTAGGAATCCCTTTGAATCATCAATCAATTGATTGCTTGCATTGTTATTACATTATTGAATTGTAGAAGTTGCACATTTGTTTTCTAGTAAATTTCATATCAGATTTTATAAGTATTGAAAAACTACCTTTAATCAAATTTAACATAATATGCACATGCTTTTACTTTGCATAATCACAGTTTGAGATTAGACGGTGGTGGTGTTAATTGTAGTTGCTTTCTTTCAAACATACGATCAAATAATGATGTTTATACTTGAGCAACAAGATATTCAGTGCATAATTTTATAGCGTATGGTTCATAGATTCAATGCAGAATTTCATAGAATATGGCTGTAGTAGTAAATTTATTTGACATGCTATAGCATCTTTGATAGCTTTTCATGTTTAAGAAATCTTCCCGAAACTTTTATGATTGGAGTAGTTTTTTCATATTTCTCTATTATTTATTTTATTTAGTCATTTAAACACGTCATTTAGTGAAAGCTCAATTAGTTTTAATTTATAATTTATTATTCAATCAACTCTATGAATCCAAAATAAATCCATAGCAAATAATAACAAGATCGAAGATGAACAGAGCAGAGGAAAAGAGTTGAAGCATGTGCAAAGCAACAGTCTGTTACTCCACTTTTGGCATTATAGAAATAGATTTACAATTACAAAATCTATTTCCCGCTAAAATGCCTACCTTGACATTGTTGTGAAGACTTATTATGTATCTTTAAGAGGAATTTATAAATTCATTATGGTGAGAACAAGTTGAAGGCCATGTTCCCACTACTTTGAGGCTAACATCAGTGGCATTCATGCCACTTGATAACAAAGATAATGAGAAGATGAGAGAGCAAGCTTCTTCATGACCTCATTGGTGTGGGGAAAAAGATCAAGGACTATGATCTACATGGAGTTCTCATGGTAGGACCTTCATCATGTCTTATAATCTTGCGCTTATCTTTTGTTGATAGATGGTAGTTTTGAAATGCCTTAAATTTTATGTTTTAGTCATTGCATAAAATATTGTTATTAGACGAGAAAGAAGGGAACTAGGCAATGTACTACTTCACTATAGAGGATGCTATACACATACCTCCAAGACAAGCTTTGATTGGAAGAAATAATGGTTCTAGCTAGAAAAGCATGAATCATGGATTCCAAGAGATGCATCCTCGATTGGAACAAACACAAAATCACTAGACAAAGGAAGACAAAAGATCATTGGTCATTTGAGAGCTTTGGAAAGAGAGAACAAAATCCTAGGAGAAGAAATTGTATTGCTTTCACAAAATTTTGCAAAGATCAAAGGAAAAATATTTTGGGAGATGGGAAACATAAATGTTATTGAAGGGAAATTGATGACCTCCAATCATGTAACACCCTATATTTTGATTAGGCATATTTATCATTTAGACACACTGTACTTTATTTGCTTATTATCTGTTGAACTCAGCTCGATTGAGTAAACTTTATTACGACATGATGGACCCAAGTATATGATGTTACTGTGTTTTATGATTTCACTATGATTATGATGTTGCTGTGTTTTATGATTTCAATATGATTATGATGTTACTATGTTATGCGGTTACGATGTCATGATTATCATAGGATTCCTTTATTTTACGATTACAGTATATGTTTATATGTTTTCATTAATAAGATGTGAAATATATGATGCAGTACGTGGATACCATCTAATGATGTGATTTATGGAAGTATTATATGTCATGTGCATCTATGATGAACTAAAATTGTTACATGCAATAAAATGATGTTGCTAATATGGATCAATTGGTGACCGATGGGAAATGCTTTCTATAAAATGTGTATTTTGCGGACTACTAACCTACAGGACACAAGGGCTATGGGATAGCCAGATACTTGATCTGATATATGGGATAAGATCTTGTCCATGCAGTAAACCTTAGCAACCGTAACTGATGATACGATGACACGATCCGATAATCTCGATAGCAACAAAGTATGATTTGATAAGGGTGTAGACCCAATATGTTGAGAGGGATGGATGTATTTCCCACCCTATGTTTCTATGATACCCGGGGTCATGGGAGAGTCGTGCTGAGACACGCTCCCCAAATTGTTGTGATAATGATGGTCAGATTCCTGCTAGGAGAGGCTAGGTCCGCTAGTTAACCGACGCTACCGCTCTCAGGTTCTATGTGGTCATGTCAGTATAGCTGGCACCCACTTTTGTACTAGCAGAGGAAGGATAGGGAGGATGTGGACGTAGGTTAGGATGGGAGGATATGTTAGTTAGTATTGTTGAGGGTTGGGTATCCCTTGAACCTAACTTAGTAGTAGTAGGTGTCCCTTCCTTGAGAATAATTAATTTATTGATATTGTGAAACGAAAATATAATGATGATATAACTCAATTGGTTAGATTAATGATTGATAATGTTGAAATGATTATGTTGGATATGTGTTGGTTTGGTTATATATATGTATGTGTGTGATTGTCACGTCTTGTATGTATGGTTGCTCACTCTGCATGAAGGATTATTATTTCGTCACTTAGTATATATACATAGGTGAAATGATGCTTTATTATAGTGCATATATGATATATGTGTACGCTGGCCATGCACGCATACCTGGTACATGTGCGCTAGTATTGATGTGATAAATACTTAACATGCTAAATGATTGTAATGTTATTCTGGAAAATAGTAAGTCGTGCATTAATCGAGTTCGAATAATGATTGTTTAATCATTTGGATATGAATAGATAGGTCAGTTAGTTTAGTTAATAAATACATATAAGTGATGCATTAGGAATTGTCATGAGATAGTTATTGTAAATAATATAGATATTGTTCAGTATACACCAATATTATAGTTCTAAATTAACGTGTTTATCATTATGTTTAACCATTGAAGGTGTTTTTATGTGGTTGTTATTATTATTAGTATTATTAATGTTGTTGTTATTAACATGCATGATCTTATTGTTATTACAATTGTTGTCAAATAAACATAGCTTAATGGTTTTGCATAAATGGATGAATTTATCCCGATTGTTTTATGTGAATAGTAAAAAGGAATAATATTGTTATTTTAAAAACAATTGAAAGTGAGTCTTTGTGATATTATTATATACCATATTATATTGTTATTTAAACTTTAATTGTCAATCAAACATCATTGTCGAATATGGATTTGGATTGAATAATTAAGAGGTCTCATAAGTCTCCTTATGAAAAGTCAAGCTTGTACTTTTATGTTGTCCTAAAAACATTCAAAGATAAAGTGGTGGATTGAACTATCATTAATGAGATAGTCTCGTAAAAACAAGTGGTGATCATGCTTCAAATAAACATATAATAAATGTCGATTCAATGGGTAAACTTCAATAGAGCATTTAACCATTTGGCTACCCGAGAGAACGAGAAGTCCTAAAAACTAATATTATAATTATTTATCCTTGAATAGCGTGATTGTATTAATGGTTTAGAATCCCAAAAACATGGATGACTAAGGCAGTGGAGTAAGAATGAAGTTTGAAGGAGGAAAAATTATATAAAGGAAACGTTTCACGGAGGAGGGGGGGTTGGTTCTGTTGGAGTGAGCAGGGAGAACTATGATATTTTTGGAAGTTAAGGAGGAGGTGGGAAAACTCCACATGAGATACTACATTGTTGAACAAAGGGAAGTTTCTATCGAGATTATCAGTTGTGGGATCAGGGGCTAGGAAACCTGTTGGTTTCCTAGGGCCAGCATGATAAGATTTGGTCGGCAGGGTGGATTATTTAGTCGGTTGCTAAGTATTAAGGAGGCTAATTTAACAGATCTGCGGGAAATTAAAGAGGACCATCTACAACCTATCGGATCCAGGTATTTTACTATTAGTTAATCATTTACATCCTAATTATATGCATACTTTGAATGGTTAGATTGACTATCTTCTATGAGAATATGTAAATTTTATGATAGGAAAATAACTGTACAGATGTATATTTTGGATTATTCACTAGTATGTTTGCAGAAACTAAGTAAATGTAGAAACAAACATGAACCTGGAAATCTGATTGAAACAATATAGTTTTATTAAAAACTTGTCAAAAGATGCTCACGATGAGCTTAATACATACAACAACTTGGGAAAACTTGACTTAGTGCTCTGCTAGGTAGGCAGAGCAATACAGATGGTATCAGAGCACGGCTCAAACACTCAGACCTTACGGGCCTCTTTCATACAGAAAAGAAACAAAATTAACAAAGAACTTTAAAGAGGTTACGTTATGTAAGTTGGAAAGCCCCAAACCTTTTTTCGAAATCGTTGTAGCATCTACTTTTCCTGCAAGAAATGAGAATTTAGTTGGGAAAAAAAATCAATTATGAAAGAAATGGACATTCACCAATATATATATATATATATATTACTTACACACTTTCTTGGGTTTTATGAAAACGTAGAAACAAAAGAAATTTAGTTAAAACCCAAAAGGAAAACAACAAAAGAAAATTATTTTTAGTATATTTTATGAAAAACAAAAGGAAGAGCTTTGTAATAGTGTTACAACATAGGCATATTATTGAAATGGCCTATTTGTATACAAACAAAATTTTTGTCACTAAATTTAACACGATAAAAGGGAAAAAGGCAGAATTTAAAAGAGTATGTATTTACATGATTTGTGCATTTCACTCTATTCAAGTAATTAGTTTAGTTAATTTTAAAAAAAATTAATGAAGTCGACTCTATTCAAAATCAATACGCTTAAGAATCTATATATATATATATATATATATATATATGCCTCGATCCATGTTGGATTTCGAAAGGAATCTATGGTTGCATGATCAGCTTCATGATCAAGATATTGGTAGGCTAACCAGTATTTGGTTTGATATCAACCAGTGGTGGACGCGGGTAGAATGTTTGATATCTAAGGCACTTCTAGGCAGCTCGAAATCCTCTATACTCGGATTGATTTATTGAGTACTCGGATTGATTTATTGAGCAGCAGGAAGCAAGAGTAGACAATAGTAGTATTGATAAATGCAATAGTGTTTTATTAAGTCATTATTTTTATTAGCTTAAATCAATTAGCTCAATTAGCTTGAATCAATGTAAACACTCATGCAATCTAACTAAACACCCAGAGTTGCCTCCGGTAAATTTTCTATGAAATATCTATAACACGAACTTGGATACTCAAGGAAAAGTTCACAGGAAGAGGGGAAATTCAATATAGGATACTAAAGTCGCTAGTACAGAGAAATTGTGATAATGAAAGAATGAAATATTTGCCAAAATATCACTAAAGATAATGAATTATTCATGATTAAAAGCACACAAATCTCGCACTAGTAACCTAGTTGTTGTTTCAAGCCCAGTAGAGGTGGTCCAGGCATCCCTGATGTAGGAGATGGAAGTATTGATGATCTAAGAGAATTTTCCTCAAACTAATATGCAAATACAATATAATGTCTGATAACCCATTCCCAGTGTAAAATGCAGTATTGTGTGGCCCTATTAATTGCATGTACCAAACCATATGTTGCCTAAACCATTTTATTGCTTCTATTCATTTTCATAGAAATTAGGTTCTCGTTTTAGTTCTATGTATTCCTTCAGCAACACTGAATCCCATGAACACACAAGACTAGATATTTGAAATCTGGGAAACAACTCTGACAATAGGACCAAGACTCTTTCATCCTTTAACAATATCTTAAGAAAATAAGGAAAACGAAATTTATGTAAAAATGTTAAAATAAAAATGATTGGTTTTTATAAACAGATAAAATGTGTATTTTAATTTCCAATTGCTCAATGATTAAAACAATGTTAAAAAAAAATGGCAGAAATGCAAGGCCCATTTGTAAATGATAAAATGGATGTGCATGTGCCTGGGATTGATGGGGTGGAAGGAGAGGAAGCGAATGGAGCCAAAGTGAACCTAGGAAAAGTCTCCTTGGAAGCAGTTGATGTTGGAGTTATTTAGGAGGTAGAAACTTGCACCTTGGGCGAGGAAGAAACCAGAGGAAGAATGAATATAGCTAGGTTAAAACAATATGCCATGTGCATTAGGTTATTTAAAACTCAACAATTTTATATATATAAAAAGAATTTAGAGGCTGTCTCCTAAAAAAAGGGGTGTAATTCATATCACCGTATAAGTCTACAACGAAATCAAATATCTGAAACCTAGATTCGCTGGAATTAGGCGAGGGTAAAGTTACATTTCAAGCATATAGATACGAGTACAAGGGATGAAGCTTGGCTGCATGGAGGAATGGCAAGGGCACAGGAAATTCCATGCATTCTGCAACTTAAACAATGAATTCCATATCTCAGGCTAAGAAATTAAATAATAAGCAAAGAAAAAGAAAAAAAAAGTGTTACCTTCTAGTTGAGTATCGACCATGCAAAGGACAACCTCATGCTCCCAACTCCCCCCAAAGATACCAATGTCTCCATACCTGACCACTTCAAAATACAGGGTTTCAGACAGAAGCCCTACTTCCAAGGAATGAGTAACAGGTCTAGTATGCCAAAACCTAACATTAATCACTGTTTGCATAAAAGTATTGTAAAATCATGCATAACAATCCGCACAACAAACTAATCAAACTAATGAATGGAGCTCAATGCTAGCAGGGTCTACATAGTAAACATGGATTAATATTTTCAACAGGTGCATATGCAATAGGTGTGGGAAGACCTCACAGTAGGACATGTAGATGGTGCACTGTGGGAAAGCTTTGTATTCACAGGGTGAACATAAGACAAATTCAGAATGGAGAAAAAAACATAAAAAATAAAGATAAAAAAATCCACATGCTTGAGCTAGGAACTAAAGAGGAAACAATTTGGAATTGACTATTGGTTCATTGGAAGGAAAATCTATGGGAGCATGGCATGGGAACATGGTTTCTGTCACTCTTTTATCTCTTTAAAAGCCGAAGCCATACTATGAATGAGCCATAGAGCGTATGATGGACGAGGGTGGTACGAGTCAAGGGTAGGAACTATGGTTTCATAGGGGTAAGCCTTGTCCAAATATGGGATCTTCTCCTTTCGGCAATGGCCAATTGAATATGATCGGTGGCTATCAACTAAGACAACTGGGCTATGATCGGCAGACAATGACCTTCCTTCTTGCAATGTGACTACTGTTAATGAGACTATCTTGTCTATCTGCGATCACCACCTCCTGTTGAGGACTGGCACTACCTGAAAGCACAATGTGTCTGGCATCAAAAAATATTTATCGTGCAAAATGAACTTGTCGGGAAGGGTGACTTGTTTTGGCATCAAAAAATATTTATCGTGCAAAAATATTTATCGTGCAAAATGAACTTGTCTAGATGGGGATCGTGGGTTACTGTTGCGTGACCATGAAAAGTCTGTGTGGCGTGCATGCAGGTCACATTCACGTGGGTGCTGGTGGTCATAGGCTAGGGTTAACTTGGTGGTATGATAGGTGTCTCTTGCCTGCATTGAATTGGTGACTTTGATGGATGGCAAGTGAGCAATGGAGGTAAATAAAAGTTGTTTGAGCTCAGTAATATTAAACGTGTTATACCACATCATGCTACATCATTGATTGGTGCGCATTGAATTAATAGATGAGGGTTTGTGGCCATATAAACCTAACTTAAATAATAGTTTGCGTTAATTTAATGAAAAACCAGCTTAATTATCTGTCCAATGCTATTAATTACCTCGAGAGTGTCAACTTGGAGATCCTTTCGATGCTGGTGGGATACAACATATTATCTGTTCAATGCTATTAATTACCTCGAGAGCGTAAACTTGGATATCCTTTCGATGCTGGTGGGATACAACACATTAGGTAAGATCAACTTTTGCTTTACTCGTAAGGTGAGACTGTGAGAGGTCATCCATTACGTTCATGGTGTGACTGATGAGCTAAACGTGAAAATCTTGAGCCAAGATCTATCAGAAAAGTAATTATAGCTCTTAAGCAACAACTTGATTCCACATCTTGGAAAATTATGGTGGCTCGGTCTTCCAGTATATATAATTTTCATTCTTCTATTTATACGCAACAGTTCTGTTTGAAAAGGGTTGCGACCAGTGTTGGAATTTCGTAAAAATTCCACACTTCAAACCATTTTTTTTATTGACGTTTCATGCGTTTGTATCACCCGTCCTAAAATGTTTTGTAGAAATGATTACCCTTCATTATTAAAGTTTTGTAGAAATGATTACCCTTCATTATTAAAGTGCTCAAGTTACGAACCCTTTAGAGAAAAATAACTTCACTCCCTAATAAGTTTGAACACAGTATCGATCTTCCATTTAATAAAAATAGACTTAGTCTTTTGGAAACAAATTACAGCAACATTAACTTCCATGCTTGCCCTGTCATTGCTATCATCGGCAGCTACAACAGCATCATGGAATAGCGTCCCTGTTCCACAAAGTCTTCATTTCCTTTTGAGAAAAATTTAGATTTATAATTTTATTGATTATGGTTTGAAAACAACAATTTTGAAATGGAAAATTGGAATATTAATTAACTGCTTTTTATAAAATAAAGTTATTATATTTTGTTTGGATTGGTAAAGCAATCTTCAAAATTAATAACATATTCGGTGTGGAAATCCTTGGGCTTCTAGCTACTCAAATTAAAATCCGTTATATGGAAATCTTTACTTAAACAGTAACTAATATATATATATATAACTCAATAATAAATAAACCGTGGTGATTGATATTATTACTTAATCCCTTGTTAAAATAAATATATTTTTATTAACTCCACTCTTAAATCTCTTCTAAAAACAGATAGATTTATTAACAAAAATTATGAAGTTTTCAAAAATAAACTAAACTTCAAAAATGCCTTTTCATCCAGGGTGAAGCATTTCATGCGACGTGCTAATAAAATTATCAGCCGTAAAAAAACCGGCCAAAATGGTCCATGACGGGCACCAAATTCATTAACATGTGAGCAATTAAAAAATATATGTATGTCAATTACTCAATGGTGGCCCTAACTAGTGGGGAGCAAGTACACAATAGGTTTTTATGAGTCTGTGCTCCGCAGGGATTATAGCGACCGGTTGGTCGCCATATTATATTGACTTTATATTCTTTTATGTTTTTAACATCATGTTATCTAAAGTTCTAAAAAAATTGGTATTAAAATGGTTTTTACTAAAAATTAAAAATATTTTTAAAATTAGATTTTCCATTTTTGTGATTGGTGCAGTTCAACGACTTGACTATTTTTCCCTAGTGTGCAAAATAATTATATAATTAAAAAAATAAAATATGATTCATTAATGAAATGGTTGAAGTGTGACATGTTGATTCGTTGATCTGACTAACCCATTCCATCAAAATTCAATGGAAATTAATTGCAAGAATGATCCATGAATGAGGGTACACAATGGTTTTTCTCAACGGTTTGCATAAGACAAGTGTTCCCTACCCAAGAAGCACAGGGAAACATCCAAAGAACCACTCAAGTAAAAAATTGATGGGAAATGTTTGCAAATAAGCATGAACAAGGAAGATTGTACTAAAAAAGACAAGTGTCAGGTCATATCACCAATGCACCCCCTTTCCTCTTCCCCTCATGTGGTATCATTGCCCCTTTGTTACTTTTGAAGCAACATTTTCAATGGATATTACATTATTATGTATTTCCTTTTATTTATGCATTTTTATAATATAAGCACACCACATAAAACATCAAAATCACACTATAATCCTATCACGCCATGAGAACTCATATGTAATCAATAGTTGAGCCTTTACTATGAGATCCACACTAGGAATATTTATAATGAATTTACAATATTTACACACGGGTCATTATAAATCAATGCACATGGATTGCCTCCTATAACATAACCTCATCATTTGAATAATGCATGATTTAACATATTATATTTCATGGGTCAAATATGGGGTATTGCATCCCCTCCCCCTTGGAATAACACCATCCTTGGTGAATCAATTTTTTTTCAACAATGACAGCACATCTTCATTCCTTAGTCTCATTTGCAATGATATCCTCTCTATCGCAAAATACATTGGACAACAATGTGTAGCAATTCCTCACTACCATGAGATGCTTTCAACGCATTAGCATTTCAACATATACTTATAGAAATGATCAAAGGAAAACATAATTGCCATAGTCATTTCCATGCTTAATTATTCCATCCAAAATATTTTCAAATTCATAACTAAAGCACATATATTATTCATAGTACAAGATATTGTATGAAACTTCAACCCAATACTTATATGTATAAATATATGCTCACTTCATATGGTTTCACATGTGATATTCAATTTATTTTCCTGGCCAACACACCCAAAATATTTTGCCTCTTGATCTGAACCAACATTTGTCATGAATCGCATATAGCATATTCATTCAAGTCCCATCCTCCTTGAAGCCACTCACCTTTACAAGATCAAGCATCCTCTTCTCTACTAAACAATTTGTTAGGCAATCCATCATTTCCAAGGGCTTTCACATACAAGAAGAGCACGAGCTTCCAAGTTTTATTGTCATGGCATACCATTGGAAACACCAAAACAATCATTATCTCAAAGTGATCAAGGCATAGCACATAGTTCCACTTTCACCATAATAGCATCCTCCCCATCCTTTCAAGATTGTAGAATCCATCATCTCTCGTCACTACATAAATATGCCATATCACTTGCATCATAGACATATAATTACCATGAGATATTATCAACAAATTTTCAATCATAATTTTGAATTAGTCTATTATAATTTTGAATTTTGAGAGAGCTTTCATTCAACCAAACAAAACATGAGTATTCATGCGTGACACTACATCCATTGCTTCATTCCCATCAACGCATGAAATGATAATGGTAATGAAATCATTTTCATCATATCTACGTTATTAGTACATGCATTCTCATGATGTAGTCAACATTTGTAATTACAACTAAAATCAAGCCTATGTGCAAGATTTATGTATGCATAACAACAACTTGCACATTCACATAGTCTATTTATGCACGTCTACATGACATCGAATACCATACCATGATGTTATGCAATTCACCATGACAAGCTAGAGAGATTAACCAATACCTCGACACATCATCCAACTTCTTTAACAAATATTTTCAACAATCTAGAGACCTTCGTCTTCAACCAAACATAACACAAGGGATGACCATTCCTTTCTTTGCTCAATAATCCATCAAGAGCCCTTTCCCTTCAATGTTCTTTAGTGAAAGTTAGAAGGTTACAGAGAAAAACACTGATACAAGCAAGGAGATCACTAGATATATGTATTGAAATATATTTCTCCTCAAGTCCAGCAACATGTTATCACACATGGCCATCTCACATGTCATTTCTTTTCAAATTACAAGCATAAATATTGAATTGCATTGGTTATGTTCTCATAACCAGTGCAACACATGCATTCTACTTCATTAATGTATCAAAGTGTTTTGACAATTTTAAATGTTTTACTCTTCTTTCCTTTACCATACCCCAACCCAAGTATCAATCACATGTATGCATTTGGATATCACTAAGTGCTCAACTATACTATCAAATATGACTCAAGGAATCCTTACATAAATTTCCTCCATCACATATGTAATATTGACATGATTCATCATACATCTATGGCTGCGATCAACATCTCTATCATTACCTATTCAGGTGGTGTCTCAATGGAGCTTGCAACATTCCTTCACCAACCTCTTAACAAGTAGCTTCCTGTCCTTATTTACTCCTAGTTACACAAACAATAACACCCACAATTAGTCATCATGCAATATTTAGTTCATATTAACAACAAATATGCCGATGAATGTCTCTATTATGCACATTACTGCATATTTATCCTTCAATATGTTCACTAGGGAATATACGTTTCAACATATCTCCTCTCTTGCATTTAGGTGATTTAATTATGTGCACATCATCACATTTCTGAAATTAGAATAGAAACACATAGTAATAAATGAGTTTAGTAAAACTTTGTTCCACTCTTGCATTCATAGAAATTAAGGTGATTTAATTATGTGCACATTGTCACATTTCTCAAATTAGAATAGAAACACATAGTGATAGATGAGTTTAGTAAAACTCCCTTCCAATCCCTATGCCTACGAAGGATTTCCATAGTTCATCATTGATCTAATTCATAGACATACTGCGAGTCACACACATAAAAAACATCAACTATACTTTTCTTGCCCAAGCATCATTTCTTAACGAGTATACACATGTATACCTACTACTTAAAACAACACAACTTTTCTGAAAGCAAAATAGAAGGCTAAAATGAGAAATTCCCTTTATGTTGTTACCGGAAAAACTAGCAGAGCTAGTGTCCAATAGACAAATGTAGGGAGAGTGTGACCACTATCACCTCAGTCACACCTCCAACATCTTAGGAGTGTCATAACCTCCAAGGGGAAAGCCCTTTAGATGCTCTGCAAGACACTTAAGAAAAAAGACTGTCTTCTACACAATGATGTTGGTGACCAATGCCTTTAACAAATCAACTTGAGAATGAAAAAGACATACTATGTAGAAATTAATCTTGTAGGTGCAAATAAGTATATCAATCTCATTAACAAAGTCTTGTAACCATTTAACTATAGGTGAAGATATTGATAATGTATCAATGTCAATATTAAGAGATCATTCACAAAGCATTTATTGCAGACAAGTAACCAATCAATAAACAAAGCAAATGCACTGTTGTATCAATGTAAACAAGGGCATTCAATAATAAATTTAACAACCAATTTATGAGAGCAACATATATCCAAGACAATGTAATCATTCACCATCCAATAAACAAGAGTGTACACCATCCAATAAACGAAGTGTAATGATTGTAATAACAGTTGTGGATAGTCTTCTTTGTGACAGTACTTATAGAAACATACAATAAGCCAAAGGAGATGTGTTAAAAATGAAATTTATGCACTTAGTATAGATCAAAACCACTTCAACTTACAGTTCCTTTTAGCACTATAATCGGTGTTTTCAAAACTGATATATGTAATTTACGTGATGCATACAGACTTGAAATCAATCGTTAGTATAGGCAATTCAGACCTTTACTTTACCTCTTTTTCCAACAACAGTGACTGACCTTAACGTCGTTCTGTGTTGGTTTTGTCACAGGTTTAAGGGCTGCCAACTTTATGTGATAGTCTGCAATTTGTTACATACTTAAAGCGGCAGTAAGAGGGATGCTAACAAGCTGTTAGGAGGGAGGTTACAACCTGTTGTGGACTACAAAAAGGGAGGCCAAGTGTTGGATAAGGAGAGGAAGAGGGAGGCAATAAGCTTAGTAGGGGAAGTTTTAGGTCTGTTTAGGGCAGCAGTTAGGGTTACGAATATTTTTATGGCTTTTTTTTTGGTTTTTAGCGCTTCCTAAAATTTCTCCCTAGGGTTTTTAGGGATTAAGAATGCATTCCGAATTTGTAGGAGGGAGGACCGAAATTTTAGGGAGGCCTAAAATTGATTTTTTATTTTTATTTTTAGGGTTTCAAACATAAAATTGCAGACCTTATTCTAACCCTATTTCTACCATGAAAATGCAAAATTACATATGAAAATGCAAGTGAAATTTAGTAAAAGTTGATAACTAGGGTTTTTATGAATGAGACAATTAACCCTAGTCCTAGAGGAAGGTGACCAATGTTCCTCTTGGAGTAATTTCTCATTTTCTACTAAACTAGGGCTTCCTATAACAACCTCTAGGGTTCGTTGTAAGAGCCTAATCTAGGGAAAAATTGGATATCCAAGGCTAAACTTGGAAAAACTTCCTCTAGGGAGCGTTTTCCACCATTCAAAGAGGATAGAAGGTAGACAAAGTCCCTATTCAGAAAAAATGCAGCCCTAGAGACACCATTCAATCATTCAAGAAGCAAGAAATTTACCTACCTTTCACCAAGCAAGACTAAAAAGGACTAGACTTACTTGACCATGTGTTCTTCCAACAATTCTAGCATCCACCAAGCATGAGAAAATCAAAGACAACATCCAACTTGATCCACAAGAGCAAAGAAATCATACTCCAAGAGGTGAGCATCACTCCACAAGAGCTATCTAGAGTAAAAGAGAAACATATTTGAGTTTTATCCCATGAGTTATTATTTACAAATGGAGTGAGGAGATGTATTTATATGTTTCTCAACTCACTTTACAAAAATAACCAGGCTGATAGGCAAAATAAATGTCAATGTCAAAATATAACATGAAATAATATAACATAATCTAAATATGGCCTAAAGTAGGCTTAAAGTAGGCTACTTGGGGTATTTCCCCCATAGGTGCATAAAAACCGCTAAAATGACTGAAACTAAGCAGAAAGCTCCACTCCGAAAGGTGGAATGAGCAGGGAGGGATCATCATGCCCCGTCTAACCCCAATAATGTTGAAAATACCTCAACTTCCCCCCTTTGTGAGCATGTGGGCCCGGTGACCAAGGATGACATCATCAAGGAAACTGCACCAGGGAGAGAAGGCGCTTTGCTAGAAAGGGACCAGGATGGGTGCATAAGCTGACCTGAAGGAGAGGCAAGAGCCTTAGAGATGGAATATAGTCACCGATGTAGAAAATAAACAGGGGGTCATGGGACCCAGTGACGTACCCCTAGCAGCCCCGGACACCAACCTCAGGGCTACAAGCCCTAGAATGAGGCAGTCTGCAATGCCACTAAGCCATAACACTCCTAAATGAGGGACCAAAGGCTCCGACCATAACCACCGTCTCAGAAAGTACTGATAGCACCCCATCACGACCCAGCAAAAAAAAATATGACCCCTCTCCTTAGGCAAACATCTGAAGGTGCGCTGGCACTGGTACCACGTAACAATGGTCATAGTTGTGTTGTTGGCCATCTCCATCTCTTGGCACTTCTCCATTCCTTGAAATTTGTGACTTCTCAGGATGCCTTTAGATTCCATTCGATTCTCAACAGCTTACTCTTCCTTTCCTCAAGCATTGCCAACTGAAGCATAACTCGATCATTTATAATTAGTTTCTTCATGTGCAATGTGAAGTTAGCTACTTACTTTACATTTTGTACACATAAGTTGTTGGTTCATATACTACAACTAATTATCATGATTGACACTATGCACATGGCTTTGAATGGTGCCATCATGAAAAATTATGATGCTCATCATGATCTACATTTCTTTAATACAATTTTCCCATTGAGATAATGAATCCATTACATGCCATGCTCTCATTAGTTGTTGACCATTCTATTGGTCCTTCATTGCTTGTAACCTTAATCAAACATGGCATTCTTTCCACTTCCATTCCCAAAGTAGTAAGTTAAACCACTGGATGGATGTGTAACCCAAATGTCTTGCTGCCTGCCTTCCTTCCTTGGAGGTAGGGTTCTTATAACCATGTGCATTCATAGCTCTTCTCTGCAATAGAATTTCAAATGACAATATTAGACTAATTGACTGCATGCATTTCTTGCTAAGTCACCAACAACCTTTCCCTTGTCATGCTTGACCTTCAAGTCAAATCTGCTAGGTATGTCCAACCATCCTCAATCCAACATCATCCTCCATTTTTTAATCTAGTACGCTCATACTTCAACATAGATCTATTTCCCCAAGTTTAAGATATTTCGTGAGTCAACCATATTGAAAATTACCTTGTCAAGTCAAGCCCTAAGGTTTCGTTATGTAAGTACTCCAAGGGGGCATTTTCCAAACATGAATATTCTTCCCTATTATATTTTGAAATAACTTTCAAACGCCCATACTCTATCCCATTCTAATTTTCCAAGTTCAAAGTTACAACACCTATAAGTCGATATCTCGCACATTTTCTGGTTTTTTGCTGATGCAAACCAATCCTGGAGACTAATTTCAAGTACCGGTGGATGCAATTCAGGCAAAAACTAGAAAACATTTGTATCGGGCACTGATAGTATTCTAATGTGTGAACACTCGACAACCATTGTCTTGACAATTGTTGTTTATGTGAGCTTTTACATCTTTTTGAAAATTGCAATTTACATCTTTCGACACTTCATGTTTAGTGTCATAAAATTTGGCAAAATTTGCTATATTTCAAACTCTATAGAGCTGAAATTTTCACTAGGACAAAGTTATCCAAATCACTGAAGAGATGAATGTCGCCTAAGAATTTTTTCAAGATTTGTTGTTTCAGGTCACTCTTTCTAAACATACAATTTCCAAAACTAAGTTTCTAATTGTTGCCTATCATAGAGATCAACCCTCAGTTGGGAGTGGATTTAACCAGCATCTTGATCTTCACAATGTCAATGGGTTCAAGCACTCCATACGTACGATAATAGTTTTGTTAGAAAGGATTTTCAGAAAAATATTGCATGCCACCTCTTAGGTGAAGACCAAGATGCAGGGCAGATTCAGGCTTGGTATTTTTCTCTCATGCCCTTCATGAGAGTAGACCAATATACACTACTTCTTATAGAGATTTCTTCAAATGGTTGGCGAGCATCAGCAAAACTGTGTTGTATTGCCACACCTAATGACACCCCTCCACATTTGGCTGGATGAGCGGAGAAAGACAGGAAGAGAAGTTATATTGGGCATAAAATCCCCTACATCATCAATTCAAGAGTCTGTCACAACCTCAACAAGAATAACCCTTCACCAATACAGTGAACTCCGATCCCTCCATTTCGGCTTCTTTTGAGTTTCCCTGCCATGGGATAAAAGGGCGCCAACATCTTGCTCAGAGATTCCTTGAAAATGTCCATTTGAAAAAAATCGGGGTTTCCATTGGGCTTGTAGGCAGACACTGTTAAAGTATGCATCCTCGGAACCATTTGGTTTGTATTTGAGTTTGAGGGAGTCTTCCAATTTTGCCTACCAACACAATAAATAAATTAGATAATGTCTGTATGTTTATAGATTTGATATATCATCGTGCTTATAATAAATATCCAAATAACCAACAAATCCAGGAAAATCGCGATAGTTGCTTCAGAGGAAGTGGCATAGCGGGGAAAAATGCAAACCCTCTTGTGCAATGTCCTGTACCTAAGGGTTTTGCCTAACTAGAAACCCTCAGGATATTGTATGCTACATAGTGAATAAACAAAATTTAGAAAAATTAGTGCGAAGCATCCCATTTCGATCATCAATGTAACGGCCATAATGGTAATTGCGTCGTTTTTAAATTACTGCATTTAAACAAAATGAATCATCTATAAATCCAGTAATCCTGAACCTCTGAATAACCCAGAGAAAACAAAACAGTGGATGTATGTTTCTCTATAGAAAAATGCTAAATAGATTTGGGGTTTAAAATGAAAATAGAAAAAACGGGGTTAAAATGCACAAGAAAACCATCCAAGACTTCCACTTGCCCTCATCCATATATAAGACCAAAGGAGCATAAAGACCATAAATAACAAAATCTCTGTATTATCATGAAAGTAGTGTTGCTGCATTAACACGACCCAGACCTCAAGAAGACTTGGTCCACTGCATTGTCGGGGGTACCGAGCCTGCCAGGTTTTGAACTTGGTTCATCATTGCTACAAGCACTAACTTGCTGCCAGACCACAGCCTGACAACAGTTATGTAAGAGGCCACCTTATAAAAAAAAACCCACATATTGTATATAACAATATTCATAACATTCAACGAAAAATCTTTCCTGAATCTTCTCTCATCCCGTTAGCGAGTTCTTACAGTGAGCATGCTTTAAAGATGTTTGAGTTCTCACAGTGAGCATGCTTTAAAGAAGTTTATAACAAGGAATTTAATTGGAGTAAAGATGCTGGTGTATGTATGAATTTCTGGTATATCAATTACACAACATATTTTATATCAGTATGACTTTCTAGAGTGATGATGCTATTTTTGAATTTTCTGCTGCATTCAGGTGGTTTTGAGGAGTTTGGCGCGATGGGGGGATTTGGTCAAGGCAATAAGCCTACTGTTGTTATTGAAGAGGTTGCCGATGATTTGAATCTTGATTTGGTAGTGATTAGCATAGAATCCTTCCGCAGTTTCGGAAAAGAATTCCTTCCACAATTTCGGAAGAGAATTCCTTCCGTAATTTTGGGGCGGTTCGCGGAACTCTTCCGCAAATTTTGGAACGATTTCCCGAACTCTTCCGAAACAGACTTAAACAAAAATTTCCAAAAACTCTTAAGAAAATTTTTGAAATATTCTCTTCTTTCAGTGATGACTGCTGCTCAACAGGAGGTGATCTTACCTCTGTAATCTATCCAACTTAGCCTGTTTAGGCCCAATGCTGAGACCTGTGGTGATCAGGAAGGGACCTTCCCAAGTGGTTGTGATTGGATTTGGCCCATAGAGGTCCAATGCTGCAACCAGCAGCTCTGATACCAAAAATGTAACGTCCCCTCCTATCATACCAGTATGATAGAGAGGATCGTGATACTAAACCGGGCAACGAGCCCCATGAACTTTTAACTAAGCATTCACATAATATAAAAGACATATGGGATGTATAATTATAAGAAAAACACAGCGAAAATAATATCAATAACACATCCATCATATATTCAAGATATTCATCAAATAATAATTGCAAAGTTAACACAAGAGAATTCTTATTTTAACAAAGTAGTCCCAAGCAACCAGCTATGCATCTGCAACGTTCCACCCAACCATAGGCCAGTTGTGCTTATCAACCTCTTGATGCAACTTCCACCCCCGAGCTGGGCATGATCTCTACAAGGAATCAGGGAACAACAGATTCACACATAGCCAAGCATACACCAAGATGAGCCAAGCCAATCTACAATTGGGTTTATCAGGCTGCTAGGAAATGGAAAGGAAGAGTGGCTAAGCTAGTGAGCTCAAGCATAGAGCCATGGGTAACCTTACAAGATCTATCTAGCTTGGCACCCACAATACCGACACACCCAGCACAAGGAAGTATTCTTTTCACTGTTGTACAGCCCCTCAAGCCATACCTTTCCCATCTAGTGCTCTCAGGGTGTGCATAGAAGAGTAGCCAAAGCCCTCTTGATCTTCTTGAGAGGTTATCTCCCCCCACTAGGTTTATCAAACCAATCCTGTCCACTGCCACTCCCAGTTTCTTGCTCACAGATTCAAATCAAAACAGAGATGCACATAACAGCAGAACCACACTTATTGGTTATGATAAAACGTTTTTACAGTGAGATGCCCAAGGATGGGGTTTTCATTAGCTTCAGAAAAACGTGGGAAACCCAAAAACGAAACTGGAAAATGGGGAACAACCCTAGGAATCCAAATCCGTTTTCAGAAAAACGTCCATGGACATTTTGGGGGAAAAACGACCTCCATAACAGTCCCAAATCGTGGCCCTTCTCTCCCAGCTGCTGTACAATGCAAAAACGAGCTCCCAAGCATGGAAAAATGCAGAAAATGGATGAAAAACATGTAGGGAAAGACCCAGCTAGCTCAAACTGCGTGGGAGAGGAAAAACTATGTGTTCAGAATGGCTTTGGGCACCATTTCGTGGGTGTTTTCTTGCCCAAGGAGATAAAACACGATTTTCCAGGTTGATGGCTTGCCCATACACGAAATTGGCTGCCATACCTCTTCATTCCCAAGGCATTAACTACCTCAACCAATTCTTGGAAGAATTAAATGATTGGGTG
The DNA here is from genome assembly GCA_027924585.1 of Larix kaempferi. Lineage (NCBI taxonomy): Eukaryota > Viridiplantae > Streptophyta > Pinopsida > Pinales > Pinaceae > Larix > Larix kaempferi. The sequence continues at coordinate 21,479,230 of BSBM01000299.1, forward strand.
CATAACCCAAAATGGGTAGTTGGTGGTTTATGGGTTTTCTCATTGACACATGGATTAACACCATTGGCTCAAGAGTTTGAATAATTTCTCTCCCTATTCCTTGTAGAATCATGCCCCCATCTCTTTGTTGCATTGCATAGCTAGTTGTGGGTATTTTCATTAAAATTCGTATTTACATGATGTCTTATTTACATTGTGACTATCTAGCACAAGAACCATAGGCATCTATTTCTTTAATTGCCGATACATAAAACACTAATTCAATGGTGGGGCCTTGGCCTTGAGCTTCTCGCCATGATTAAATAACAATATTTACATCATTTACGATTTAATACAAAGGGGGTCAAAATGGGGACATTACATTCCCCTCCCCTTACATTAGCACTGTCCTCAATGCTCATCAAAATTGAACAAAAATGGATATGCCACCCTCATGGCATCCTCCATCTCCCATGTAGCTTCATCGGAACCGTAGTGCTTCCATTGCACCTTTACCTGTCCAATGGCTCGGTTCCGAAGCAATGTTACCTTCTTGTCTAGGATGCGCAATGGATCGGTTTGGAATTCTCCCTCGGGTTCCACCTGGATCACATCCCAATTAATCACATGGTTAGGATCATGTACATATTTCTTAAGCAAAGAGACATGAAAAACATTATGAGCTTTAGTGCTAGCAGGCAATGCAAGTCTATATGCAACTGGTCCTATTCTTTCAAGCACTTCAAATGGCCCACAATATCTAGATGATAGCTTGGCACAACTCCCAAGCTTCAAGGAACTCTTCCTTGATCTTACTCTAAGATACACATGATCCCCAACATTGAATTCTCTATGGATCCTATGCTTATCTGCATAGCTTCTATCTATCCTGGGCTGTTTTGAAATTCTGTCTGATCTTTGCAACCTCTTGTTCCATTTCCTTAAGCAATTTTGGTCCAAGTACAATTCTGTTCACTGGATTGTCCCAAGTCACTGGTGTCCTACACCTTCTGCCGTACAAAGCCTCATAAGGACTCATTCCCAATGATGCTTGTTGCCCATTGTTATATGCAAATTCTACCAACTGTAGATAATCCTCCCACTTGGATGGTTTATCCATTACATACATGCGGAGCATGTCTTCAAGCACCCGATTTACTCTTTCTGTTTGCCCATCTGTTTGAGGATGGTATGCGGTACTAAAGCTTAGCTGTGTACCCAAATCTGCAAAGAGACCTTTCCAAAAGTTGGAAGTGAACTTGGTATCCCTGTCAGAAATTATTGCCTTAGGCAACCCATGTAATCTGAAAATTTTCTTCATGAAAATATTTGCAATGGCATCGGCTTTATGTGTGGACTTAACCGGTGTAAAATGTGCTGCATTTGTTAACTTGTCCACCACAACCATGATGGAATCATGTTGTCTCACAGTCATTGGCAATCCTGTAATAAAATCCATGGAAATTACTTCCCATTTCCATTCTGGAATTGGCACTGGGAGCAATAAACCTGCTGGATGTTGGTGTTCACTCTTCACCTGCTAACATTCCATGCACTTAGAAATGTATTCAACGATGTCCTTCTTCATGCCTGGCCAGAAATAGTATTTTCTTGTTGTAGCAATTGTTTTCTGATATCCTGGGTGACCAGAGTATGGAGCTTTATGGATTTCATCCATAACAGTTCTCCTCAAATCTGCCGCATTTGGAATATAGACTCTATTTTGATAGGTAAGAAGTCCGTCTTCCTCCAAATGATAACCCTCATACTTCTTTTCAAGGTTTTGCTGCTGCAATTTGTCCTTTATCTGCACATACACTTCATCCTCAACAATATGGTTAACAATCTGTTGTCTTAAATCTGGTTGGCAAGTACTAAGCGCTGCCACATGCATTTCACGTACCTTTCTGCGAAGTGCATCAGCCACCTTGTTTTCTTTCCTTTTTATGTGTTTGATTTCAAAATCAAATTCACACAAAAATTCCAACCATCTAGCTTGCTGAGCATTTAAAGTTGGCTGATCAAACAAGTATTTCAGACCACAATGGTCTATCCTTAACTCAAATTTTCTTCCCATTAAGTAATGTCTCCACATCTTTAAGGCATGTACTATGGCTGCAAGCTCTATATCATGAGTAGCATAGTTCTTCTCATGCTCCTTCAACTTTCTTGACTCATAGCATATCACGTGGTTGTCTTGCATAAGAACTCCTACAAGTCCTTGCTTGCATGCATCGGTACACACCACAAAGTCTTTTCCTGGGTCTGCAATTTTCAGAATTGGTGCACTTGTAAGAAGATTCTTCAACTGTTGAAAACTTTCCTCACATCTTGGTGACCATTCAAACTTTATCCCCTTCTTTTGCAAAGAAGTGATCGGGTTTGCAACCTTGGAGAATCCTTTGATAAACCTCCAGTAGTAACCAGCAAGGCCCATAAAAGATCTCACATCAGTCACATTCCTTAGAGTTGGCCAATTCATAATGTCTTCAATCTTCTTAGGGTCTACAGATATTCCTTCGTCGGAGATGATGTGACCCAAATAATGAATTCTATCTTTATAAAAGTCACATTTGCTCAAGTTTGCATACAGCTTATGCTCCCTTAGTAATTGCATTGTCATTCTCTAATGTTCTTCATGCTCTTCTTCATTCTTAGAATAGATGAGAATGTCATCTAGGAATACAAGAACAAACTTGTCCAAATACTTGCTAAAAACATTATTCATGAGACACATGAATGTAGCTGTTGCATTTGTGAGACCGAATGGTACCACTACAAACTCATAGTGTCCATACCTCGTTCTAAAGGCAGTCTTATGAATATCTTCTTCTTTGATTCTTACCTGATGGTAACCAGACCTCAAGTCAATCTTTGAAAATAGATTTGCCCCTCTCATTTGGTCAAAAAGGTCATCAATTCGGGGCAATGGGTATTTGTTCTTCACAGTGACTTTGTTCAACTGCCTGTAGTCAATACATAACCTGAGTGTTCCATCTTTCTTTTTCACAAATAGAACAGGTACTCCCCACGGGGACACACTTGGCCTATAATATTTCCTTTCCAGCAACTATTGTAATTGCATTTTCAATTCTAGCAATTCCGGTGTACTCATCCTGTAGGGTGTCTTAGACACTGGTGCCGCTCCTGGCACAAGTTCAATTGTAAAGTCAATGTCTCTCTTTGGAGGGAGTCCTGGAATCTCATCAGGAAAAACATCCTTGAATTCTTGCAATACATGATAGTTCTCCAATTTAAGAGTTTCATTCTCTGCTGCCTCTAAAATGTGGGCTGCATACAGTTGACATCCCTTCCTACAGAACCTCTTCAGTTGCATGGATGAAACCTGTCTAACAGAAGTCACCTTTGGAATCTCTTTTACAACCCTCGGGTTTCCTTTTTAGTCCATGCATTCAAATGTCTTATTGTAGCAGTCAAGTTTAACCCTGTGTGCTTCTAACCAATCCATTCCAATGAGAATATCATAGGAACCCAATGGTAAAATATTCAAATCTGCATAAGTGAATAGCCCATCCATCTCTAATGGACATTTCTCTACTATTTCACTAACTTTTCTCTTGGTTCCAGTGGCTAGTTGAACTAACCATGATTTACTATGCTTTAATTTCTTGAAAGCACAAACCTCAACAATTCTACGAGTGACATAACTGTGAGTAGATCCAGGATCAATCAAAATAGAAACAGATTGCTTAGCAATCTTACCTTCAACTTCAACCACAGTTGACTGATGATCTGCCTGGCGGTTGTCTAGTGTTGCATAGATTCTAGGGATTGTCCTCGCCACTTAACCCACAGTTTCAGCTCCTTGGATGTTGTGAACTTGATTTGCATTCCCATTCCGATGTGGATAGTTCCTGAGCATGTGGTCTCCTCCACAACCCCAACATTGAAGTGGTTCTCTTGGTTCCTTTGGATCTCTTGGCTTGTCTCCCATCATCCTAGTTGGCTTAGTCACAACCTGTGATGGTTTCCTTTGCTGATTCCGGAATTGAGGAGGCTTGAACCCCTTCTTCCTTTGATCAAACTTTTCGTTTTTCCTATCCTTCCATGCCTTATGGAATTCTGGTTTGCTTCTGTTATGATCAAAGCAATACTTGGCCTTTCTTATGGCCTCCTCTAGAGTTCGAGGTTCATCAAAATCAATTCTATCTTTATATGACTGGGGCAGTCCACTTAGGAAACGCTGAATTTTCACCTTATCATCTCGAATGTACTTGACATACCTCAGCAGCTCCAAGAACTTGTTTGCATATTTTTCCATGGTCAATTATCCCAATCTCAGCTCAAGGAACTCTTTAATCTTATCATCATAGTACCTATCAGAGAGGTACTTCTGCTTGAAGTATTTCTTGAACTGTTTCCACACAATCTTCCTTTCATTGATCTTCTTTACTTGCCTGATGTGTTCCCACCATATAGATGCTCTTCCATTCAAGTTGAAGATGGCTACCCTTGCCTTCATATTTCCGGAGTAGTCTTGGACTTGGAAATACTTTCTCATCCCAAGAAGCCAAGCTTCAGCTTCTTGACCGGACTTTATCTCTCCATCAAATGTAGGAGGTTTCTCCTTCTTAAATTCCCCATGTGAATTGTTATGGTAGTGCTTCTTCCTCTTACTTCCGCGAGATGAAGAGCTTGAACCCTTAATGGATTCTTCAGAGTCAGATGATTCATTAGAAGAGATTTCTGGAGTATATGTTCTGTCTGTAGAAACTCTTCTTGAGCTACTATCCCTCTTACGGGAATTCCTTCTAGAACTACTCCCACCCATTTTTGAATTTGATGTCTGATGCCCAGAAATTATTTGCCTTTGGATTTCTATCAAACTCTGTAGCATGGCTGCATTCAACTGATTTTGTTCTTCCAGAGCTTTAATCATCCTTTCATTATCTTCCCTACAGCTTTGCAACTCCACCCTTAGGCTTCTCATGGTGGCTGCAATACCTAGAGGGGTCTCTTGATTTCTTCTCCCATTAGATTTTGTTTCAGCATTTTCAATGTTTATGTTCTCCCCCATGGCATCTGTCTCAGGCTCATAGGGATACTGTGCATCATCCATAATGTTGATTTTCTTGGCCCAACTAAGATCCAAAACTTTTCAACTGTACTATCTAGAGTGCTACCCTAATGTAACTTTGATTCTGCGAAATGTGTTCATCAACACAATTGTTAGCTGCATTATATTCTCAGAAAATCTAAATTACTTCATGCACGTGGGAAAATATTATGTTGACAATTTGTTGAATCATCGGATTTTCTCACAATCAACGGCATATGAGGGGGGGGGGGGGAACAAAAGGAGTTCAAGGGGGCTTTCCCCCTTGTGGCTTCCTTGCGCCACTGCAGGGCGGGTCGAGGGCAGTTCTCTTGTTTTTTTTTTTTTTTTTTTTACAAATCTTGCCGCCGTTGCGAGGCGGTTCGCCGAACGCTTTCGCAATTGCGGAGCAATTCAGTGAATGCTTCCGTAGTTGCGGAGCGATTCGGCGAATGCTTCCGCAGTTGCGGAGTGATTCACCGAATGCTTCCGCAGTTGCAAAGCCATTCGCAGAATTCTTCCGCAGTTTCGGAAGACACTGGAAAATTCTTTCCGCAGTTTCGGGGTGGTTCGCGGAACTCTTCCGCAATTGCGGGAAGGTTCGCGGAACTCTTCCGCAGTTGCGGAAAGACTCGCCAAACTCTTCCGCAGTTGCGGGAAGATTCGCCAAACTCTTCTGCAGTTGCGGGAAGATTCGCGGAACTCTTCCACAATTGTGGGAAGATTCGCGGAAGTCTTCCGCAGTTTCGAAAGAGAATTCCTTCCGAAAATTTCCTTTCGACGCTGAACACTTAGAAAATTTTTCCGCTATTTTGGAGTAGTTCGCCGAATTCTTCTGCGTTGCGGAACAACTCGTGGAATCCTTCCACAGTTTCGGAAGAGAATTCCTTCCGCAATTTCGGGGCGATTCGCGGAACTCTTCCGCAAATTTTGGAACGATTTCCCGACCTCTTCCGAAACAGACTTAAACAAAAATTTCCAAAAACTCTTAAGAAAATTTTTGAAATCTTCCCTTCTTTCAATGATGACTGCTGCTCAGCAGGAGGTGATCTTACCTCTGTAATCTATCCAACTTAGCCTGTTTAGGCCCAATGTTGAGACCTATGGTGATCAGGAAGGGACCTTCCCAAGTGGTTGTGATTGGATTTGGCCCATAGAGGTCCAATGCTGCAACCAGCAGCTCTGATACCAAAAATGTAACGTCCCCTCCTATCATACCAGTATGATAGAGAGGATCGTGATACTAAACCGGGCAACGAGCCCCATGAACGTTTAACTAAGCATTCACATAATATAAAAGACATATGGGATGTATAATTATAAGAAAAACACAGCAGAAATAATATCAATAACACATCCATCATATATTCAAGATATTCATCAAATAATAATTGCAAAGTTAACACAAGAGAATAATTATCTTAACAAAGTAGTCCCAAGCAACCAGCTATGCATCTGCAACATTCCACCCAACCATAGGCCAGTTGTTCTTATCAACCTCTTGATGCAACTGCCACCCCCCGAGCTGAGCATGATCTCTACAAGGAATCAAGGAACAACAGACTCACACATAGCCAAGCATACACCAAGATGAGCCAAGCCAATCTACAATTGGGTTTATCAGGCTGCTAGGAAATGGAAAGGAAGAGTGGCTAAGCTAGTGAGCTCAAGCATAGAGCCAGGGGTAACCTTACAAGATCTATCTAGCTTGGCACCCACAATACCTACACACCCAGCACAAGGAAGTATTCTTTTCACTGCTGTACAGTCCCTCAAGTCATACCTTTGCCATCTAGTGCTCTCAGGGTGTGCATAGAAGAGTAGCCAAAGCCCTCTTGATCTTCTTGAGAGGTTATCTCCCCCCACTAGGTTTATCAAGCCAATTCTATCCACTACTACTCCCAGTTTCTTGCTCACAGATTCAAATCAGAATAGGGATGCACATAACAGTAGAACCACACTTATTGGTCATGATAAAACGTTTTTACAGTGAGATGCCCAAGGATGGGGTTTTCTTTAGCTTCAGAAAAATGTGGGAAACCCAAAAATGAAACTGGAAGATGGGGAACAACCCTGGGAAGCCAAATCCGTTTTCAGAAAAATGTCCATGGACATTCTGGGGTAAAAGCGGCCTCCATAACAGTCCCAAATCGTGGCCCTTCTCTCCCAGTTGCTGTACAATGCAAAAACGAGCTCCCAGGCATGGAAAAATGCAGAAAATGGATGAAAAACGTGTAGGGAAAGACCTAGATAGCTCAAACTACGTGGGAGAGGAAAAACTATGTGTTCATAATGGCTTTGGGCACCATTTCGTGGGTGTTTTCTTGCCCAAGGAGACAAAACACGATTTTCCAGGTTGATGGCTTGCCCATACACGAAATTGGCTGCCATACCTCTTCATTCCCAAGGCATTAACTAACTCAATAAATTCTTGGAAGAATTAAATGATTGGGTGCATAACCCAAAATGGGTAGTTGGTGGTTTATGGGTTTTCTCATTGACACATGGATTAACACCATTGGCTCAAGGGTTTGAATAATTTCCCTCCTTATTCCTTGTAGAATCATGCCCCCATCTCTTTGTTGCATTGCATAGCTAGTTGTGGGTATTTTCATTAAAATTTGTATTTACATGATGTCTTATTTACATTGTGCCTATCTAGCACAAGAACCATAGGCATCTATTTCTTTAATTGCCGATACATAAAACGCTAATTCAATGGTGGGGCCTTCGCCTTGAGCTCCTCACCATGATTAAATAACAATATTTACATCATTTACGATTTAATACAAAGGGGGTCAAAATGGGGACATTACATGAGAACAAGTTGAAGGCCATGTTCCCACTACTTTGATGTTGAGTCTAACATGAGTGGCATTCATGCCACTTGATAACAAAGATAATGAGAAGATGAGAGAGAAAGCTTCTTCATGACCTCATTGGTGTGGGGAAAAAGATCAAGGACTATGATCTACATGGAGTTCTCATGGTAGGACCTTCATCATGCCTTATAATCTTGTGCTTATCTTTTGTTGATAGATGGTAGTTTTGAAATGTCTTAAATTTTATGTTTTAGTCATTGCATAAAATATTGTTATTAGACAAGAAAGAAGGGAACTAGGCAATGTACTATTGCACCATAGAGGATGTTATACACATACCTCCAAGACAAGCTTTGATTGGAAGAAATAATGGTTCTAGCTAGAAAAGCATGAATCATGGATTCCAAGAGATGCATCCTCGATTGGAACAAACACAAAATCACTGGACAAAGGAAGACAAATGATCATTGGTCATTTGAGAGCTTTGGAAAGAGAGAACAAAATCCTAGGAGAAGAAATTGTATTGCTTTCACAAAATTTTGCAAAGATCAAAGGAAAAATATTTTGGGAGATGGGAAACATAAATGTTATTGAAGGGAAATTGATGACCTCCAATCATGTAACGCCCTATATTTTGATTAGGCATATTTATCAGTTAGACACACTGTACTTTATTTGCTTATTATCTGTTGAACTCAGCTCGACTGAGTAAACTTTATTACAACATGATGGACCCAAGTATATGATGTTACTGTGTTTTATGATTTCACTATGATTATGATGTTACTATGTTATGTGGTTACGATGCCATGATTATCATAGGATTCCTTTATTTTACGATTACAGTATATGTTTATATGTTTTCATTAATAAGATGTGAAATATATGATGCGGTACGTGGACACCATCTTATGATGTGATTTATGGAAGTATTATATGTCATGTGCATCTATGATGAACTAAAATTGTTACATGCAATAAAATGATGTTGCTAATATGGATAAATTGGTGATCGATGGGAAATGCTTTCTATAAAATGTATATTTTGCGGACTACTAACCTACAGGACACAAGGGCTATGGGATAGCCGGATACTTGATCTGATATATGGGATGATATCTTGTCCATACAGTTAACCTTAGCAACCGAAATTGATGATACGATGACACGGTCTGATAATCTCGATAGCAACAAAGTATGATTTGATAAGGGTGTAGACCCAGTATGTTGAGAGGGATGGATGTATTGCCCACCCTATGTTTCTATGATACCTGGGGTCATGGGAGGGCTGTTCTGAGACACGCTCCCCAAATTGTTGTGATGACGATGGTCGGATTCCTGCTAGGAGAGGCTAGGTCCGCTAGTTAGCCGACGCTACCGCTCTCAGGTTCTATGTGGTCATGTCAGTATAGCTGGCACCCACTTGTGTACTAGCAGAGAAAGGATAGGGAGGATGTGGATGTAGGTTAGGATGGGAGGATATGTTAGTTAGTATTGTTGAGGGTTGGGTATCCCTTGAACCTAACTTAGTAGTAGTAGGTGTCCCTTCCTTGAGAATAATTAATTTATTGATATTGTGAAATGAAAATATAATGATGATATAACTCAATTGGTTAGATTAATGATTAATAATGTTGAAATGATTATGTTGGATATGTGTTGGTTTGGTTATATATATGTATGTGTGTGATTGTCACGTCTTGTATGTATGGTTGCTCACTCTCCATGAAGGATTATTATTTCATCACTTAGTATATATACATAGGTGAAATGATGCTTTATTATAGTGCATATATGATCTATGTGTACGCTAGCCATGCACGCATACCTAGTACATGTACGCTAGTATTGATGTGATAAATACTTAACATGCTAAATGATTGTAATGTTATTCTAGAAAATAGTAAGTCGTGCTTTAATTGAGTTCAAATAATGATTGTTTAATCATTTGGATATGAGTAGATAGGTCAGTTAGTTTAGTTAATAAATACATATAAGTGATGCATTAGGAATTGTCATGAGATAGTTATTGTAAATAATATAGATATTGTTCAGTATACACCAATAGTATAGTTCTAAATTAACGTGTTTATCATCATGTTTAAACCATTGAAGGTGTTTTTATGTCGTTGTTATTATTATTAGTATTATTAATGTTGTTGTTGTTATTAACATGCATAATCTTATTTTTATTATAATTGTTGTCAAATAAACATAGCTTAATGGTTTTGCATAAATGGATGAATTTATCTCGATTGTTTTATGTGAATAGTAAAAAGGAATAATATTGTTATTTTAAAAACAATTGAAAGTGAGTCTTTGTGATATTATTATATTCCATATTATATTGTTATTTAAACTTTAATTGTCAATCAAACATCATTGTCGAATATGGATTTGGATTGAATAATTAAGAGGTCTCATAAACCTCCTTATGAAAAGTCAAGCTTGTACTTTTATGTTGTCCTAAAAACATTCAAAGATAAAGTGGTGGATTGAACTATCATTAATGAGATAGTCTTGTAAAAACAAGTGGTGATCATGCTTCAAATAAACATATAATAAATGTCGATTCAATGGGTAAACTTCATTGGAGCATTTAACCATTTGGCTACCCGAGAGAACGAGAAGTCCTAAAAACTAATATTATAATTATTTATCCTTGAATAGTGTGATTGTATTAATGGTTTAGGATCCCCAAAACATGGATGCCTAAGGCGGTGGAGTAAGAATGAAGTTTGGAGGAGGAAAAATGATACAAAGGAAACGTTTCACGAATGAGGGGTGGTTGGTTCTGTTGGAGTGAGCAGGGAGAACTATGATATTTTTGGAAGTGAAGGAAGAGGTGGGAAAACTCCACATGAGATACTGCATTGTTGAACAAAGGGAAGTTGCTATCGGGATTATCAATTGTGGGCTTGGGGGCTAGGAAACCCGTTGGTTTCCTAGGGCCAGCATGATAAGAGTTGGTCGGCAAGGTGGATTATTTAGTCGGTTGCTAAGTATTAAGGAGGCTAATTTAACAGATCTATCGGAAATTAAAGAGGACCATCTACAACCTATCGGATCGAGGCATTTTACTATTAGTTAATCATTTACATCCTAATTATATGCATACTTTAAATGGTTAGATTGACTATCTTCTATGAGAATATGTAAAGTTTATGATAGGAAAATAACTGTACAAATGTATATTTTGGATTATTCACTAGTATGTTTGCAGAAACTAAGTAAAAGTAGAAACAAACATGAACCTGGAAATCTGATTGAAACAATATAGTTTTATTAAAAACTTGTCAAAAGATGCTCACGATGAGCTTAATACATAGAACAACTTGGGAAAACTTGACTTAGTGCTCTGCTAGGTAGGCAGAGCACTACAGATGGTATCAGAGCATGGCTCAAATACTCAAACCTTACGGGCCTCTTTCATATAGAAAAGAAACAAAATTCACAAAGAACTTTAAAGAGATTACGTTATGTAAGTTGGAGAGCCCCAAACCTTTTCTGAAATCGTTGTAGCATCTACTTTTCCTGCAACAAATGAGAATTTAGTTGGGAAAAAAAAATCAATTATGAAAGAAATGGACATTCACCAATATATATATATATATATATATATATATTACTCACACACTTTCGTGGGTTTTATGAAAACCTGGAAACAAAAGAAATTTAGTTAAAACCCAAAAGGAAAACAACAAAAGAAAATTATTTTTAGTATATTTTATGGAAAACAAAAGGAAGAGCTTTGTAATAGTGTTACAACATAGGCATATTATTGAAATGGCCTATTTGTATAACAACAAAATTGTTGTCACTAAATTTAACACGATAAAAGGGGAAAAGGCAGAATTTAAAAGAGTATGTATTTACAGGATTTATGCATTTCACTCTATTCAAGTAATTAGTTTAATTAATTTAAAAAAAAATTAATGAAGTCGACTCTATTCAAAATCAATATGCCTAAGAATCTATATCTATATCTATATCTATATATGCCTCGATCCATGTTGGATTTCGAAAGGAATCTATGGTTGCATGATCAACTTCATGATCAAGTTATTGGTAGGCTAACTAGTATCTGGTTTGATATCAACCAGTGGTGGACACAGGTAGAATGTTTGATATCTAAGGCACTTCTAGGCAGCTCAAAATCCTATATACTTGATTGATTTATTGAGCAGCAGGAAGCAAGAGTAGACAATAGTAGTATTGATAAATGCAATAGTGTTTCATTAAGTCATTATTTTTATTAGCTTAAATCAATTAGCTCAATTAGCTTGAATCAATGTAAACACTCATGCAATCTAACTAAACACCCAGAGTTGCCTCCAGTAAATTTTCTATGAAATATCTATAACACGAACTTGGATACTCAAGGAAAAGTTCACAGGAAGAGGGGAGATTCAATATAGGATACTAAAGTCGCTAGTACAGAGAAATTGTGATAATGAAAGAATGAAATATTTGCCAAAATATCACTAAAGATAATGAATTATTCATTATTAAAAGCACACAAATCTCGCACTAGTAACCTAGTTGTTGTTTCAAGCCCAGTAGAGGTGGTCCAGGCATCCCTGATGTAGGAGATGGAAGTATTGATGATCTAAGAGAATTTTCCTCAAACTAATATGCAAATACAATATAATGTCTGATAACCCATTCCCAGTGTAAAATGCAGTGTTGTGTGGCCCTATTAATTGCATGTACCAAACCATATGTTGCCTAAACCATTTTATTGCTTCTATTCATTTTCATAGAAATTAGGTTCTCGTTTTAGTTCTATGTATTCCTTCAGCAACACTGAATCCCATGAACGCACAAGACTAGATATTTGAAATCTGGGAAACAACTCTAACAATAGGACCAAGACTCTTTCATGCTTTAACAATATCAGAAGAAAATAAGGAAAACGAAATTTATGTAAAAATGTTAAAATAAAAATGATTGGTTTTTATAAACAGATAAAATGTGTATTTTAATTTCCAATTGCTCAATGATTAAAACAATGTTAAAAAAAAATGGCAGAAATGCAAGGCCCATTTGTAAATGATAAAATGGAAGTGCATGTGCCTAGGATTGATGGGGGTGGAAGGAGAGGAAGCGAATGGAGCCAAAGTGAACCTAGGAAAAGTCTCCTTGGAAGCAGTTGATGTTGGAGTTGAGGTAGAAACTTGCACCTTAGGCGAGGAAGAAACCAGAGGAAGAAGGAATATAGCTAGGTTAAAACAATATGCCATGTGCATTAGGTTATTTAAAACTCAACAATTTTATATATATCAAAAGAGTTTAGAGGCTGCCTCCTAAAAAAAAGGGGTGTAATTCATATCACCGTATAAGTCTACAACGAAATCAAATATCTGAAACCTAGATTCGCTGGAATTAGGCGAGGGTAAAGTTACATTTCAAGCATATAGATACGAGTACAAGGCATGAAGCTTGGCTGCATGGAGGAATGGCAAGGGCACAGGAAATTCCATGCATTCTTCAACTTAAACAATGAATTCCATATCTCCGGCTAAGAAATTAAATAATAAGCAAAGAAAAAGAAAAAAAATGTGTTACCTTCTAGTTGAGTATTGACCATGCCAAGGACAACCTCATGTTCCCAACGCCCCCCAAAGATACCAATGTCTCCATACCTGACCACTTCAAAATACAGGGTTTCAGACAGAAGCCCTACTTCCAAGGAATGACTTCACTAATAGAAAACGTAAGTAACAGGTCTAGTATGCCAAAACCTAACATTAATCACTGTTTGCATAAAAGTATTGTAAAATCATGCATAACAATCCGTACAACAAACTAATCAAGGTGAGACTGTGAGAGGACATCCATTACGTTCATGGTGTGACTGATGAGCTAAACGTGAAAATATTGAGCCAAGATCTGTCAGAAAAGTAATTATAGCTCTTAAGCAACAACTCGATTCCACATCTTGGAAAATTGTGGTGGCTCGGTCTTCCAGTATATATAATTTTCATTCTTCTATTTATACGCAATAGTTCTGTTTGAAAAGGGCTGCGACCAGTGTTGGAATTTCGTAAAAATTCCACACTTCAAACCATTTTTTTGATTGACATTTAATGCGTTTGTATCACCCGTCCTAAAATGTTTTGTAGAAATGATTACCCTTCATTATTAAAGTGCTAGGTTACGAACCCTTGAGAGAAAAATAACTTCACTCCCTAATAAGTCTGAACACAGTATCGATCTTCCATTTAATAAAAATAGACTTAGTCTTTTGGAAACAAATTACAACAACATTAACTTCCATGCTTGCCCTGTCACTGCTATCATCGGTAGGTACAACAGCATCATGGAATAGCGTCCCTATTCCACAAAGTCTTCATTTCCTTTTGAGAAAAATTTAGATTTATAATTTTATTGATTATGGTTTGAAAACAACAATTTTGAAATGGAAAATTGGAATATTAATTAACTGCTTTTTATAAAATAAAGTTATTATATTTTGTTTGGATTGGTAAAGCAATCTTCAAAATTAATAACATACTGGGTGTGGAAAGCCTTGGGCTTCCAGCTACTCAAATTAAAATCCGTTATATGGAAATCTTTACGTAAAGAGTAATTAATATAAAAAAAACTCAATAATAAATACAAAAAAACTCAATAATAAATAAACCATGGTGACTGATATTATTACATAATCCCTTTTTAAAATAAATATATTTTTATTAACTCCACTCTTAAATCTCTTCTAAATATAGATAGATTTATTAACAAAAATTATGAAGTTTTCAAAAATAAACTAAACTTCAAAAATGCCTTTTCATCCAGGGTGAAGCATTTCATGCGACGTGCTAATAAAATTATCAGCCGTAAAAAACCTGGCCAAAATGGTCCATGACGGGCACCAAATTCATTAACATGTGTGCAATTAAAAAATATATATATGGCAATTACTCAATGGTGGCCCTAACTAGTGGGGAGCAAGTACACAATAGGTTTTTATGAGTCTGTGCTCCGCAGGGATTATAGCAATCGGTTAGTCGCCATATTCAATTGACTTTATATTCTTCTATGTTTTTAACATCATGTTACCTAAATTTGTAAAAAAATTGGTATTAAAATGGTTTTTACTAAAAATTAAAAATATTTTTAAAATTTTTAAAATTAGATTTTCCATTTTTGTGATTGGTGCAGTTCAACGACTTGACTATTTTTCCCTAGTGTGCAAAATAATTATCTAATTAAAAAAATAAAAATAAAATATGATTCATTAATGAAATGGTTGAAGTGTGACATGTTGATTGGCTGCTATGACTAACCCATTCCATCAAAATTCGATGGAAATTAATTGTAAGAATGATCCATGAATGAGGGTACACAATGGTTTTTCCTCAACGGTTTGCATAAGACAAGTATTCCCTACCCAAGAAGCACGAGGAAACATCCAAAGAACCACTCAAGTAAAAAATTGATGGGAAATGTTTGCAAATAAGCATGAACAAGGAGGATTGTACTAAAAAGGACAAGTGTCGGGTCATATCACCAATGCACCCACTTTCCTCTTCCCCTCACGTGGTATCATTGCCCCTTTGTTACTTTTGAAGCGACATTTTCAATGGATATTACATTATTATGTATTTCCTTTTATTTATGCATTTGTATAATATAAGCACACCACATAAAACATCAAAATCACACTATAATCCTATCCCGCCATGAGAACTCATATGCAATCAATAGTTGAGCCTTTACTATGAGATCCACACTAGGAATATTTATAATGAATTTACAATATTTACACACGGGTCATTATAAATCAATGCACATGGATTGCCTCCTATAACATAACCTCATCATTCAAATAATGCATGATTTAACATATTATATTTCATGGGTCAAATATGGGGTATTGCATCCCCTCCCCCTTGGAATAACACCATCCTTGGTGAATCAAGTTTTTTTCAACAATGAGAGCACATCTTCATTCCTTAGTCTCATTTGCAATGATATCCTCTCTATCGCAAAATACATTGGACAACAATGTGTAGCAATTCCTCACTACCATGAGATGCTTTCAAGGCATTAGCATTTCGACATATACTTATAGAAATTATCACAGGAAAACATAATTGCCATAGTCATTTCCATGCTTAATTATTCCATCCAAAATATTTTCAAATTAATAACTAAAGCACATATATTATTCATAGTACAAGATATTGTATGCAACTTCAACCCAATACTTATATGTATAAATATATGCTCACTTCATATGGTTTCACATGTGATATTCAATTTATTTTCCTTTCCAACACACCCAAAATATTTTTCCTCTTGATCTGAACCAACATTTGTCATGAATCGCATATAGCATATTCATTCAAGTCCCATCCTCCTTGCAAGCACTCACCTTTACAAGATCAAGCATCCTCTTCTCTACTAAACAATTTGTTAGGAAATCCATCATTTCCCAAGGCTTTCACATACAAGAAGGGCACGAGCTTCCAAGTTTTATTGACATGGCATACCATTGGAAACACCAAAACAATCATTATCTCAAAGTGATCAAGGCATAGCACATGGTTTCACTTTCACCATAATAGCATCCTCCCCATCCTTTCAAGATTGTAGAATCCATCATCTCTTGTCACTAGATAAATATGCCATATCACTTGCATCATAGACATATAATTACCATGAGATATTATCAACAAATTTTCAATCATAATTTTGAATTAGTCTATTATAATTTTGAATTTTGAGAGAGCTTTCATTCAACCAAACAAAACATGAGTATTCATGCGTGACACTACATCCATTGCTTCATTCCCAGCAACGCATGAAATGATAATGGTAATGAAATCATTTTCATCATATCTACGTTATTAGTACATGCATTCTCATGATGTAGTCAGCATTTGTAATTACAACTAAAATCAAGCATATGTGCAAAGATTTATGTATGCATAACAACAACTTGCACATTCACATAGTCTATTTATGCACGTCTACATGACATCGAATACCATACCATGATGTTATGCAATTCACCATGATAAGCTAGAGAGATTAACCAATACCTCGACACATCATCCAACTGCCTTAACAAAGATTTTCAACAATCTAGAGACCTTCGTCTTCAACCAAACATAACACAAGGGATGACCATTCCTTTCTTTGCTCAATAATCCATCAAGAGCCCTTTCCCTTCAATGTTCTTTAGTGAAAGTTAGAAGGTTACAGAGAAAAACACCGATACAAGCAAGGAGACCACTAGATATATGTGTTGAAATATATTTTTCATCAATTCCAACAACATGTTATCACACATGGCCATCTCACATGTCATTTCTTTTCAAATTACAAGCATAAATATTGAATTGCATTGGTTATGTTCTCATAACCAGTGCAACACATGCATTCTACTTCATTAATGTATCAAAGTGTTTTGACAATTTTAAATGTTTGAGGCTTCTTTCCTTTGCCATACCCCAACCCAAGTATCAATCACATGTATGCATTTGGATATCACTAAGTTCTCAACTCTACTATCAAATATGACTCAAGGAATCCTTACATAAGTTTCCTCCATAACATATGTAATATTGACATGATTCATCATACATCTATGGATGCGATCAACATCTCTATCATTACCTATTCAGTTGGTGTCTCAATGGAGCTTGCAACATCCTTCACCAACCTCTTAACAAGTAGCTTCATGTCCTTATTTACTCCTAGTTACACAAACAATAACACCCACAATTAGTCATCATGCAATATTTAGTTCATATTAACAACAAATATGCCCATGAATGTCTCTATTATGCACATTACTGCATATTTATCCTTCAATATGTTCACTAGGGAATATATGTTTCAACATATCTCCTCTCTTGCATTCAGGTGATTTAATTATGTGCACATCATCACATTTCTGAAATTAGAATAGAAACACATAGTAATAAATGAGTTTAGTAAAACTTTGTTCCACTCTTGCATTCATAGAAATTAATGTGATTTAATTATGTGCACATTATCACATTTCTCAAATTAGAATAGAAACACATAATGATAGATGAGTTTAGTAAAACTCCCTTCCAATCCCTATGCCTAGGAAGGATTTCCATAGTTCATCATTGATCTAATTCATAGACATACTACGAGTCACACACATAAAAAACATCAGCTATACTTTTCTCACCCAAGCATCATTTCTTAACGAGTATACACATGTATACCTACTACTTAAAACAACACAACTTTTCTGAAAGCAAAATAGAAGGCTAAAATGAGAAATTCCCTTTATGTTGTTACCGGAAAAACTAGCAGAGCTAGTGTCCAATAGACAAATGTAGGGAGAGTGTGACCACTATCACCTCAGTCACACCTCCAACATCTTAGGAGTGTCATAACCTCCAAGGGGAAAGCCCTTTAGATGCTCTGCAAGACACTTAAGAAAAAAGACTATGTCTTCTACACAATGATGTTGGTGACCAATGCCTTTAACAAATCAATTTGAGAATGAAAAAGACATACTATGTAGAAATTAATCTTGTAGGTGCAAATAAGTATATCAATCTCATTAACTAAGTCTTGTAACCATTTAACTATAGGTGAAGATAATGCTAATGTATCAATGTCAATATTAAGAGATCATTCACATAGCATTTATTGCATACAAGTAACCAATCAATAAACAAAGCAAATGCACTGTTGTATCAATGTAAACAAAGGCATTCAATAATAAATTTAACAACCAATTTATGAGAGCAACATATATCCAAGACAATGTAATCATTCACCATCCAATAAACAAGATTGTACACCATCCAATAAACGAAGTGTAATGACTGTAATAGCAGTTGTGGACAGTCCTCTTTGTGACAGTACTTATAGAAACATACAATAAGCCAAGGGAGATGTGTTAAAAATGAAATTTATGCACTTAGTATAGATCAAAACCACTTCAACTTATAGTTCCTTTTAGCAGTATAATCGGTGTTTTCAAAACTGATATATGTAATTCACGTGATGCATACAGACTTGAAATCAATCGTTAGTATAGGCAATTCAGACCTTTACTTTACCTCTTTTTCCAACAACAGTGACTGACCTTAACGTCGTTCTTTGTTGGTTTTGTCACAGGTTTAAGGGCTGCCAACTTTATGTGATAGTCTGCAATTTGTTACATACTTAAAGCGGCAGTAAGAGGGATGCTAACAAGCTGTTAGGATGGTTGTTACAACCTGTTGTGGACTGCAAAAAGGGAGGCCAAGTGTTGGATAAGGAGAGGAAGAGGGAGGCAATAAGCTTAGTAGGGGAAGTTTTAGGTTTGTTTAGGACAGCAGTTAGGGTTACGAATATTTTTATGGCTTTTTTTTAGGATTTAATATTTTTTTTGGTTTTTAGGGATTCCTAAAATTTCTCCCTAGGGTTTTTAGGGATTAAGAATGCATGCCGAATTTGTAGGAGGGAGGACCGAAATTTTAGGGAGGCCTAAAATTGGTTTTTTATTTTTATTTTTAGGGTTTCAAACATAAAATTGCAGACCTTATTCTAACGCTATTTCTACCATGAAAATGCAAAATTACATATGAAAATGCAAGTGAAATTTAGTAAAAGTTGATAACTAGGGTTTTTATGAATGAGACCCTTAACCCTAGTCCTAGAGGAAGGTGACCAACCTTCCTCTTGGAGTAATTTCTCATTTTCTACTAAACTGGGGCTTCCTATAACAACCTCTAGAGTTCGTTGTAAGAGCCTAATCTAGGGGAAAATCGGAGATCCAAGGCTAAACTTGGAAAAACTTCCTCTAGGGAGCGTTTTTCACCATTCAAAGAGGATAGAAGGTAGACAAAGTCCCTATTCAGAAAAAATGCAGCCCTAAAGACACCATTCAATCATTCAAGAAGCAAGAAATTTACCTACCTTTCACCAAGCAAGACTAAAAAGGACTAGACTTACTTGACCATGTGTTCTTCCAACAATTCTAGCATCCACCAAGCATGAGCAAATCAAAGACAACATCCAACTTCATCCACAAGAGCAAAGAAATCATACTTCAAGAGGTGCGCATCACTCCACAAGAGCTATCTAGAGTAAAAGAGAAACATATTTGAGTTTTATCCCATGAGTTATTATTTACAAATGGAGTGAGGAGATGTATTTATATGTTTCTCAACTCACTTTACAAAAATAACCAGGCCGATAGGCAAAATAAATGTCAATGTCAAAATATAACATGAAATAATATAAAATAATCTAAAGATGGCCTAAAGTAGGCTACTTGGGGTATTTCCCCCATAGGTGCATAAAAACTGCTAAAAATGACTGAAACTAAGCAGAAAGCTCCACTCTGAAAGGTGGAATGAGCAGGGAGGGATCATCATGCCCCGTAACCCCAATAATGTTGAAAATACCTCAACTTCCCCCCTTTGTGAGCATGTGGGCCCGGTGACCAAGGATGACATCATCAAGGAAACTGCACCAAGGAGAGAAGGCGGTCTGCTAGAAAGGGACCAGGATGGGTGCATAAGCTGACCTGAAGGAGAGGAAAGAGCCTCAGAGCTGGAATATAGTCACCGATGTAGAAAATAAACAGGGGGTCATGTGACCTAGTGATGTACCCCTAGGAGCCCCGGACACCAACCTCAGGGCTAGAAGCCGTAGAATGAGGCAGTCTGCAATGCCACTAAGCCATAACACTCCTAAATGAAGGACCAAAAGCTCCGACCATAACCACCATCTCAGAAAGTACTTATAGCACCCCATCACGACCCTGCAAAAAAAAATACGACCCCTCTCCTTGGGAAAACATCTGAAGGTGCACTGGCACTGGTACCACGTAACAATGGTCATAGTTGTGTTGTTGGCCATCTCCATCTCTTGGCACTTCTCCATTCCTTGAAACTTGTGACTTCTCAGGATGCCTTTAGATTCCATTCGATTCTCAACAGCTTACTATTCCTTTCCTCAAACAGTGCCAACTGAAGCATAACTCGATCGTTTATAATTAGTTTCTTCCTGTGCAATGTGAAGTTAGCTACTTACTTTACATTTTGTACACATAAGTTGTTGGTTCATATACTACAACTAATTATCATGATTGACACTATGCACATGGCTTTGAATGGTGCCATCATGAAAAATTATGATGCTCATCATGATCTTCATTTCTTTAATACAATTTTCCCATTGAGATAATGAATCCATTACATGCCATGTAGTTGTTGACCATTCTATTGGTCCTTCATTGGTTGTAACCTTAATCGAACATGGCATTCTTTCCACTTCCATTCCCAAAGTAGTAAGTTAAACAACTGGATGGATGTGTAACCCAAATGTCTTGCTGCCCGCCTTCCTTCCTTGGAGGTAGGGTTCTTATAACCATGTGCATTCATAGCTCTTCTCTGCAATAGAATTTCAAATGACAATATTAGACTAATTGACTGCATGCATTTCTTGCTAAGTCACCAACAACCTTTCCCTTGTCATGCTTGACCTTCAAGTCAAATTTGCTAGGTATGTCCAACCATCCTCAATCCAACATCATCCTCGATTTTTTAATCTAGTATGCTCATACTTCAACATAGATCTATTTCCCCAAGTATAAATATTTCGTGAGTCAACCATATTGACAATTACCTTGTCAAGTCAAGCCCTAAGGCTTCATTATGTAAGTACTCCAAGGGGGCATTTTCCAAACATGAATATT
The DNA here is from genome assembly GCA_027924585.1 of Larix kaempferi. NCBI lineage: Eukaryota > Viridiplantae > Streptophyta > Pinopsida > Pinales > Pinaceae > Larix > Larix kaempferi. The sequence goes on from BSBM01000299.1 coordinate 21,500,777, forward strand.
CTTCCCTATTATATTTTGAAATAACTTTCAAACACCCATACTCTATCCCATTCTGATTTTCCAAGTTCAAAGTTACAACACCTATAGGTCTATATCTCACACATTTTCTGGTTTTTTGTTGGTGCAAACCAATGCTGGAGACTAATTTCAAGTACCGGTGGATGCAATTCAGGCAAAAACTAAAAAACATTTGTATCGGGCACTGATAGTATTCTAATGTGTGAACACTCGACAACCATTGTCTTGACAATTGTTGTTTATGTGAGCTTTTACATCTTTTTGAAAATTGCAATTTGCATATTTAATTAGGTTCTTTGCATGTAGCTGCTTTGTGGGCTAGCTTGAGTGGAGTGTTTTGAGCTTAATGTAGGAGGTATCAGGGTCAGTTCCTTGGGTTGGTTGTCTATGTTGTGTTTCTCACTTGATGTCACTGCTAGGTCAAGAGTTATAACCAATGCTAACAGGTTTGCATTGGATACCATGCATGAATGTGAGGAAGTAACCTACTTTGAAAAAATCTACCTTGTACTTTCAACATTAATTGTCTATTTCAATTACTTGTAACCTATTTTTTGGATACAATATTGTAGTGAATTTGGTTCCTTATGAAAAGAGACGCCCTTTTGATCAGTTGGTTAAGTCATAAAATGTTGATACAATATTGTAGTCATTTTCGTTCCTTGTGAAAAGAGACGCACTTTCGATCAGTTGGTTCAATAACAAAATGTCTAGATGCTCATGAGCATTTCAAATTGAATACTTCACAATGAAACTATGGTATCCTATTAATTAAAATTTGAAATTTCACATATTGCATGAAGTGAAACGCGAGCTTTGAATTTGATTTTGATGTCGAGGTGGTAATAAGATTTGGCTTTATTGGTCTTTGTTGCAGGGATGTTCAGCAATAGTATGAAATTCAATGAATTTTTCTTACAATACGGGTTTGGTATGGTCATCACAAGTTTGACTATTTTTTTTTAATATACCTCATGTCTTGCATACCAATTAATCTATAAACTAAAAGGAGCCTCGAAACCTCAGAAATATCTTTAAAAACCTATAAATATAATGTAAATCACTAAATTTACAAAGAATAAATTAATTTTTCTTCTCTTAAAATTGAGTATTCAAACTTCAAAGTATGCACTTTGGATATCTATTCAATGTTTTGGATATATATCTAATTGAAGTTTAATTTTTTATATGTATTTGAATCTGGTTACCATCGGTGATATTGAGTATTTGAAAGTATGTATTTTGTAATGTATTCAATGTTTGGATATATATTTCAATTAATATTTTTTGATGTGTGATTATTGTATCAAGAGTAACCAGGTGTTTTATAGTTTAGTATAGGGGATGTCAGGGCATAAAATAAAAATTTAAAACCAAATAAAATATTATTAAAAAAATCCATCTTGGCGGATAAAATTAAAAAAATAAAAACCAGCATCCAGATCTATCAAGTATTGAGAGAGATCAAATTTCTTCAAGTGTAATTTTTTTTCTGCTTGATAAATCCAGGTTTAAGATGGATATAAGCTAATATACAATCTTACCATGGTTTTCATTTGTGTAAGGGAACATAAATCTGAAATAAAGACACATTCTTAGGTGCACACGATATGAACACATATTGAGTTGGGGTCTGGGGATACTAATCCAAGATGAGGAATGTATCTCCATCTCGCTTATGAACACTTATGTTTATTCATGACATATTAAGACAAAGGAATGCATCGTGTCCTTGAGTTAGAATCTAGGAATCTCTTTGAATCATCAATTGCTTGATTGCTTGCATCGTTATTACATTATTGAATTGTAGAATTGCACATTTGTTTTCTGGGAAATTTCATCTCAGATTTTATAAGTATTGAAATACTACCTTTAATCCAATTTAACATAATATGCACATGCTTTTACTTTGCATAATCATGGTTTGAGATGAGATGGTGGTGGTGTGAACTGTAGTTTGCTTTCTTGCAAACATACGATCAAATAATGATGGTTATACTTTAGCAACAAGAGATTCAGTGCATAATTTTATAGCATATGGTTATCATAGAGTCAATGCATAATTTCATAGAATATGGCTGTAGTAGTAAATTTATTTGACATGCTATAGCATCCTTGATAGCTTTTCATGTTTAAGAAATCTTCTCGAAATTTTTATGATTGCTAAAATGTATATGGAGCATTTTTTTCATATTTCTCCATTATTTATTCTTTTTGGTCATTTAGACACGACATTTAGGGAAAGCTCAATTATTTTTAATTATTAATTTATTATTCAATCAACTTTAAGTATCTTGATTTGATCCAAAATAAATCCATAGCACATAATAAAAAGATCGAAGATGAACATAGCACAATGTTCGTTAGCATGGACAAAAGAGGAAGAGAGTTGAAGCATGTGCAAAGCAACATTGTGTTACTCCACTTTTAGCATTATAGAAATAGATTTACAATTAAAAAATCTATTTCCCGCTAAAATGCCTACCTTGACATTGTTGTGAAGACTTATTATGAATCCTTGAGAGGAATTTATAAAATCATTATGGTGAGAACAAGTTGAAGGCCATGTTCCCACTACTTTGAGGCTAGCAGCTTGTATCAGTGGCATGAAGCCATTTGATGACAAAGATAATGAGAGGATGAGAGAGCAAGCTTCTTCATGACCTCATTGGTGTGGGGGAAAAAGATCAAGGACTATCATTTACATAAAGTTCTCATGGTAGGACCTTCCTCATGCCTTAGAATCTTGTGCTTATCTCTGGTTGATAGATGGTAGTTTTGAAATGCCTTAAATTTTATGTTCTAGTCATTGTATAAAATGTTGTTATTAGACGAGAAAAAAGGGAACTAGGTAATGTACTATTGCATTAGAGAAGAGGCTATACACATATCTCCAAGACAAGCTTCATTGGAATAAATAATGGTTTTATTTAGAAAAGCATGAATCAGGGACTCCAAGAGATGCGTCCTCGATTGGAACAAACACAAAATCACTGGACAAAGGAAGACAAATGATCATTGGTCATTTGAGTGTTTTGGCAAGAGAGAACAAAATACTAGGAGAAGAAATTGTATTGCTTTCTCAAAATTTTGCAAAGATCAAAGGAAAAAAAAAATTTGGCAGATGGGAAACATAAATGCTATTGAAGGGAAATTGATGACCTCCAATCAAAAGAGCGGGGGTCGAGGTGGGTGTATGTTAATCTTGTTAGTTAGAATGAAAACAACGTAAACAAAATTGTTTTGCAACCCCAACATTTTGCAAACTAGAAAAAGAAAAAGTCTAGGTAGAGGGCATTGATTCCTAGCAGCATAATCGAGATGGGGAACAAAATCCTAACTTGGGGAAATCATATGGCCTCCAACCACCTTGCGCACTAAGGTGGAAATCTGGTTGGAAAGTTGCAAATGTCCTAGTGCTTTCAAACAATAGAAAGAGGAGTAACATACAATGACATGGAGTTCTTGGTTTGGATTGGAGATCCACTGCAATTGGTTCTAATAGTGAGAATTCCAATGAAGACCGAAACAAATATATCTTGGTGGTTGGAATTCATAGCAAGGAAGACATATCTTAGGTAAATCCAGTCTCAATCAAAAGGAATAGGATTGAGAAAAATGTTAGAAACTATTTTACATTATTGTAAGCTTGTGAAGAGCCCCATCGCAAATTGAGTTGTTTGCATTTGGATAATTGAGACTAGAGCTTGATATTGCAACGAATGAAAATATTCAAATAGGTAGTGTTGTAGCAGCTTGGAGTCCATGCTTAGTGCCTGAAGCTACCTTCCATTTGAAAGGACTTTAATCTTCCAAGCACAAAACAATGTAATTCCTTTGAGAGTGTTGAGGCATTGTTGAAGAAAGAATACAAAACTTCTTAGAACTATGCAACCATTGTAACCACACATTTGTAACCATTTTGCATCTCAAGAATGAAGGAATCAAATATCTTCTTTTTGTTGGAGTTTTCCCATTGGATCTCTCCAAGGTAATCTACATATCCATTTGTGATTGGTGATCTTTACTGTTTGTAATAGCATATCTCCTTTTTGTTGGAGTTTACCCATTGGGTCTGTCCAAGTTAATATGCATGTGCATTTGTGATTGGTGATCTTTAGTGTTTGTAATAGATTCATTGGGGGATGAATGTATGTTCATTTACCATTAATTGTTGAAATCTAGTGTTGGAATAATAGAGTAAAACCTTGTTGGAAGCCAAAGAATTAAAATCTCAAATAATCTCAATGCTTTGATTTTACTTATTTGGATTCCAACAAGCTTTTATGATGTGCTAGGGCGAAGTTCCTCTTTGTGAACTATCAATTCAAGTTGGTATATGGTGTATTACATGGCACTTGGCTATGCTACATTTCAAGAATTAATGGAAAATGGACACAATCTTATGAAAACATTTGTTCAACAACTAAGCTACTACAAACAACAAATACAATAAATCACAAATGAACACACATTACCTCAAGAAAATTCTCGGTTGAAGAATCCAATGGGAAAACTCTAGCAAGAAGAAGATATTTCAGTCTTCCCTTCACAAGATGCAAAATGTTTACAATTGATGTAGCTCTCTCAGAGCATGGAAGAATATATTTGCCAAAAATTTGGTCCTCTCTTCAACAATGATCTGCGTTAAGAGAAATAATGTTGCTTTGTTGATGAAAAACTCAAGGAATGACATTGCTTTGTGCTTGGAAGATTGAATTTCTTTTCTCATTTCTCCTCTCAAATAGAGGAAAAATCAAGTGATGTGCATAGACTCCAAATTGCAACAACACTATGTATTTGAATATTTTCTTCTTCTCAATCTCGAGATTTGCACTCCTTTACCAAAATGTAGAGAACTTAGTTTGCAAAGGGTCTTCACAAGAGTTTACACTATTGGGACAAGTAGTGGGAACATGGACTTCAACCTTTTTTCTTACCCCAATGCTTTGATAAATGCCTATAGGAGATACATAATATTATTTTAAAATTTTATTTTTACCTTTATCGTAAAAGCTATTTTAATGATGCCCAAAATTGAGTAAACTTAACTAGTGGTTTCCACATGCTTCAACTCTCTTTGTCCTCTATCCATGTTCTCAAACTTTGCACATTGTTCATGGATCTTTAAATTTTGTTTCATGGATCCATTTTAGATCACATCAAGGTTAGAGACTCGAGTGAATAATAAAATAATAATTAAGAATAGTTGACCATTTACAATAGGTCATGTCTAGTTGACCAAATATACACATAGTAGATAATAGTTTAACCATTTATACTACATAGTAGATAAGAGTTTAACCATTTATATTGTCAGATTGGAAATCATGGGAATATCACTTATTCACTCATAATATGTGAAAATTTAAAACCCAACATATGGAACTCAAAATTACCAAGAGATAAATAGTATATGAAAACACAATTTTATTACATTTCAGCAATCACAAAGATTTTGTAAAGATTCCTTAAATATGTAATGTTGCCAAGAATGTTATAACATGTTAAAATAAATGTACTATGATAGTTGTATTCCATGAATTATGGATTCAATCTCCCCATGCTAAATTATAATAGTCTATGTTTTCATAAAGTGCATTGTGATTGACGACACCACCTTGTAATCTTAGAGCATGGTTGAGTTCACAACACAGTTAAAATTTAAGATGAAATTTACAAACAAACAAATATATAACTTGTGTAATTCAATAATGCAATAATAATGAGTAATAATTCCGAACATTTGGTCATTTCAAGGGAACCTTCCTTGATTATAGCCGAAGGACATAGTGCATTCCCTTGTCTTGCACATAGAGTAAAATACAAGTGTTCCTAAATTTGCAAATTGGAGAGGGACACATTCCCCATATTGGATTAACATCTATAGACCACAACCAATAATGTGGTTGCATTGTGTGCACCTAGGGATGTGTCTACATCTTAGGTTCATGTCCCCTTAGGCATGGGTGCAAAGCTTGGTAATACTATAAATGCATGGATAATATTGGTATTATACCAGTGACTCTCAACGCTTTAATTGTATTTATTTGGTTTCCAACACAGTTTTAGTGTTTTAGTTTGATGTGTTTGGATTGAGTTCCTCTTTTGTAAACTATCAATTCAAATTTGTTTATGGTGTATTAGATGACACTATGCTACACTATAGTTAACAATTAATAAAAAATGAACATAATATTATGAAAACATTCATCAAATATCTATCTATGTTATTACAAACACCTACAACCCTCAATCACAAATAGAAAAAGAGATTATCTTGGAGAAACCCAATGGGAAAACATTAACAAGAAGAAGATATTTAATTCCTTTATTCTTGAGATGCAAATGGTTACAAATGTTGTGGCTCTCTTAGAGCATGGAAGACTTTTTCTGGAATCTTTGTCTTCTCTCTTCAACAATGCCCTTGTATTCTTAGAAAAATAACATTGTTCTTGATAGGCCTGTGATAAACCCAAAGCTTGAATGATTAATATTGATGTGAACCTCATATAGATACATGGAAATGTAACCTTTGGTTTCATCTTCCAAGAGGTTGGTTCCCGTTCTCTTACGAATCTTCATATTTCTTAATTAATAATAATAATATTTGCATTGTAACCATAACCCCTAAGATTATGTTTCTTGTATATCCCCTCTCCTAATCCGAAGGGGTGTTTTGTGAGTCCAAGCATCTTTGTGAACTTTTTGTAATTCTCAAATGTACTTCTTTTAGGAGGATGAATATATACTTTGGCTTTTGGGTCACTTCAATAACCAAGTAGTAGTGAAGATGTCCCATATTCGTGATCTTGAAACTTTTTCTCAATTTTTTCTTTATGGATGGAATGTAGCTTTTATTGTTCTCTCTTATCAACATATCATCTACATACACCATAGTTTATACAACAATTTTTCCTATTTTCTTGACAAACAAACTTGCATCATTAATATTAAAGTGTGTGAAATTCAATTTCAAGATATGCTTACTTAGTTTTTCATACCAAGTGGGAGGTGCTTGTTTTAGGACAAATAATTGATGAGCTTGCCTACTTTTTTTTCTTGTCCCTTCACAACAAAACCTTCTAGCTAAGACATGGAAAATTCTCTTACAAGTCTCTATTCAAGAAAGTAGTCTTCACATCCATTCGATCAAATTTCCACCTATTTTGTGCAGCCAAAGCCCCAATCGAGTATGAATGGTAACCCATTTTTTTGTAGGGAAAAGTATCCTTGTAGTCAATGTTTTCTTTGTGTGCAAATCCTTTTTCCACGAGCATTTCCTTATGCTTGTCAATTGAGCCATTTGATTTGTACTTGTTCTTGTACACTCATCCCTATCTTGGATTAATCTTTGGAATCTCCTTTTGCAACACCATCTCCCCCTCATGAAGAAGTTTCTACCACTTCATTAGAAGAAGAGGTTCAATTAAATGATGTGATTGAGAGGATTGGAAAATTGAATTTTGGTGAGAATGCAATGCCATCACAATCCACTGAGCAACCTGGACCCTCATAGAAATTTCCAAAGTGGTTCATGAAGACACTTGAAAGTGTTCATATTGATGATGGAAATACAGGAACTAAAAGTTGAACAAAACAAGAAGATGGAGGTGATGTAGATGATTTAGATTCAAGTGATGTAAATGATATGAATGTTTCATATGATTGTGAATTAAATTTATCCACTAACTATGAACCAACTTCCTTTGAAGAAGTTCCTTCTCATAATTAGTGGAAAGAAGCATTATATTTATCTCAAGATTGTCAATGCTATCAAAGTCTTGGTATTTTTAACTTTCTAATTTTTGCAAGTCTGCTCCAATCATTCATTTCGTTTGAATCAATACAAACCTACATACTATCATTTCAGACCTATGCAAGCATTATCTCTGTATGCTCTCACTCAATGTACTCTAGGGCATTTAGAAATTTAGTTTTACCATTACCTCTGCTTAATATCTTCTTAGCTCTGAATACATCGTCAATCTAGCTCTCTTTCTTCCCTTAACTTCAACAATATCATTTTTCTGAAAGGAATAACACTTTTTGCGTCTTACCATTACCTTTGCATATACCTCTACATGCCTCGTACCTCTACGTGGGCTCTACCATAAAATTCTTTACAGCAGTGGCTAAGTTGGTGCTCTTGGGCCTCAAATACATAAGCCTTTGAATCTTCTACTCAGAAGTGGTTCCAAGATCATAGAGAAACAATGTGTTATCACCATATTCCGCACACATTCTTCATTTTCTTCTTCTATTCCGCTAGCTTCATTGGTTGGTTGTTTTTTACCTGCAGACTAAGAAGAGGGACAAAAGGCCAATGAGTGAAGCAGTCATTCACTTTGTTGGCACGATGGAAGAAGTTGCTTGGTTCCCGCAGGTGACTTTGATAGGCATCCAATTTGGCCTTGCATCGTTTGCAGAAATTGTAACGCATCAATACCTCATGACGATAGAAAGCTACAAGGGGTCCTTTCAGGTGTGTTTTAATTAGCCATTTCTAGCACCTCATGAACCAAATTCTACAACATTATACGAGTTGGCATGAATGCAACTTCTTGCCACTGATATATTGCATTGTGCAACCATGTCACATGTCCTGAAGATTCAGAACTCCCACCTTTTTAATTTTGACGAATCCAACCATATTCCATAAACTAGAAAATTCCTTATGAACCGAATTAAACTTGACTATGGTGTCAGTATTATGGTGTCAGTATCATAGTAGTATAATTTGGTTCTATTGGCATTATGTGTACCGAAAATTTTGAAGAATTCAAAATTTGTCTAATATTCAGTGTAGGTGTAATACAAATACGGGCTCCTACTAACTGATGACTAAATTTTGAAAACAAATTGAAAAAAAACAAAATTTTGATTATTTAAAGACTATAAAATATAAATACCATTCAATTTCATACTTCATAATTCATTGAAGCTTTCATATGGGAATCTTTGGGATTATTTTGTACCTCTAACATTCATCGCATCCAAGCTAATGATTTTTTTAATTTATTTTTTATGTTTAATATTTAATATTCTATTAAAAATATAATATATGTTTGACTTTATTATAAGAAGTCTACTTCGGTGTATTTTATTTGTACTAGATTTTTTCATTACCTACTTCTTTTAGTATTGAATAGTATTCATATTTGTATTCGTACTGGAATTATGCTACTATGGTTTGATGCCAACAGGTATCTGAATACACACATTCAGCTCTTCCCACAACCCTAGAAGAATAATTTTGAGCAATTACAGCTTGTAAATATTATCTATGCTTTGAACAGTCAAACTTACAAGCCTCCACCATAATTTGGGAAGAATAATTTTGAGAAATTACAGCTCATAAATCTTATCTACGCTTTGATCAGTAAACTTACAAGCCTCCACCAGAATTTGGGCCCTGTTATTTCAAAACAACAAAGTTCTACAACTTTTTGGATGGTGAGAAACCAAACTTTACTCTGAGACCTGGCTTTCCATCTCGTGATATATTCTTCAATGTGCATATGCTTGAACTAAAATAAAGATTTCATGGTTGTTTTATTTAAGAGGGATCGAAGAGTCTAAATTCAGGGGCAATTTCAGTAACTTAATATTCTAAGTTGGTATAGCCTAAACTTCTTACTTGGAGAATGTTTCTTTTAGTTAGTTGATAATTGACATTCATAATGTTTATGTATTTAAGATATATGTGCATTATAGAGTTGGGATCTTGGGGTTCTAGTGATGTACTGTTGAATGGAGTATCTTTATCCTAGAATTTACTCTTTTTTTCCCGCGAAAAAAAAGCATACTATTGATATTCAGTGTTGAATCAAATAGTACATGATATAATCAGTCAAGTCTATCTTCCCCAAGATGTCCCACATCAACAAAGATCTACAATGACCCCCCAGAATACACATAATTAAAATTTACAAGTTTTTCCGAAAACATCAAGAGTTCAAAAAAGAAGGTTGTCTTATGACGGTCTCTTTAAAAAAACAAAATTTGCAAAATAGATTGGTTACTTCACAAGGGTAATAGGTATAGATGTTATTTTTTTTAAATTATGTTTTTCTTATTTTTTTAGTTGTATCCTAAGAAAATAGAGTTGTGTGGAATTTAATAAATTTGGATGCCTTTTGAAGTGATATTAAGGCCAGGAGTTAATAGAATGGGCAACATATTTTGTAAAAAAATTAGTCCTAGTTTAATCCTTGGAACTGACTATTATAAACATTCATTTGTAAATGTAAAAGAGAAATTCACTTTGAAGAATATTTAAAGTCTTTTTCTTATTTATGCCTTTTTGGTGGGGAAGAAGAGGAAAATTGCTATGTACAGACAGTGACAATATGCTACCCTTCCATTGACTTTGATGTGGGAAATGGCAATCATGATAATTGCACACTCTTATTTTCTTATTTATCAATGAAATTTGTTTGAAGCTATTGCTATTGAGAATTATCAATGATATTTTTGTGAAGCTATTGCTGTTGAGAATCACCACAATAATTGAACTACAATAAGCATTAAAACCAAAAATTCAAAATAGAATGAATAGTTATACTCTTCAGCAGGGACATCATGGATGAAAAATTAGTACATTACTTTGAGCATGGGCAGGAGATAATCCTAAATTCTATCTTTAGTTCAAGAGTTAAGCTACTCAAAATTTGGAAAGGGACTAAGCCTTATAGCGAAGATAATAACAAAGGTGTAAGGGGGGGGGGGGGTTAGACCTAACTAGTACATTAGGAGAATCAAAAACTTTGGTGGTGAATCAAAAGTGAAGGAAGTATCAAACCTTTACCATAAGCAGGGTGACAATGCATCTAATGATGTCAGGGAGGTACAATCCATATCATCGATAGAGATTGAAGGATGTATTATTAGGGAGGGAATTAATTTTGATTGTCTTGTAGGTGGGTTCCATTACTATAGTTGGTAGAAGGGAAGGCCAAAACATTCTATACCCGTGAGGAGTTGAAAGTTCAGAGCTTTGGGAGTAGGTTATCCACTAGACAAGGAACAATCTTGTGAGGGGTTTGGAGCCTTAATCCAGGAAGAATTGTCAGGTGGGGAGAAAGAAATCAGGAGGAAGGAGAATCTCTCAAACTTAGGTTGCTTGAGTAGTAAAAGGAAGTGGAAGTGTATCAAAACATGAAAGGTTTGGAACCCCGCGTTGGTCCTCCCTTTATGCCTCTCGATATCAACACATGCATATATTCAAAATGATGACCCCCATCCAATTTTTATTTATGTTGTTGCTTTGTTTGGGGCATTTGTGTGAGGGTTTTCATGATAGATTATGCCAAATGTGAAATTCAATAATAGAATCTAATAATATTAATGGATCCATCTCTACCTTAGTTGATTATTCACAATTATGGAAACCATGATTGATCATCATCATCATCAAGTTCAAGCCAAGGAACATGGATGGATCCAAGATTGTGGATTATGTTACCACCAAAATTGATCAAGAAGATATTGGCTTTCCTTTCAACTCCCAATGCCTTTTGGGTCCATTCAATGTGCAAACATTGCTACCATCTCATGTTTTTTGAAATCTTTCTTGAATTATGTGCCCAAGATTATCCATAGAAGCATTGCTTTCTCCTTTTCAAGCCTAGGGTTTGGACATAAGGATACCTCTATGATCCCTTCTCCATGCCTTAGTTTAGGAAATTTTGGAACCTGATGAAAGTCTTGATTGAGACAATCTTTACAAGTAATATAGCCAAACATTTCCATTGAAGCTTCTACAAAAAAAAAATTAAGGAAAATATTTCCAAATAGGAGCAAGCTGCAAGAGGCATGCGAGGGTTGCAATTTTTGCATGATGATGAGCACAAGTATTGTCCTCATAAGTGTACTTTCTGAATTCTCACAATTGAATATGTCCATAGCAATTTCTATTCAGCATTGCGAGGATTGCAATTTTTGCATGATGATGAGCACAAGTATTGTCCTCATAAGTGTACTTTCATTCTCACAATTGAATATGTCCATACCAATTTATGTTCAGCATTGTTGCATGCCCTCTTTAACCCTTCATCATAATGCATGAGTTCCTATGCACATGTATAAGATGTTGTGCCTCTTCTCATTACCTAACTTGTGGTTTCATTTTGGCTCGGAGCAACAACATATGTGTAAATCATATGGGTTAGGCCCTATACTTTTTCATGAGAAGAATGCATGCGTCATAATAGAAACAAGGTGCTTCCACAACTATTCATCCCTTTTCAAGTCCTTTATGAAACGTTATTTTCAAAATATAAATAACATGAAGCTTCACCACACTCCACCTATCTATGAATTTTTACCACAATCTTCACCTATCTACTAACCAAATTAGAATCTTAATATGGTGTATGCATAATCTATCAAGGAATAAAAAATGGTTTAATTCCATTTATGAATCATTAGCCAAGTTGCAAAGTCAAAGTGATAATGGTGTTCATTAATAATGTAAGCAATAGATTGTAACCAGTTTTTCACACCATCGACCAAGCCTCTATTAATTTGTGGGTCGATTGGTGAGTCGCATGCATGGAACACTTGCAATAATAATAAGCAATCATGATAATGAGTATTTGCCTCAAATGGTTTGGATTCATGCTTTACTTCCTTGGACAATCAACCTTAAGGTTACTTTAGAATCATATACTACATTAATAACAATAGACATTGAGGGACGTGTTGCTACATTTGCCTAGTATGTATATACACCTTCAAATTATTACCCGCGACAAAATCAATTTCTAAATTTTGGTTGCATGGATTGTATGAGTGTATATGTACAATGGAATGGAGGAGCTAAGGACTACCTGGAATGTCATAGGTTCTTTCAATTTTACTTTTATTAAATTTATTTCTAAAATTGATCATATTGAGTCTTTTCAAGCTTTTAGACCTATTGCTCCAAGTAACTATGTGTACACGATTATATCTAAAATTATAGTTGTCAGATTGAAGAAACTATTGTCTAAATTCATCTCTCCTAAACAATTTGGATATTTAGAAGGTCAACAAATTCGTGAAGCCATAGGTTTGAATTAGGAGGGACTTGGGAGAGCCTTAGGTCTTTTGAACATCTATCCTCTTCCCCGTGATACCGACCTTTCCTTCCATAATAGAATTCAATTTGTGTTGGTCCTTCATAGAAGCTATCTTTTTCTTAATCGTTCCAATGATCGATTTGTGATCCTCTAGAACTCTTTGCATCAAAGTCTTCGTGACCCAATGTGACACCATTGAGCGCTCGTAGAGATTTACTCTGCTTCTTGTGTCACTGAGGTTCCTGAATCTAGTCTTCCAAAGGATTTGAAGTTGCTACTTTCTGGAGGACTAGATTGCACTAGATCAAATCACTTGTCACCATGCCATCGAGCAGAATTTAGATGTCGAGCATCGTCCTACAGATCCCCCAGGGTCCTTAATTAATCTTCCATCTAGATTTTTTCCTTCTTCTAGTCCTCCAATATGTGACCTAGCAAGAGCTTCTCCATCTATAAGGTAACCAATGAGCATTCATAGATAGGTTGATGAGATCTGGATCCCCCCCGAGTCCATTATCCATTTTGCTAGCTCCCAAAACTCCTCCACTTCCTGAAAAGAAATAGTCTCCTCCCATATTCCAGCTTCCATAGCCTCAATTCTTATCTTATAGTTTATTGGGATGTGATTCTTATAAAATTTGGTTTCTTCCGCTGCATGACATTAGTTGGTGGTCAACCTCTTCATCCCTGCTCTCCTTCACTTAACTGATTTTAAATTGGCAATGATAATTCTCAGACTTCTCTAAAGCTGCTCGTCACCTTTGTTTCTCGCTTGAAGGTATGCAAGGAGAATGATGCAGCAACCCCTGCCATCCTTGACGTTAATGAAACCAAAGGTTCCCATGATTGGAAAGTCTAGCGTCGCATAGATGAACTCAGAGTTCATCATGGTGTTGTACCTCCCCCATCTTGTCTTTGCTCCGCTCGATCGTGATTCATACTCTTGCATAGACTGGTGAAGATTAGGGCGTATGCACATTAATAACCATTGGCTAGCCTCATGCACTCTACATGGTTAAGGTGAGTCACATGTTCTGCTCATGATAGATGGACGTGGGTTGAGCCTTGCGCGGAACAATAAATGTTTGGGCACTTCTAACCTCAATAGCCAAAATTCTCTTCATGATTTATGTGTTGTATTCTTCCAAAGAATTGTCCTTACTCATAACTCAATAATTTCTTAGATTATGGGTGATCGTATAAGTGACCATGTTGTCAAGTGACTCATGGTGCATCAAATGTATAACTTTTTCCATAAAATGCATCCTCAATGTCGATCAGACCAAATATTATGTTTAACTCATAATATTAGTAGGAAGAAAGAGTTGTAGATCTTCTTTACACCATCCCAAAGACAAAATTTGATATCACTCATGCCAATCTGTTTCAATGACTAGCTGAAAGTCATCATAATAACAAGGCTTAAACTAATGAAAAGAATACCTGAAAAATGCTCATGCATTTTGAGGGGTAGCACTACCCACACCAAAGAATTTGCTACATCAATACAAAGGAACAAAACAACAAGACTACGATAGCAAGTCAAGTACAAATTGGGCCACAACTTTGGTAGAAAGTTAAGTTATGTTGAATAGAAGGTTATTTTCTAACTGAATTTGACAAAAGTACAGTCAAACATTCTCATTGGTGGATGAGAAACGTATTCTAACCTACTTTTGGGGCTCATGTATCACTCTTAGCGGTTTATAATAGAGAAAATCATTATAATTGCAAAGGATCAGAAGTTCAAATTAGTGTTAGAGGAGTGGAGTTTGAAAGCAAAAAGATCATTTGAGAGTGAAGATTTGTCTATAGCACCAATTTTTCTACAGAAACAAATAATTGTTTTTCTTCTTATCATTTGTTTCTCTATTCCCATCCTCTCTGCATGCTTAAGAGGCAGATCGTAATCATTGTATGAGCGCAGATGCCATATTGATTAAAAAAAACATGGTTTTTGCTTGAAATCCAATGTGTGTCATTCCAGAAGATATTTTAATCAAGAATTTCATTGAACCAATGGTAAATTATCTCCCCTATGGCATTCCATCTTAGTTTTTAGGAAAGGTGAAGATAGAGGATGGGTATGTCGCGAAACCCAACATAGAGCTAAGTCGACTCAAGCCTCATGCCTTGTTACCAATGTGTTAATTTTTAGATTTCTCAGTGTTTTGAGTGGATGCCCTACTCATAACTCAATAATTTCCTAGATGATGTGTGCTCGTATGGATGACCATGCTGCCAAGAGTCTCGTGGTGCAACAAATCTACAACTCTTTCCACAATATACATCCTCAATGTTGATTAAAATCCCCCATCAGCACAATGCTCTGGAGATTTAGGAGGTTGAATTACAATACACCGCCCCAAAATAATTGCAGGTTCATAAAACCAATGCATAGCTCAAAGTTTCACAAGCATTGCTTTTGTTAAGGGTTTTGTAAAAATATCAACAATTTGATCATCAATGCTGCAGTAGACAAGCTTGACAACAAAGTCTTGTATTAATCATCGCAAGGAATACACGTGAAGCTTGATAGGATTTATCTTACTATGGGTAATTACATTGCACTAAAAATCACAATATCAATTGAAAAATCGAGCACTTCCAAGATTTTTCGTATCCATATGATCTCTTTGTCAACATTCATTGTACCACGATATTCTGCTTCTCTGGTTGAAAGAGAGGCCACCCTATGCTTCTTATATGACCAAACTAAGGGTCCCAAGGCAAGGTGAAACTCATAAATAGATGTCGACTTCTTATCATCGTCATCTCTTTCCCAATCAAAGTCGGTGTAAACTACCAAGAGTTTAGTGGTATGAATACAATACTTTATACTAAGTTGATAAGTTTCCATGATATAATTATTAAGGCATTTTGCGGACTTCTAGTGGCTTTCTTGTGGATTCTGCATAAACTAAGAAACCACACTAACAACAAAGGAGATGTTAGGTAGAATAGAGAGTCGTGTTGACTCATGATGTATCACAGTCTTCAGTCAATTTAATTCTCGATTGAAAAATGGTAGAATAGGCTTTACAATCAGTCATCGTGAATATGTTTAAAAGATCCATTACATAATTGGGTTGAGAAATAAAAATGCCATCATTCATCTACAGAACCTGAATGCTAACAAAAAAAGAAAAAGGCCAAGGTTATTCATTTCAAAGGTATCATCCAATTGTTTCTTCAAACCCAAAATCAGACTTATATGGTTGGAAATAATGACTAAATATTCTACGTAAAGTGCAACAATAAAAGTTTCACCATTAACTTGTAAAACATAGATTCTATGATCGGATTCATAACGTTGAAACCAAGAGTAAGAAAGAAATGATCAATTTGTTCGTACCAAGCCCTAAGGGCCCGTTTCATACCATACACGGATTTACTTAGTCGATAAACAAGACTGGTATCCTTCTTAAAATTAGGAGGTTGCTCCACATATAATTTTTCACGAAGATCTCCACGAAGAAAGGCACTTTTGACATCCATCTTGTGTACTTCCCATCCAAGTCGAATGGCAAGTGAAAGAATTAGTTGAATCGAGTTCATCTTTGCAATAGGGGAAGAGGATTCAATGTAGTTGAAGCCTTCTTGTTGAGAAAAATATTTTGCAACCAAACGAGCCTTGTCTTTCAACAACACCATGAGATGTGAATTTTGCCTTCTAGACCCATTGATATTTCACTATGTTCTTTGTGGTCAATGAACTATATCCCATGTTTTATTTTGCATCAAGGAATGGTACTTTTCAACCATAGCGTTCTCCCATTTAGGTCTACCATGTGCATCTACATATGTATCTGGATCACATGCCTCCAACACCCATTCCATTAGAGCAACATTGCCACACTATTTATGACTTCTGGTCTTCCTTGTATCATGAATATATCATACATCTACTCCACTTGCTTCATTTGTCTTGGTGGTCCAATAAGGTAGACAAGAATTTTGAAAGGAGGAATTTTGTGTATCAATCAATCCATCTACCTATCAATCAGAAATATCAAGAATGGTAGTTGAGTTCTTAGTCGTTGAGGAACTACAATTCAAAGCAGGTGTTAGAGTCGACTGTCCAGTCAAAACTCTAGGATACATTTCAACCGATCTAGTTTTTTTCATAATCTCAAAAGGAGCATTGCCTTTTAGACTAGAGGTTGAGTTTAATAGTTTAATACACGAGGTGTTCTCATTAAAGACATCTTTGCATATGATGATTTGTTGTTTCGCCAGATCAAACAATTGGTAGGCTTTCGATTATTCAGAATAGCCCATCATGATGCAAGCATAACTCTTTGCATCCAACTTATTTCTATAGTCGTCTACTATATGTCCTCATGCAATACATCCAAATGTCTGGAAGTGTCCAACTAAAGGTTTCCTTCCACTTCATTTCTTAATAGGAGTCATATTAAGGATTGCTAGAATGGGAATAAGGTTCAACAGATAGTTTGAGTAGTTAACAGCCTCTGCCCTGAAGCTAGTTGGTAAATCTTTGCCCTGAAACAAACAACGTGCCATCTTCACCAAGGTTCAGTTTTTCTTTTTGCTACTCCATTATACTGAGGTGAGTGAGGTACAAATATTTGCCAAGTGATATCACTCTGTCTCATATAGTTTTCAACAACTCAGCCCTCATATTCACCTCCATTGTCTGATCTCAAACATTTCACAGGTCAACCACATTGCTTTTTAACTAATTCCCTAAATACTTTGAACTTATCAAAGGCATGACTCTTATTATTCAAGAAATATACCCAAGTGTACTTAGAAAAGTTATCATTGAAGTTCAAAATATGTCTTGCACTTGCCAGTGGTGGTTTGTTCATGTAACAAAGGTCACTATGGACCAATTCCAAATGAATTTTTGCTCTCCATGACTTTCCAATCTCAAAGGGAGCTTGGTGATGCTTGCTAAGCGTACACCTTTCACATACTCCACTAGGTGGAACAATCCTAGGTAGTCTAGTATCCAAGTCATTTTTCGACATCAGTTTCAAGCTTCAAAAATTCAAATGTCCGATTCGTTCATACCAAGCTCTGCTGTGGTCATTTCCCTAAGCGATGATTGCATTCGGTCATGTATCTCTCTTGGTAGCATCACGAAACTTGTACAATCCATCTTTGGAATTAAAAAACCTTTTAGCAACAATTTCCCAATTGTGTACTTCCTTCAGAACAAATTGATCTGGCCAAAAATTCAAGCTTCTTGCTAGTCTGATTAAGTTGAATTACTATCAACAAGTTTTCTCTCCAGTTGGGTACATTATACACACTAGTGATCACACCATTTTTACATTCAATGTTACCACAACCAACAATGAGTGCATAGTCATCTACTACAACAACAACAACAAAAATTGGAAGAAAAAATAAAATCATCTTTAGCCATATGATGCATACAATCAGAATCAACTATCCACTCACTCTGAGTAGTGTGGGCATGTAGGTATTGAGAAGCACTAACAAAAAAATGCATAATTATTTGACACATCTTCTAGAAAACATACTTCCTTATATTTGAGCCCTTATAAAATCCACTATACTTCCTTGTAACAAATTCCTTATATTTCATAACCAAGGGTGGGGCCTCTAATTGTAGCTACAATGCATGAGAAGATGATACAACATCATTGTAGAATATAGAAAATAGCATCGTTGTAGAATGAAAAAATCTGAAAAGAGCTTTGATTTATAGTTTTGAGAGTGGCCAAGAAGCCAAACAACATGGGGATTCAACAGATTTTAGTCGTAGGAATCTCTTCTGAATAACAAGCACCATAATCCAATCTTGGATGAAAAATAACTTGGAGAAAATGGATTTGCAATTAAGAAATGGCTGCTTATAAACCATTTCCCTGGATGCAAACTTTAGTCAACAAACTTATTGGACATTTAGAATAGGTCCAACAAGTTTAAATAAATACCTATGAAACATATAGACACAATAAATACAGGAGCAATTAAAGACAATGATTTAAATAAAGATTTTGTCATTAACGAATATGAAATGGAACAAGAACCCAAGGGTTGAGCCGACTTAGCTCTGTGCTAGGTTTCGCCACATACCCATCGCATAAAAAATGTTCCCAAGAAGAATGGAAATGGTATTGAGCGATTGATTCTCCTCTATCTTCACCATTTCTTAAAAGTTGATATATAATACCATAAGAAATTTGATTCACCACTGGCTCTATGACATTCTTGATTAAACTATCTTCTTGAATGGCACAGATTGGGATCCAAGAAGGGACCAATTTTTTTTAGTCAATATGGGATCCGTGCTCATACAATGATTACAATTTGTCTCTTAAGCATGATGAGAGAGTGGGAATGGAGAAAAAGAGGAGAAAAAGAATAACAATTATTTGTTTATGCTGAAAGAGTGGTTCTATAGACAAATCTTCACTTTTTAATGACATTTTTATTTTCAATCTTCCCTCCTCTACCACCGATTTGAACTTCTGATTATTCCCAATGAGAAATGTTTTTCTCTATTATAGACTGCTTAGAGTGATACATGAGCCCCAAAAGTAAGTCAAAATACTTTTCTCGTCCACCAATGAGAATGTTTGCCTATATATTTGTTACATTCAGTTAGAAAATAAGCTTCTATTCAACATAACTTAGCCTTCTACCAATGTTGTGGCCCAATTTGATGTTGATTTGATGCCCTAGACTTGTTGTTGTATTCCTTTGTATGGATGTAGCGTCATTTTTGCTATGGGCAGTGCTACTTCTCAAAATGCATGAGCATTTTTTAAGTATTATTTCATGTAGTTCAAGCCTTTTTATTATGATAAATTACAGCTAATCATTGAAACATATTAACATGAGTGATATTAAAGTTTTTTTTGGTATAGTGTAATGAAGATCTACTTCTCTTTCTTCCTACAAATATTTTGAGTTAACATAATATTTGGCTTGATCAATATTGATGATGCATCTTGTGGCAGAAGTTACACATCTGATGCACCAAGAGATCCTCAGTAGCATGGTAATCCATACCAACACCCATCATCTAGAAATTATTGAGTTATGAGTAAGGAGTATTCATTATGAACACCTTGGGAGAATACAACACATAAATCATTAAGAGAATTTTGGCTAATGAGGTTATAAGTGCCCAAGCATTGTTTGTTTCGAGGTCAAAAGATCTTCACTATAATTCATTACAACAAGACCATTATAGAACTAAAACATTATTTAACAAAGGCGGTGCACATTCAACCATGTACACAAGAAATTCTAGAATTCATCAAACCTATCAATATATTGAGTAATATGCTCTAAAATACATGTTTGGCATGAAGTTTTTGGTTTTTTGGAGTAGCAAAGAATCTCTCGAAAGACCAATTAAATCCTTTGAAAACCACATTCAATATCTTAACATAGAACATTATTGAATAATTGTCAGTATTACCAAATACTGAAAAAAAATTGAAATCAAATTTAACAATGTATTGCAAAAAAAATGATAACAAACATGTTTGATATCAAAATTGTATTGGATTTGCAAGGGACCTCTGCAAAAACAAATTGTTTTCTTTGAACGCTAGAGCGACATTCAATTTTTCAAAATATTCAATTTTTTAAAATAGACTATTCTCATATCATTTAACAATGTATTGCAAAAAAAATGATAACAAACATGTTTGATATCAAAATTGTATTGGCTTTACAAGGGACCTTTGCACAAACAAATTGTTTTCTTTGAACGCTAGAGCGACATTCAATTTTTCAAAATAAACTATTCTCGTATTATTGACAAACTAAACCAAAAATATTTTTATAATAATTGTGAAAATTAAACTCAAAATAAATATATAATTTATAAAATAACAAAAGTTGCATGTAACTTAGTTCCTACCTCCTAATAAATAAAAATAAAAATATTATAATTATTCAAATTATAATTAAACATTAATTAATTATATACACGCTATACTTCAAACAACAAATAATAATATTAAGAAATTGATTAAAATTAAGCTTAATCAATAACAATTAACTCGTAAATTAATAAGTGACATAAAATTATAGCACTTTCACAACTTGAAGATCCAATGAAGCCTCACTTTCAATAAATATTAAAAAATTTCATTTTAAACATTTATTTGCGAAGATAATTTCAAACTTAGTCAAGGGATATGTGAAAAGAAAAATATTAACAAGAGCACATAAGTTCAAACTTTGTTACACACGATAAGTCAATGAAAAAATGATTATAAATCTACACGATCTATAGTTAACATCTGTTGTACAACCTGTTATCAAATAATTTTTGCATTCGATGCCTAATTATGCTAGCCATGTTCAAGAGGAACAATCTCGGTGGACCTTGCAGCACACATCTCCACACCCTCAAGATTGGGACGAGATGGAAACTCATGAGGCTTTGACTTAAATGGTTCAGTCTGACCATCTTGATCAACAAACTTTCTCCAAAACTAATGGCTTCTCCAAATCTGACAATGGGTACATTTTTTTTATTCTTAAAGGAAAAAGAAAATGAAAGTAACCATGACCACAACCCGACAAACAAATATTAGGAATGCTCATGTTTGAATGGGCATAGCATTTCCAAAACAAAATGTGCAGTGGTAAAAGTGCAGAAAAGATTAAAAAAAACGTCAATGGCCTGCATGACAGATCGTATTTTCAAGGGTAATATTTCACTTGGAACCAACCATGCCAAAAGCCCATGACCATGCAAAAGCTGCTACCTAGATGCATATTAGTATAACTAGTACCACAACGAATGTTTTGGGAATGCTACTTTCTCCCGATCCTCCAAACTTTGTTGGAAGAATTGCAACAATGATGATCTATATATAAGTTATAAATCTAACAAGATTTAAGAATTAGAAATTACACTATGAGATATATGTATTCTATTTTTTATTTCATGTTATTATTCAGAAAAATATACATACAAGGGCTATATGTCAAATTAGTTTGAAAAATTAAACCCTACAATGCAGTGAGATAGCTATATCAAAATATTTATAAATCACGTTATTTTCAATAAACATATATCGACAAGCCACACAAAAGGGGAGGGGAATGTATGGTAATCAAACACAAATATTTAGAAATACAACGAACAAAATAAACATGAGCAAACCAAGCAAGCAGGGCATTTTTTCAGGATTCTAATATTATACTTAAGAATAATATTCTAGGCGATTATTTTGGATTGAAAAAAACATGTATATAGATAGGTAGGTGAATATTAAATATGAAACATACAATTTACTACTTAAATATGTAGATTTTGGCAAATATTGTGATAAAAAAAATTATGTAAATATAGGCGATATTAGAGACTAAAAATGATCAAATAGCAAATTTGTTTTTTGAAAAAAACTTGAAAAATAGTCAATTGGCGAAATTTCACTCTTAAAAATTACCTTGCAAGCACGCAAACACAAGCCCCTAGAAAAATATCGAGGAAGAAACAAGCCTACTATACAAACATAAATCTCTAGAAAAGCATAACAAATAGTCGAACTTAATAAACCTTGGTTAAAATTTACTTGAATGGGACTTGCAATCCTCCGACACTGAAAAGAAATATGTGACCTCATTTTTCCACAATAAAAATGGACACAAAAGTTGCTAGCACATTTACAAGCTTTGATAGAATAACCAACCTAAGGGATGTACTTCATTTAAACTCTATTCTTTTAAATAAAATTGGAGCATAGAACATTATGACATTAATCCATGTTACTTGCTGAAAAAATAACATTGCCACACACGACCAAATTAAGCCTATCTTTTCTCTTGATGATGTTACGGAAATGATGTTTTACCATTTTCATCAATTGTCTGGCTTCCATCTTGTCATCAAATTCTACGTGGATCTCTGCCAAGCCTCTGATTCTTTCTAACATGGATCTATCTTTAGAAACTTGACATCTTTCTATCATACTGTCAGGAGTATCTAGAAGCCTAAAAGAGCCAAAAGTAATTATACCAACAAGAACCACTGCAAGGCCCAACGATAAGCGGCATCCACTGTTATATATATTTGTGTGCTATAATTTGTAAAATTCGTTTTCAAAATTACCAAAGTGGTGCACATTTGGAAGGCAATGTTCAAAGCTCCACACAATTGCATTGATGCCATTTCATATAGATAAACTGGTTCAGACTACAACAATAGAAATATCATAATAAATAGAAAATAAAATGCTGTATATTTCAAAGAAAAAAGTGCATACTAACTTAAACAAATCATATCATACATATTGAAAGGGATACTGAAAGAAAATATCGAACCTAGTTAGCGAATCCTGCATTAATGTCAAGCAAAATACACCCAATAATAAACATGGGGTGATTTCATGAAGATGGGTAACTCTTTTTGGCCAAATATGACGGTGAAAAACGGAAATTTTACCCATGTATTAAATTGAAGCCCTTGAAAGTCATATTTGCCAAATGAATTTTGACATGCGGTTGAAAAACAAAATGCAGAGAATTATGTTGACTTCTCAATGATATTTTTTTCGAAATATACCAATGTCATTTATTGTGTCGAATTTTCACTTAATGAAACATGTGTAGCTAAAAAATTTGAAAAGCAATTAACAAGTAGTTTGTGTGTGTGCGCGATAATTTAATGTTAAAGTAATAATTTTAAAAAATGAAATATGTGAACATGATCTAGACAGAATGCACTAGTGCTTACATATTTTTCTTTTAATTTTTCTCGAAAAAATATATTTATTATTTTTTGAAACTGACCAATGAGTATATCAGTCGCATTTTGCACACATGCGTGTGTGTGCACGAAATCTTTTGATTGTTTACATAATTTTCAAAACTAAAAATACCCTTTTGAAGAGGATGCGTTTATCTAGTGCTTGTGTATTTTTTCAAATTTTTTGGATGTGTATTTTGAATGTTGTGGATTTATCTTTGAGCTCAATCGAAGTTGTTGGTAGGGTTTTTTAGGGCAAGTTTTAGTAGAAATTTAAAAACAAAAGACATACGAAGTTAAAAATTCGTAAATTTTATGTATCTGGATAAAGGATTCATTGACGAATCCAATGGTATCAATTCTGCCCATTAATGTGCATTTAATGACATGGTTTAACCCTCTGGAAGGAAGACAAAACTTTCATTATGCAGTGAAAAGGGTTCTTGGCCTGTTTTTAAGCCCTCGATTGAGCTATTTGCTCGATCGAGGTATTTAAAATACCTTGATTGAGGGTTTAACAAGACCTCGATTGAGGGTTTTAACAAGACCTTTATCGAAGTATGTTCAAGTGCTCGATCGAGGTATTTGCTTGATCGAGGATGTGTAAAATAAGCTCGATCGAGGGTTGGTCTGTGTAAAAAAAATATAAAAACGAACCCGGGAAAGGAATTGGATAATTAATGTTTCCAACTACCATTCTCTCGTAAAAATATCAACCAACCTTTATATATTCAGCAAACAATTCATCAAAAACACTAATTTAACTCATTGCTAGTTTATTTTCAATTAGAGCTTTGTCATTTTGATGTTGTTGAATTAGAGCTTTGTCATTTTGATATTGTTGAATTAGATCTCATTAGACATGTAAGATTTCTTTGTAGACATATTTCAAATTTTCATACTAACATATATTGTTGTTTATTATAACAATTTGAAGAAATTTTTGTTTGTTTTCATTGTAGATTGATGGGGAGTCAAAGAAAAAGACAAAGAAAACATGCTAGACAACAAAATGACAATGAAAAGCGTGAGAGGAATAAAGAACGAATGAGACAACAAAGAGCAAGCTTGAGAGAAGAAGAAGATGCACATTTGATACAACAAAATCCAATGTATGACAACCAAGGTAAATTATTGAATTACATGCTACATAATTTAAATATCATATTTTATCAAGTTCTTCAATTGCATGCTACATAATTTACAAAATTAGTAACAATTTTCCAATAAATTTAACTAAATTTCACAATTTAATTTGTTTAATATTTATTTGTAATGATATTCTTATTTATTTAATCCATTTGTTATTTAAATTTCAAAATTTCCAACAATTTTTATGTTAAATGAACAATTTTCAAGTGGCTAGAACAAATGTTATTGGAACAATTTTCAAACGAAACATGTACATTTGGATTCTATTTTCATGTTAATATGTACATATTTTTAACTATTTTCAAATTATTTCAAAGTTGCTAACAATTTTCAATGTTATTGTCCAACAATTTTCAAATGAATTGTACACTTGGATTCTATTTTCAAGTTAAAATTTATGTACATATTAACTATTTTCAAATTTCTAAGTTACTAACAATTTTCAATGTTATTAGAATAATTTTCAAATTAAATGTACACTTGGACACTATTTTCAAGTTAAAATGTACATATTTAACTAATTGCAATTTTTTAAGTTACTAACAATTTCAACTTAAATGTAATTTCAATTCTTATTTTGTTATTTGTTAAAAAAATATAAATGTATAGCCTCAATGTGAGCTCCAAGTCTCAACATTTGTTGATTGAAATAACTATTAATGTCTAATTTTAACTTACCCTCATTTTATTTGAAATGAACATTATGATAGTTATGTATTAGTTAGAAAATTTAATTTGAAAACAAATGAATGAATATTTTCATAGTTATGGTGGTTGGCAATGTTTTCATAGTTATGAATATTTGAAAACAAATGAATGAAATATTTTCATAGTTAATGTATTTCCAATTCATGTACCAATTTTTTCTATGCATTAATGTAGGGATAAGTTAACTTTATTTTCCTATAGTAGGTATATAATTTATATTTCAAAAATTTTAACAATTTTCAAGTTAAATTGATAGTTATGTATAATTGTTGGAAAATTCAATTCACACTCAATTTTCAATTTGTCAATTTCTACATCAGATTTCAAATTACTAGCAATTTTAAAGTTCAATGCACAACTATCAAGTTATTAATAATTATTTTGAGTTAAACATATATACTTGATTTTCAAACTTTACTAGCAATTCTCAAACTAAATGTACAATTTCAAGTTACATGTACATATTTAGTTATTTTGAAATTAAGTTACAAACCATTTTTCTTGTTTTAATGTATTTTCAATACTTGTACATAATTTTTCTCAAGTCATTTGCAATTTTCAATTTGTTAATTTACATGTAACAAATTTCAAGTTACTGGCAATTTTAAAGTTAAATGTACAAGTTACTACCAATTTCAAACTTTACTTCTAGAACAATTCTCAAGTAATTACTAGCAATTTCAAACTTTAGTAGCAATTTCAATTTTCAAGTTACTAGCAATTTCAAATTTTACTTAGAACAATTCTCAAGCTAAATGTATTAGTTGGAAAATTCAATTCACATGCAATTTTCAATTTTTCAATTTCCGCCTCAAATTTCAAGTTAGTAGCAATTTTAAAGTTCAATGCACAACTATATCCAATATCTACAATATCTTGAAAGCCTACATCCTTCCAAAAGGCTTTGACATGCTTAATGGTTCTAAGATTATCCAACTAAAGGGGGGTGTTTGTGTTCGGTTTGGGAATGATACCTTACCCCAGCTTAGGTCTCACGTCCACAAGAGTTCTGCAGACTGCAGCGTGGTGGAAACATCAAATTCTCGTTCAAAGAATGCAACTCCAATTACTTTTAATTGGACAGGGATAAAATATCCTCAGTCTTGGGAGATGAAGTACACAGAGCTCAGACATCAGGAAAGGGTTAAAGCACTCATGAATCCTAAACCCTTAGTCTTTGATGAATCCACTTCTTCTTTCAGATCTTCTGCACAAGAACCTATTCCTAGATTCCAACCTCCTTTGATAAAATCAGCATCATTGTCTTCTTATCATAATGCAAGGCGTCAAGCATTTTCTAATCAGTTGTCTAGACAATCCTCTGTACAAAAAGAGTCTTCTGTAAATATTGATTTGCCAGTTGATAATAATCCTTCTGAGTCATTTTCTGGTTTGTCTGATTTTGAGCATAGGGGTCAGCATGCAAAATGTCCTGCATGCAATAAAATAAAACAAAAATTGAAACAAAAAGAAAATCGTATGTCTCATCATGATTTTCCTTCTCTAGGTATGTTCTCCCTGCCTAGACAAGATTCTGCCATGGAAACAATTGTCCAGGGTCAAAAATCCTATATCCCTGGAAGAAATCTTCCTGAAGTCCCCTTTAGACAGTATACTCCTGATGGCCAGTCCCGCCGAGAATTCTTGCCAATCAAGTCTTCTACAGCAGATCAGAGTGTATCTGATGAAATCAAACTTGCAAATTGGGGAAATCTCCAGCAGTACTGTACTGCTAGAAATCTTGATGACATGGCACAAGATATCCTTACCTTGAAAGCACATCATGAGAATCAGAAGATCCAAATAGAAAGGGTATCTACCAAAATAGAGCTGTTAGATCATTTGCTGCATGATACAACCGAAATAGAGAGGGCAATCAAAGTAGCTTCTGATAAGCTACACAGAAGATTGCAGGCCCTTGAAGATATGATAAGATCCACACAGGAACTTAAGAAAAAAGAATACAGAGTTCCTGATCATGTGTTGAAATTAGCAGCCAAAGGCCATACTAAGTCAGCCTCTCTGGGAGCACTATCCCTTATCCCAGAAGATGAAAAACCAGATTGGGATTTTGGTGAGTCAGATATGGAAAAAGATAGAATTGCTGATATGATCTCTGAGTTCAAGACCATGAAGCCTGTCCTAGATTCTAAGTATATAGGAGATGTTGATATGATGGCAGCTGAATCCTCCAATCAAAGGGCTCCCCCAAGAATTGAGTATGATACTCACATGCCTGATGTACAGAGTGTATCTTCTGTTCCAAGAGTCTTTACTTTTGGAATAAATAATATGAACAATTTGATTTCTCAAATGCCGGAGCAGCCTGTTTTGAATATTCAATGTCAGAGTAGAGAAGAAATAAAAAATGCTATTCAGCTGTTGACACATTGGATATTATATAAAAAGCAACAAGATCATAATATCACTGGACAAATGCTTGGAGCTCAGTTAGTTGCTGGTCTTTCAGGGCTAGCATATGAATGGTGGCGATGGTTGCCACAGGAAACTAGAAATGAAATCCTTGCTTCAAATGAAGCAGATGAGCAGATTCTCTCTGCCCTAGGAAGAGAGTTTTATGGTCCAGAGGATCATGAAGATACTGATCATCTAGCCTCTTTATTTATGACTGCAAGATTATGTGATCTTGGAAAGGCTGATGAATATTTCTGCTACATGCAGAAATTATTAATTTCCTCTGGTAAATCTGGTGATCCTGCTTATTTAAAGCACTATCTTCGTAGTTTCCCTGGTCATGTCCCTGATGCTGTAGAAAGGGCCCTTAAAGAAAAAGGTATTCAGCTTCATACACTATCTTTGGCACAATTACAACAACATATCCTTGAAACTTGGCAAGAACATTGTTTAGAAATAAGAGTCAATAAGGATATCAAAAGGCATCAGAAGATGTTTTCAGCATCTTTCTGCAAAGAAGTTGCTGGGATGCCAGATTGGGGGTGTGGTGCCCACAATAGAGGTCATTTTGGCAAAGAATGCCATTGTAAAAAGAAGAAAAAGTTTTTTACTTCTGAAAAGAGGTATCATCCAGACAAGCCCTATAAGCATAAGTCAAAATTCAGAAAACCTTTCAAAAAGAATAAATATGCTTTTGGGAAGAAATATGTCAAAAGAAGAAAAGAAAAAGGTTCTGGTGATGTCTGTTTCATCTGTGGAAAGAAAGGCCATTGGGCTAGCAAATGCCCTGATAGAAAATCTCGTCCAAGGTTGGCAGCACTTTGTTCTACTCTTGACCCAACTTGGTGGGATTTATGTAAAGTTTCTTCGACGCCTCCTTCGTCTGATGATGAAATTGTTTATCTCCCTGATTCGGAGCACTCCTCCTCCGATTCAGATTCTGAACCTCGCCTTGCTAAATGTGATCCCTCTTGCTCTTCACCTTCTAGTTCAGATTCAGAGAGTGATGCACATTTAGGGGGGTGTGAGCTCCCAGATTTTGATTTCAGTTTGTATATGTTTTCTAGAGCCATTTCTCCTGCACAGATTCAAAAGAAATTGGCTGATATTGATTTACAGTTGTCTACAATTCCAGTTTTTAGACATCAAGAAAGAACTGCTCTGCGTACAGAAAAGAAAGCTTTGCAGAACCAGTTGCAATCTTTAGAAAAGGGAAAAGAAAAGATTGATCTCAGTTATAATCCGGCAGCCCTTTATCAATACTATCCTGGTAGTCACAGAGACAGACAAATGCACAGAGAAGATAAAGAAAATCTGCTTAGAATAAAACTGAAAGAAAAACAAAAGCAAATAAGGGCTTTGGTAAAAGAAGCAGATGACATTAAAAGTGCTCTCACAGCACTGGCTTTGGAAAAAGAACAGTCTTCAGAAGAAGAACTGTCTAATGAGATTGAAAGAGTTTGTGGTCATGAAACCCCTAAACATTCACCCTCACCTGAGAAGTCTCCCTCGCCTCACTCTCAGAGTATTAGCCTGTTAGGAGCTGTCCAAGGTCCTAAATTATTTGTTACTCTAAATTTTTGTCCGAATGAATTCAAAGCCTATCCTGTCCAATGTCTCTTAGATTCTGGATGTCAATTTAACTTGGCTAAAGGAAATTCTATACCCAGTTTTTATTGGGAGAAAACTGAAGAATTCGGGTCAGCTATTCAGGGAACCCCTGTATATATGAATGGCAAAGTAGATAATTTTCCAGTTTCTTTGTCTGGTTCGAAGATATCTTTATCTTTGTTAAGGCTTGATTTAATAAAGGAAGATTGTGTGTTAGGTTCTGATTTCATGCAGAGTGTCAGCCCGTTCTCTGTCAATACCAAAGAGAAAATCTTCCAATGTACAGTTGGTAATAAGTCTGTTTCCTTACCCCTGAGCTTTACCTCAATCCATCGTTGTAAAGCCATACCAAGTCCACCAGAAAAATCTGCAAATCTCTCCTCATTGCATAAGTTAGAAAGATGTGTTTCTTTTGCAGAACTTCATGGTGAGAAGTTTTTAACTGGGATTGCTGAAAAGCTTAAGAAAGATTGTTGCTCAGAAAGTCCAAATGCTTTTTGGACAAGAGAAAAATATTTTGTGTCTTTACCTTTTGATCCTTTACAAAAGATAAAGCCTATGAAAGCTTCAGCAAGATTGATGAGTCCCAGTGAGAGAGAATTCTATTCTAGTGAAGTCCAAGACCTCTTAAAGAAAGGATTAATAGAACCATCTAAAAGTCCATGGGCATGTCGGGCTTTTGTGGTTAACAAGCATTCTGAGCAAAAAAGAGGTAAACCCCGTCTGGTTGTTAATTTTAAGCCCTTGAATGCGGTGCTTCAGAAGATCAGGTATCCTTTACCTGATAAAGCAAGCTTACTCCAGAAAATCAATGGGTGTGCTATTTTTAGTAAGTTTGATTTAAAATCAGGGTTTTATCAGATTGGGATAGAACAGAAAGATAGATATAAAACTGCCTTTGTTGTTCCTCATGGGCAGTATCAGTGGAAAGTCCTTCCATTCGGTATCAATAATGCACCCTCAGAGTTTCAGAAGAGAATGGAAGATATTTTTAGGGATATTCCTTGGCTAGCGGTCTTCATTGATGATATTCTGATTTGCTCTAAAAATTTGCAAGATCATTTAAAGCATTTGCAGAAATTCTATGAGCTAGTCTTTAAGCATAGTTTGGTTTTGTCTGAAAGTAAAATGGAGATAGGCAAAACTGAAATTGAGTTTTTGGGTTTACATATCAAGAATGGTCAGGTAGTTTTGCAGAATCATGTCCTCCAGTCCTTTGAACATTTTCCTGATCAAATAACAGAGAAAACCCAACTGCAGAGATTCCTTGGGTGCTTAAATTACATCAGACCTTTTTATAAAGGTCAAGCAGCAGATATCCATTGTCTGCAGCAAAGGCTTAAGAAGAAGCCAATTCCTTGGTCAGAAAAGATGACTCTGGCTGTCCAGCAAATAAAAGCCAAAGTAAAACAACTTCCTGCTCTTAGTCTCCCACAGGGAACAGGTAAAATGATAATTAAAACTGATGCTTCTAGTACAACCTGGGGTGGTGTACTAATAGAAGAGATTGATGGGAGATCTAACATCTGTGGTTATGGCTCCGGATCGTTTAGAGGCGCTGAGCTCAATTACCCTTCCAGTCACAAAGAAATTCTTGCTGTTAAGAAAACAGTGCAGCATTTTATTTTATATCTGAAACCAGTGAGATTTGTAATAAGAACAGATCTCAAAATTATGCCTGGTATATTTAAGAATGAAAATTTGATGGCAGAAAATAGCAGCAGGATCTTAAAATGGTTTTTATGGTTAAGCAATTTTGATTATGACATTGTTTATAAACCTGGTTATTTGAATTGCTTAGCTGACATGTTAACCCGTGAGACTGTGCAGAAAGAAGTTCCAGGTTTGAAAATGTTTTCTGCTGGTCCTTCTGGTTCTTCTGGTTCGGGACAGAATCCTAGATGGATTCCAATGAAGGATAAGATTGTTAGTGACAAAGGAAAAACTCCTATGGATGAAGAGGAGTTAGAGAAAAGAGCCCCTCCTAAGTCCCTGTTCCTGGCCCCATGGGACAAAGATATTTCTGAAGAAGAACGCCAGCAGTTGTTAGACTATGCCAGTAAAGAAGACGCTGAAAAATACCTCAGTCTAACTTTAATCAGACAGATTCAAGCCAGCCCCTGTAAACTGCTTATTCTTGAGCGTTGGGAAAAAGATGCTTTTTATGGGTTAACAGAAGCTCAGGAACAGCTAGTTCAATGCAGAGAACTTTGGCTTGACGGCAATGAAGAAAAAGATGGGTGGGTTTGGTATGTTGATATTGGCCAAGGGGATCTAACCTGGAGATCCTATAATTTAATTCTTCAATTCTGCAGAGAGCAGAAATCTGTAATAATTTGTGCTGATCCAGGAAATATGAGGAATAGAAAGTGGTCAGGATGGACTCAGGTTTTCTTAGAAAAATTCTGCCCAAGGCATGAATGGGTTGAGCGTAAAGCTAATTTTATTCTCCATCTTGAAGCAGACATGCAAGCTGCTGACCAGGCTAACCAATGGTTCAAATTCCTTCTAAGGCATCATGGAGGAAGATACACTCCACTTGAACATTATGTAACTGTCACACAGAAATTTATTAAAAGAGACAGTCAAGGAAGAAGGTTGGATGCAAAATTCCATCGAAGAACTCTGCCGCTCAACTATCGGGTTGAGTCTAACTTTGCCTCTGAGTTTATTTTTGGTCCTAATGAAGCATTGAAAGGATCAGATGTAGACCAGTGTTTTGGAGAAAAGCTTTATCCAGATATGTTCGATGATGAACCTGAAAATGAATATTGGCAGTTTCCCGAAACTCAGCCTGATTACATTGAACAAGAGTTGGTTCGCAGAGAAATAGAAGAAAGCAACTATGATGACGGCGTCCTTGATTGCGTCTGTGGAGGTGTTCCAGGTCCTGATGGTGAGACACACTGTGTCTGTGGCTCCGACTGATGATCTGAATTGTTTTCCCGTTGACTGTTTCCGGGAATGAAGCTAGTCGGTCCGAAATTGTTACTTTAATTTGTAAATATTCTGTTCTTTACGGAAGCCGTTGGTGGGCCTCTCCGCTTTTGATTTGTCTGCCATGTTTGCCTCGGGATGATTACTGTTCCCCGAGTGACTTGTAATAATTCATAGTTTTAATCTTGTCGGCCATAAGCATCTTCTTTTGTAAGTGGCTGTCAGTTCTCTGTGTCGGTAGTACCGGGTCCCCACATGGCGCTGCCTGATGAAGGGATGAGATAACATCGTGTGGTCCCACGATGCCCCGGGAATCCAGTTAGTGCGCTTATTTTGACTGAATGGTGTAAGTTCTAAGTGACCGGATGACCGGCTTTAGAATTATAAATAAGCGGCTTTGAAGTTCATTTGGGGGGGATTCGAGTTGGCATGAGCAAGTAGTCCGCTCTGCAAGTTAGAGAGTCGTCTGAGCAAGTAGTCCGCTCGATAGTGTCTAGGTGTGTGAGAGCCGAGCCTGTATGCTCTGCAAGTTTCCCATTTGGGTATAACATTGCATCAGAAAGGCAAAGACTCGTTCTGTAAAAAGTCTGTGTCTGTAAGAGCCGAGCCCGTATGCTCTGCAAGTTGCCCATTTGGGTATAACATTGCACCAGAAAGGTGAGGACTCCCTCTGTCAAAGTCTGTAAGTGAGGGTATGCTAGTAAGCATATCTTGGGACTCCCAGGAGCTTGAAAGTAGCTATATGCCTTCGGGAAATAGTGAAATCTAAATGGACCCAAGACATTGTGCTTAGGCATAAGTCCAGAGTGAATATTGTGGTGACGAAATTCGCAATCCAAGGTCGATCCACTATGTCTGTAATGTTGTGGCATAAATAATAGCAGCAATTGCAATCTGTATCGTGTTGATGGCATTTCTCTCAAAAGCTGTTATTACATTCCCAATGTGTTGAATATTTCGGCTCAAGCAATGTTTAATTCCGCAAGATCCTGATATCTGTAAGATCCTGATTTTTTAACCAATTCTCAATTTGTTAATTTACATGTAATCAATTTCAAGTTACTAGCAATTTTAAAGTTCAATGTACAAGTTACTAGCAATTTCAAACTTTACTTAGAACAATTCTCAAGTAATTACTAGCAATTTCAAGTTACAAGGAATTTTAAGTTACAAGCAATTTCAAACTTTACTAGCAATTTCAAATTTCAAGTTACTAGCAATTTCAAACTTTACTTAGAACAATTATCAAGTTAAATGTACAACTTCAACTTAAATGTGTACATATTTAGTTATTTTGAATTCAAGTTACAAATAATTTTCTTGTTTAAAAGTATTTTCAATTCGTGTACCAGTGCATTTCAAAACACTTCAATTTGGTACTTTAAAATTAACCTCCTTGTATATAATGCATTTCTGATTGAAATTCCCTTCACATGAATTTTGATTGTGTAGGGAGAAATTATGGTCAAACATCACATCATGGTGATCAAGAATCACATGACCCTATGCCCCCTCATGATCCTGATCAGCCATCACATGACACCTTTCCCTCTCACATAGAAAGTATAATTGGGAGTTGCAGTGGGGTTGGAAGGGGTGGAAATTGTCCAGAGGATTGTGCAGTTGTTTCTGCACAAGAAGAGATTGGGAACTCGATCCCTAGTCAGAGAGTTAGAGAGCATGTAAGTAACATAATCGAGTCATATTTTGAACAACATTCAACGATGGCATAAGCTCAAATCCTACATGGGTTGATAAAACACAAAAAATTGAAACATTCCACAAAGTTGTTGGGTTTTCAAGATGTTAAAACAAAAAAGACATGCGAGAATGCAATAGAAAATGTAAGAACTGCATTATCTTCGTTTGGAAAATCAAGAAATAATGATATCTGAGTTGCTCGTAGGGCAATTAAAACGGCTATTGTGGCACAAAGCACCTCAAGAAATCGAATGGTATCAACAATGGCATCATTGCTCACTGTTTCAAAAAGAGCATTGTTCAAATATACTAAATTCAGAGTCCGGATAGATGAAAATGATGAAGTTACTTGTTGGTCTCTTATTTGTAGGGGACCCTATCGAGGCAGGATGGCAGCAGGCATTAGAGAGAAGGTGATTGAGTTTTGTGATATTCATTCTCGTGCTATTCTAGATTGAAAGCATGTCCTGCGACAACGTTTATCCAGAGGCATTTATCAGGAGCACTGTAAGCATGTGATGGAAATGACGGGAGTTTCACTTTACGAGGAATTCCAAGAAACTAATCCCGGTGTTCAAATATCATTTAACATGTTCAACAAATTGAAACCGTGGTATATTAGGCCGAATACGATTCGCGACACTTGTTGCTGCCGGTACCACGTTTATACTATGACACATTTTTGGATTTTTGCAAAAGGCACTGGAATGGTGTACTAGCTCCTCACACAGTGCGAGATTTTATTTGTATGATACTATGAAACAGGAATCCTGAACACGTGTTTTTCAATAAGAGGTGTGTAGGTGGGAGAAAATACCATGAATGCATGATTTGACATTGTTCCATAGGAACGTTCCTATCGATCCAACACACCATGGATTGTCAGATATCACAGTTAAGTGGAAGAGGTACGAGTATGTCTCCATGAATCCATCATCTTCTTCATTTGTGCCATTTAAGAGGATCGACTTGCTCGAGGATGAGATTCTTGTTTCAGATTTCATGGAGAAGTTTCAAAGTCATATTTATAAATACATAAAGCACTCCCATGGGTCCAGGTGGAAAGCTTCAGAATTCAAACATTCTCGTGAGGTATTTGAGTCGGGCACAATCTTATCAGTGGTAGACTTTGCTAAGAACTACACTTTTTCTCCTCAGAGAGAGATACAAAGTGAGTACTATCACTCCGATCAGGTGTCTCTCTTCGTACATGTATTGTATAGACATGCTCAGGAAAGCATTGATGGTAGGGATATCACTCCTCAGTCACGTCAAGTGATCAAGGAGTACCATTTTTATGTTAGTGATGATCGTGAGCATGACACATTGTTCGTTCAACACTGCTTTGGGTTGATTTATGATTCATTCAGGTAGAGAGGCGTATCATTTGTTGAACATTGGATTTGGTCAGATGGGTGTGCAGGGCAATTCAAATCGGCACGCTCATTTTATTGGTTGAGTCGCCTTCACAAAGAGACAGGAATCCGACACACCTAGAGCTTTTTTGAAACCGGGCATGGAAAGGGTGAACATGATGGCGCAGGTGCATGTGTGAAACGAGCACTTCGGAGGTACCAGATGAGTCATGGTGAAACCCAACTCAAATGCTCCACGGAAGTAGTTGATTGGTGCACACGTCAGTTGGGACATCAAGGTCGTGAACAAGCAAGGCCAGTGTGCAAGTAATAAACTCCAAACTCAATTAATAAGCTAATAACATTCAATATCATCATTTCCAAAAGAACACATACTTGATAGGAATTTATATATGACAAATTGAATTCCATATAGGTTCTTTAATTTGGGATGTTGCCCTTGGAGATGTGAATAGATCCATGCCGTGGTATTGTGAGACCATACCTGGTATGAGGGAATTACATTATGTTCGAAGTAAAGACATGGGTGACATATTTTCCATTGAAACGAGGAAGTATGCTTGTTTTTGCGATTTTTGCATTGATGCAAATGGATGCGGGCTTGATCACTGTGAAACCATGGAAATATGTCTCTCTTAATCCAAAGGGCCCACATCCAATTCCAACATGGCAAGAGATGCACACTGAAGAGGCAATGGTCTCATTAGATCATGATCGAGTTTCTGATATGGTTAGGGAAGGTACAAGAGACTTCATTAAGTTAATTAGTTCATTATATATTACACATATACAAATGTTGTAGAAATGCACGTAGGACATTTGAATAATATTTGTAATGTATCTTGCAGGTGATGTATTCGTTGTCATTTCACCCCTCCACAACCAAGAAAATGTGGCATATTATTTGATGCGATGCACACAAATGAAAAGTAGGTTGGTGCGACCCTACCAAGATGGAGAATTCACATACCAAACTGGAGACATGGTTCTTATGGGACACTTTTTTGAAAGAGTGAAAAAACAAGGTGCACATATTATTTACAAAGATTTTATGCCTGAATATATATCATGTCAATACAGTCATTTGGTGGTGGCAGCTCGGATACATCTAACAGAAATCAAGGTGAAGAGAGGTGAGCCAAAGAGATGGAAGATGACAGAAGTTGACCATGATCGTATTATGGAGACTTGCATTCCTATAACCCATTGGCCAGATGAATGAGTTACATGTATGCCACTTGCATCATTGACATAGTTTTCATGTTGTCTTGTGTAATATTTTTTTGGAGATTGTTTTATAAATGTATTTTTGTAGATGCTTTAATGCCAAAAATAAAAATACTAGATGGGAGGCTTTTGTGAAAATTGGGTCATGGTGCTCCAATGTGAATACACTTGAATGTATGGTCAATGCTCCATGAACTTCCTCCATAATAGTTTTATAGATATTTGTTTAGATGCTTTAAAAACAATATTAAAGGTATACTAGATAGTTGAATTGTAATGTTAGACAATATAATGTATTTGTAAAATTTCAATTTTAAATTGTAATGTACATTCTAAGTTTAAATTTTGATTTCAAATACAATTGTAATGTAATTGAGAATTTAAAATACATCTATACAATGTAAAATTGTAAATTTTAAATTGTACAATGTATTCTAATTTTAAATTTTGATTTCAAATGCAAAATTATATACATTACAATCCATTCATTGTATTTAATTGTCAATTACATTGTATTTCATTATCAATTATATAAAAATATTATCAAATACCAATGTATAGAAAAAAGGTTTCATTCAACAATAATCAATTAGTTTTGTTATTGAACATATCAAAGTTAGGTCCAATTTTTTTTGCATCTCCTCATTCCATTTAATAAAAATATTGGCACTTGGTGCTACATGGAATATAACATATGGCATAACTCACAAACATTCACTATAATTTCTAACCATCAAACCTTCTCAATTTTTGGATTGCATGCATCGAAAACCATCTTTATCATGCAGTTTTGCACGCATAGGCATGGAATCTCTTTCAGGGAAATTAGTTAGTATTATATGGCTTTGCTTGCATAAAAAAACTCAATTATCAAACCAAAACACAACTTGTACATGCCTTTGTTTTTTATAAACATGGAAAAGTAATAATGAAAGTTGGCAAGACTTCGACATAACAATTTGTTCCTTTCTTAAAACCTTAAATGACTGTTTGGATTAAAAAAATGAGGTGATGCATAATACTAGTTATAGCTATCTCAAGTAGCTCTTTCTAATACTAGTTCAAAAGTGCATGCAATCTAGCTAAATCCCTAGCTTTTTTGTAGTAGTTGTTTTGGGAAAGAGAATAGCAATTTGCTTAAAGGGATTTGATGTGGGATCTCTCTTTGTTTAGGAGGTGTGGATTATAAATTCAAATGGTGTTGATTATAAGAGTTTTAAGAATTGCACTCCGGCTCCGGGTGCCACCTCCACTATCAACAGTGCCACCAGGGGAGACACGTCTCCTCCTCCCGGCACCAGTTCCCAGACCATGCATTAATTCATGGATACGACGCCCCTCCATTTGGCCTCCCCACACGCAATGGATCCCATCGCCCACATGGCCTGGGGGATGGCATTTATGCCGGCTCAATTTCCATGGTCCTCTCGCTCGAGCTGGTATCAACTCGCATTTATTCACTCGCGTGCGACCTCTTACGCTCTCCACGGCTCCTGCAGGGTTATGAAGAACAAAGCTTGCTCCACTGCGGTCATTACGCCTCTTGGTTATGCCCGGTTTGCATCCACAGCGGAGAGCTCGGCACCTGCAGAGAGTTCAGCTTTCTTGCTGCCCCATTCGATTGCGAAGCACACCAGAGGCATCTCCCAGCAAGGTTCCAGTCAGGGCACTGGTAAATCCACGTCGGTGGAGAAGGAAACCCCAGCTACCATTGGCTACAAGGATAACGTTTCAATGCCGGTTCGCGGACTGGTGGATAATTGGGAGTCCAGGAGCATTGCTGAGATTCTCTCCTTCGGTAGCCCTGGTACGCAAGTGAACCACTATTGGTTGCTTAAAAATTTGCTTGGTACTCTGGTTGAAGATATGCTTACGAACTGGAATGTGGCCAAGTTGAATATTATGGAAACTAGGTCCAATATGGCTTAGTTAGATAGCATCCTTGTAGCTCTTGAAGCCTATCTCTCGGGCAGCATATATGCAATTTTCCCTCACCCGTCTCCACCCTTGGGGGTTGGTCCTGAAGGTCCGTTGGCTGGTACTGGAGATGGCTTGGTCGGGGTGAATAAAGGCTTTGAGCCTCACACAGTCGAGCAAGTAGCTGGGAGCTCTCTTCACAATACTGGGGACCTCGCTGCCTCAGCGGACGCCGCCCCAACACATGTTCCTACTCCTTGCAGCACTCCATGTCCTAATCCCCCAGCTGCCATTGCGGTGCATGTTATCTCCCCTCCTGGGACCTCTTTTCTGATACCCTCCACAATTGACATTGTCCATAGCAAGCACCTTCAGAAGGATGAAGCAGCAGTGATTCTTCAGCGAAAAACAGAGCCTCTGCCATTCAAGCTCCCAGAGCAGCAGTGGACAGATGATCTCTTTGAACCCTACCTCATCTCCAAGGAAACGCATGACTCCAAAGGCGCAGAAGCTAGTTCTTGAGCTCTGCATTTCTGGTTTTTTCATTATGTCTTTTTGTACACACTGGCTTGCCCAGAGTTATAGTTATAGTATTTTACTGTCTTTCATGCTTGATAGCTATCCAGTTTATCTCCATAAGTTTGGTTACAATGGTCTGTTTTGTAAAGATGGCACCTTGAATAGGGCCAATCTGAATTATCTGGATTCTCCTGTGGACTGTAACATTTTTGTACTATAATATAAATTTCCCATGTAGATTACAAAAAAAAAAGAGTTATAAGAATTGCATATTTTTTGAGTAGGGTGGTGATTGGATTGGGTATGAAGGTGTCTATTAGTAACAATTTTCTTTCGGCAAACTTGGTGGGAAATGGAGCCATCTAATAGATGGGTAACTTGAACGTCGAGGAATGGGAAAGAGTTGTCCTTTTGGGTTTTCATAGAAAATTTAATGTGGGGGAGTAGACTACTAAGGTGGTCAAAAAATGAATTAAGGGAAGAACAACGATGGTTCCAAATGATGAAGGTGTCACTAAAAAATTAAGATCAACACTTGGGCCAAAGGCTAGGTGAGGGGTTCTTACAGCGGAGGTACTAGGGAAACTAGTGTAGTCATTGAGGATTTCATCCAAGGAAGGGAAGCTAAATGAAGCCATGAAGATATTAAAAAACACACAACAGTAAGGTATTCCTACATATTCCATCACTTATGTTTGCATTATGCAATGTTGTGTTGATTGGAAAGCGTCCGAAGAGCGAAGGAACATGCAATAAATCATGATTGGAATTGGGCTCAGGTTTGATGTCTCTGTGGATAATAAGATCATTGAAATGTATGGAAAATGTGGGTGCATGTAGGAATCACGTCAAGTGTTTGACAAAATGCCTTAGTGAGAGTGTACTTCATAGAGCTATGTGACTACTATGTTGTCCTATAATGGCCTTGCAAATGAGGTGATTCAATTTTTTGGGTAGATGAAAGGAGATAAACTAGGGTTTTTTCAACATGCAATTAATTGGGTTTGGTGGATTAAGGCCTTGGGTATTACAAAGCGATGGATAAATATTGGGTTCCTGTATTGAATGCAACACTATGTGTGCATGACTGATCTTCTTAGTTGGGCTGGATGATTCGAGGAAGCGAAATAGTTCATCAATAAGATGCCAACAAAACCTAATGTTATGGTTTGAGGGCCCTTGCACAATGCTCACAAGAGTTATGGGAATGAAGAGATAGAAAGGTGGGTTGTAGAGATGATCGAGGAGATGGAGTCGAATAGATTTGTGCCAAGATTGAACTTAAGTGGAGGTGGTGGAGGTGGCAGGTGGGAAAAAAGAAATGATGGGGTTAATACAAGGAGTGTTAGAGACATGGGAAAGGACACATACATTATGAAACCCACAACACCAAAAGCAAGCATAGTGAATGAGTATCGAGTTGGGACCTTATCTCACCCGCAAAGGGAGGATGTTTATGAAAATTTGGAGGGATTAATTGGACATATGAAGGAAGTAGGCTACGTCCTTGACATGAGATATGTGATGTATGGTGTGGATGAGGGGCACAAATAAATAGCCCCAAAATTGGAAATTGATGAAGAATTGAGAATGACGAATGATGAAAATGAGACCGCATAATGAAGGTTCATGAAAACATGGAGAATGTTGAAGATTATGTGGGGACATCAGACATCCTTGAGTCTTGAAACCCTCACATACCGTCAAGGAAAGTGTCTCATCTAACCATGTCAAATTTTGACGCATACAGGCACAGTTTGAAGAAATTTCAACGTTGGCCCCATTCACTACTCACCATGCGGCGTTAGTGGATGACATTGGTGATGGGAATGTTGGAAGACATTCTATTACATGATCAAGAAACCAGGCCTTATCAAAAGGACATGATCAAGAAACCAAGCCTTATCAAAAGGTTGGGAAAAAAGATAATGTGAATGGATTTAAAGGACCCAATCAAAGAACATTTCCAATTCAAATATCAATAGTACAAGACAAAAGACAAGTAAATCATGCTTGATTGAGAATCAAGAGTAACAATTCATAACAAAATGTGTCCTTCACAAAAGACAAAGATTCCAAACATTTACAAAGGCTCAAATAGAAAGAGGAAAATTGACTAAATTTGAAAACCCTCGAGTATTGAAAACTTTTGAGCTAAGGTTTGGATTCAAATACAATTTTCCTTGAAGTTTGTTACCATCTCAACAAGGTCACAATGAGTTGCATGATTATGTGTTATTTGTTTTCTACAATTGTTTGTTTATATTTTTTGCACATCATTCTCTCATTGATTAGAGTAGGATGTGTATTTTGCACATTTGATTCTGTTTACCCTTAACATGCATGTTGTTCATGGGTGATTTTCATATATCTTCATAAAGCAAATTTTGATGACTCAATGGTTGAATTTTAGAGGCCACTTCAACCATATACAAAGTATTAGTGAGAAATTATGTGGATTGTGTTGTCAAAAAATTATCATTTTAATTGTTTGGATGATTTTGATGGATAAGTTTCACCTCCTTGAAAGCATTTTTTAGATCAAATGATTACAAATCACCTTGAGTTATTTAAATTTTTAAATTTTATTAAAAATTTAAAATAAGGTACTACATTCTTTAAATACATAATTTCAAAATAAATTATTTAAAATAAGGTACTACATTCTTTAAATACATAATTTTAAAATAAATTATTTAAAAAATAATAAATAATATAATTTAATATAGATATAATATTAAAATATTTTATCATAATTTTAAAATATTTTATTAAAGATTTAATCAATAAATCATGATATAATTACTATACATTTTAACAAACAAGAATAAATATATTATTTTTTAAAAATAAATTAAGTAAAAATTAATATATAATATATGATTATATGATTATATATTATTAATATTTAATTTTTTATATTATATTATTAATATTAATGTTTTATGATGTTATATTGGTAGGTTTAGAGTTTTATTTTTGAGCGAAAAAAGTATGTTTAGAGTTAGAGGTTAAGTAATGTAATATATGTTTTCTTTTTTTCAATTCTCTTCGCGTTTTCAGAGGATTGGAAAAAAATGGGCAGCATTTCTGCTTGTCAAAACACATTTTAAAATAAAACCGGTAGCATTTATGCAATGAAATGCTACCGGTTGATATAAACAAAAGGATTTAAAATAATTTAAAAAATAAATGCAAAATAAATTTAAAACCCTAAACATATTTCAAATTTCAAATGGTTTTTTGTTTTTGTTTTGGAATGGTTTTTTGTTTTAATTTCCAAATGGTTTTTTGTTTTGTTTTTTTTTCAATTAGTTTTTTGTTTCAATGGTTTTTCTACACCCAAAAAATGGTTTTTGGTTTCAATGGGGGTTTTTCGGTTTCAATGGTTACATCCTAACAAGTTCATAAAAACCAAATAAAACTTACATTTTATAAAAAACACAATTTTTTTTACAAAACTCAATTTTATATAAAACAAACAAAATTTAAATTTTTTTTAAAAACACAAAGAATGTGTTGAAATCCACCTACTTGGTGGATGAGAAGACATCGTGGAGGTGTTGACGTGGGCGTGGTGAGGTGGCGTGGGAAGCAGCTCGGTCGAGGGCCTCTTCTCCTGGTCGTTGTCGCCATCGCTATTGAACACTGCACAAAACAAAGCCGGCCTGCCGGCCGGGCCCTGTTTTTGTTTTTTTTTTTTCTATTTCAAGCCCTCGATCGATCTATTGCTCGATTGAGGGCTTGGTTAGACGCTCGATCGAGATATTTAAAAACCCTCGATCGAGATCTTTTAAAACCCTCAATCAAGCTTTTAAAACCTCGATCGAGGATTCGAAAAACTATTTTTTTGGCTTCCATCCGCCTAAAATCGTGAACCATCATTGTGGATTCACCCCATGGTGATATTCATTTTTGCTCCATTTATTGCAGCACCACAAATAAAAAAGGTGTTCCTCCTATGAGCATTGAATTTTTTTGTTGAAACAACCTTGCGGTATCCGAGGCAAAAAGGAAACATTTAAGACCAACAATGTACAGTGACAAAGTAAATCCAATCAACAATTGGCTGTTGAATTTATAGTAAGAATTGGACTTTTCTTCTGTCATATTCATCTCCACACCTGGGAAAAATTTGTGTAAAATGTAATCCATGGAGATCACAACAATTGTAAATCATGGTCAATAGTGTATGAATACAGAATCACCGCTTATATTATTTCTGTTGATGCATGAAACACAACAAAATACACCATTCATATTGTGAAACTGCTATATTATGAAGGTAAATAGAAGATTCCATAGAACAGAACATTTTTAACACATGATAATTATTAAATCCATTAAATTTGATAAGAAAAACAATGCGTTGGTTTTATAAAA
Organism: Larix kaempferi; assembly: GCA_027924585.1. NCBI lineage: Eukaryota > Viridiplantae > Streptophyta > Pinopsida > Pinales > Pinaceae > Larix > Larix kaempferi. The sequence goes on from BSBM01000299.1 coordinate 21,544,522, forward strand.
AAATTTCAAAAATCAGTTGTAGTTGACAAGGAAAGCAATGCATTGGTTTTCTTAAACAAAACTATAGATTGGAAAACATAGGTAATATGTTTTGAACAGATATTAAAATTTTAAATTATTTGAATTTGATAGGAAAGAGATGTACTGGTTTTTCCAAAAAAATGCAGAATGGAGGAGACAACTAATATGCTTTCTTTAAAAGCTCTTACAATTAGGCCGTAAATGATTTATATTATGAGAAGCTTACATGACCGGAGGAAACAACTAATACGTTATGAACAATAAATTAATAAAATTTTAAATCATTTGAATTTGATAGGAAAACAATGTATGGTTTTTTTGTTTAAATTGCAGAGCAAAGGAAACAACTAATACATTCCAAACGCACAGTTAATTAAGAAATCCAATAAATTTGACAAGGAAAGCAATGCAATGGTTTTCTTAGAAAATATATCAGAATGGAGGAAACAAATAATAGGCTTTCTTTCAAAAGCTCTTACAATCATGCCGTAAGAGGTTTTTATTATGAGAAGCTTACATGATTAGAGAAAACAACAAATACGTTTTGAAAAGTAAATCATTAAAATTTTAAATCTTTTGAATTTAATAGGAAAGCAATGGACTAGCTTTCTAAAACAAATTGCAGAATGGAGGAAATAACTAATACATTTTGAATCTTATATTTTGCAAATTAAATATGGTAGGTTAATATGGTCTTTCCATTTAAATACTGGTAGAATAATAATTTCAGGTATCAGCAAGTAGAATTAACGATCTATGTCAGAAAGACCGTTACAATAGAGAAGCTGTAAATAACTTTCAATTGAGTTTGGAAGTAAGGTAAATAGTGAAAATTCTGAGGAGAAGTGGGTGAAGTGAAGAAGCTTAGAGGAATAGAGGAAGCTTAAAAGGTTTTAAGAAACAGAATTAGAGGGATACCAAAAGGCCATGTTCAGGAGAAAAGCTTACTAGTGAGGTATTTTGTAACAGGGTGAAATAGACTTGTTACTGCAAAGGTTATTTTCAGCTCATTGTTGAGCATTGCAAAGTTCATAGAGATGGAGATGATTAGAGACAGTGAAAGGAAGGGTTTAAAGAAAGGAGCTGCAACAATATGGATGCCAAAGCATTGAGAATTGAAACAAAGATGGATCCGTTGAAGGAGAGATTGAGACCAATGATAAAGTTTCTTCACCAAGGAGTTGAAATGACCAAAGATATGGATAGAAACTAAGAAGAAAGGTCAAATGGCCCATTGTGCAATTATTTTCCAGGAAGTTGATGTTGGCACTTTGATTCAGTTGTCACTGATGGTTGGAAATCAGACAAGTTGTGACTCAGACGGCTGTGACTCAGATAGTTGCGACTCAAACAAGCTGTGACTCAGACGGCTACGACTCAAAAAATCGTGACTCAAACGGTTGAAACTCAGATGGTCGTGACTCAAACAACCGTGACTCAGACAAGCTGTGACTCAGATGACTGTGACTTAGATGGCTGCAACTCAGACGGTCGTGACTCAAACGGCTGAGACTCAAATGGTCGTGACTCAGATAGCCGCGACTCAGACGGCTGAGACTCAGATGGTCGTGACTCAAACAGCCGTGACTCAGACAAGCTGCAACTCACAAACATTTATTTATTTTTTAATTAGTCAGTTACAGCGTGTAAATTCTGGAATTCAAAGAGACAGTTCAAATGTCAATTACAATGTGTAAATTCTGGAAGTTAAAGAGACAGTTTCAGTTTTAGAATTGGTATATCTAGAAGTTAAAGAGACTGAGGCATATAACTTCAGCATCTATAAAAAAAAAACAATTGATGGGAACAAAATCAGGGTGAGAATTGAGAGGAAATGCCCATAAACTCAAGCTGTAGCAGCATAGAACAAAAATGAAAAGGGTATGTACTGATATATCTGAATCAGTGTGATATAATTGACTGAAAAATTCTTAACACTTCAGAAGAAAATGTGTGGCTCGACTTAATGAAAAACAGAATGCCCAGAAACCCAAGCTGTAGCAGCACAGAACAAAAAATGAAAAGAGTATGTATTGATTTATCTGAACCAGTGTGATATAATCGACTGAAAAATTCTTGCTAGAGTGGAAGGGAGGTGCTAGGGAGGATTGTTGTCCTCATATTTCAGTGGGTGCTGAAGAAGAAGAGTTGGTGCTCTTTTACAAGTGGGTGTTTGTAATTCGAAGGTTGTAGCCTCATTTGAGTAGAAGCTCAAAGATAAAAATGATGTACAGAAGTTGAAGCTTTCCTGACATCCTAAGAAGAAGAGGTTTTTTTTTCTTTATGGGTTTCCTCATTAAAATCTGTGTCTATGTATATATTTGTGTGATTGAATGATTGTACTGTGCCTATATATTAAATATATTGCAATGAACTTTCTGTTGTTAAAAGAATGAATGTAAAGGTTCTGATAACACCCTAACTGCTATACAATATCAAGGAAAATATTTTTAAATATTGTTTAAGCTTATTAATTAACTGATTCACCCCCCCTCTCAGTTAATTGATACTTTCAACAATTGGTGTCAGAGCCAGACCCTTTAGTCTAAGGAAGATCTGATAAGCTTAAACATGGCAAGTCATGATGGTTCAACCAATAAAGCTCCTCTGTTTGATGGAACAAATTTTTCATTTTGGAAGGTTAGAATGAGAACATACCTAATGTCTTTAGGTGCTGATGTTTGGGAAGTGGTAGAAACTGGATATACAAAACCTATTGTACTAGCTTCCAAAGATGATAAGCTAGAGTTTAGTTTTAATGCAAAGGCAATGAATGCCATTTTGAGTGGTCTTTCTGATTCTGAATTTGTAAAGGTAATGCATCTTGAATCTGCCAAAGAAATGTGGGATAAACTCATTAGTAGCTATGAAGGAAATGAAAAAGTAAAAGATGCCAAACTTCAAACTTATAGACTGAAATTTGAACAACTAAAGATGAATGAGGATGAGTGTGTTAGTAAATATTTTTTGAGAGTTGAAGAGCTTGTGAATGCCATGAAGGGTCTTGGTGAGAAGATTGGAGAAGCTCCTTTAGTTCAAAAGATTTTGAGATCTCTACCTGATAAGTTCAATCCAAAAGTCTCTACAATAGAAGAAATGAGTGATCTGAAAACTTTATCTATTGATCAATTTCTAGGAACTTTAACTGCCTATGAAATGAAAATCAGTAAAGATAAAGCTACCATTAGAGAAGCATCTTTTAAAGCAGAGAAATAGATAGAATCTGAAATGGAAGAGATTGAGGCAAAATTTGTAAGAAGACTAAAAACTGGACGAGGAAAATATAAAGGGAAGTTGCATTTTAAATGTTTCAATTGTGGTGAGGTAGGGCACTTTGCATCTAAATGTCCTTATAAAGAAAAAGGTCAGAATTCTATTGATGAAGAGAAACATACATTTAAAAGATACAATAAAAATAATAACTACAAAAAGAAAAGTTTATGTGCAAATGATGTTGACCTCTCAGAAGTTTCAGACAGTGAGTCATCTTGTGAAGATAAAATGAATGATTTTGTGCTTATGGCCATAGAAGATCTTGAAGATGATGGAAGCGATATGAATGATGAAGATGTTGTTGTTTATATGGAAGGTGAGTTGATTAGTGCTTTGGAAGAAATTGACAGACTCAAATTAAAGAAGAGGAAACAAAAACAGTTGTTAGTGCAGTATGAAAAGAATGCTAAAGAACCGAGTACAGACTGTAGCTTGTTAAATATAGAACTAGAAGAAACAAAGAAAATAAATGATGTTCTAAAAGAACAGTTATCACAGAAAAAGATGAGATGTGAAGCATTAGAGAAAGAAGTTGTAAAATTCAGAAAAGAATTGGAAAAATTTCAATCTCTCTATCATAAAAACTTGCCAAGTATTAAAGCAAGAGAAGAACTAAATAACATTATGAATAAACAAAGATCTCCTTTGATCAAGACTGGTTTAAGTTATGAAGAAGGGAGTAGTAGATTGTCAGAAAACAAAGAAACAACTAAGGTAATTAACTTTCAGAACAACAATCAGTCAGATATACAAAGTCAACAAGTTTCATCAAAACTGAAGAAAATAAAGACAAAAGTAAAGTTAATCTAATGAGTGGAAAAGATGATATAGTTACTGGTCTGCAATCAAGAAGACATGAAAAATAATTAAAGAACAGAATGACATGGCCATCTATTCCAAGAAAACAGTCAAGATTCAGGTATCAAATTTTTTTCAATGGATACTGTTATTGTTGTTCTGATTTTGGTCATAAAGCTGCAAATTGTGTTTTTCACTTTAGAAACATACAACGAAGAATGTTTAACAGTAATCAAGTGCTGCAACATAAAGAGAAACAGTCAATGAGAAAACAAGAGTATCATACTACACCTTTTCCAGCAAGAAGAAGAGATTATGCTAGAAATATAAATTCTTTGAGTCTTTGTACAATCAACCAGAATGTTATATTTGTCATAATTTTGGACACAAGGCCATAGACTGTCATTTAAAGAATTATGAATCAGATTCAAGAATAGATTTTTCTGTTAAAAAGGCTGAAGTATGGAAGAAGAAAGAAAACAACCAGTGTGGATTAGTGCTTTCTGCTCAAAGACAAAAGGACCCTTGGTATATTGACAGTGGTTGTTCCAAGCACATGACTGGAGATAAAAGTAAATTTCTATCTTTGAGTGAACACAAATCAGAAGATGTAACTTTTGGAAATGATGCTCCAAGGAAAATCAAAGGCAAAGGATTGGTACATCTAACTAGTAAAGGAAAAGTTGAAGATGTATTATTTGTGGATGGATTGAAGCATAATCTTCTTAGTGTCAGTCAGGTATGTGATAGAGGATGTGAAGTTGTATTCAATTCTAAAGAATGCAAAATAAAATCTGTATCTTCAAGACAATTGGTTGCCCAAGGTATACGAACAGAAAATAATGTCTATGTTTTGAAAGAAGATAAGGAAGAGTGTCATCTAAGCAAGTATGATGAGAGTTGGTTATGGCATAGAAGACTTGGACATTTGAGTTTTGATCATTTAATCAAACTTAGGAACAATGAAGCTGTAAAAGATTTTCCTAAGATTTCAAAACCACATGATGCTGTATGTAAACCTTTTCAAATGGGAAAATTGACTCGAACTCAGTTTAAATCTAAGAGCTTCACATCAACAGATAAACCTCTTCAATTAGTACATATGGATTTATGTGGACCATCAAGAAAGGAAGGAACAGGTAAAGAAAACTATTTTATGCTGGTTATTGATGATTACTCTAGACTAACATGGGTTGCTTTCTTGAAAGAAAAATCTGAAGCATTTGAAAAATTCAAAGTATTTAAAGCTTTGACTGAGAATCAAACAGGAAAAAGATTAAAAGCAGTAAGATCTGATAGACGAGGAGAGTTTTGTTCAAGGGACTTCAAAGAATTCTGTGATGAATAAGGAATCAAAAGAGAATATACAATTTCAGGCACTCCACAGCAAAATGGAGTAGTTGAGAGACATAATAGATCAGTTCAACAGATGGCAAGGTCAATGATGAATGAAAGAAATATTTCTCAGACATTCTGGGTAGAAGCAATTCACACAGCTGTTCATATTCTTAATAAAGCTCACTTAAGACCTAACGGTGATAAAACTCCTTATGAATTGTGGTTTGGGAGACCTGCTTCAATCAAGCATTTTAGAGTTTTTGGAAGTAAATGTTATATCAAAAATAATGATGAACATCTTGGCAAATATGATGATAGGGCTGATGAAGGTATCTTTCTGGGGTATGCTACAAATAGTAAAGGATACAGATGTTACAATAAGAGGTCACGTAAAATGGTTGACAGCATTGACATTAAGATTGATGAAGGTATGACTGTAAAAGATATTCAAATAAACAATGTTGATACAGAAGATGCAGCTGAAGACGAAGAAGAACAGGTCCAAGAATCAGAAAGGGAAGACTCTGAGTCAAAAAATGAAAGTACAGGTACACAGCAACAACCAGTAAATCCTTCTTCAAGAATTATTCAAAAGAATCATCCTGAAAGACAAATTATTGGCAACAAGAATGAAGGTGTTCATATAAGAAGTTACTTAAGAATTCAAAACAATCTCACATTACTTTTTTATCTGTCATAGAACCCAAGAATTTTAATGAAGCCAGTGAAGATGAAGATTGGATAAAAGCTATGAATGAAGAGCTTGATCAGATTGAAAAGAATAATACTTGGGAACTTGTTCCTAGGCCAACAGGACAAGAATGTGATTGGGTCCAAATGGGTGTTTAAGAATAAAATGAATGACCAAGGACAAATTATCAGGAATAAAGCTAGATTGGTCTGTAAAGGATATGCTCAAGTTGAAGGACAAGATTTTGATGAAACCTTTGCACCTGTGCCAAGAATGGAAGCTATCAGAATATTTCTTGGTTATGCATGTCACAAGAAGCTCAAAATTTATCAGATGGATGTCAAGTCAGCATTTCTCAATGGAGATTTAGAAGAAGAAGTTTATATGGAACAACCTGAAGGATTCTCTCTAACAGGCAATCCTGATCATGTCTGCAAATTGAAGAAAGCTCTATATGGATTGAAACAAGTGCCAAGAGCCTGGTACTATAGATTAGATAAATATTTACAAGAGAAAGGATTCAAGAAAGGCAATGTTGATAGTAATATGTATGTCAAAACAGAAGGTGATGACTGATTAGTTGTTTTGGTTTATGTTGATGATATCATTTTTGGATGTACTAATGCTTCTTCTGTTCAATGGTTTGCTAATGCTTTGCAATTTGAGTTTGAAATGTCCATGATTGGAGAACTGTCATACTTTCTTGGTCTTCAAATTACTCAGAGTTCTGAAGGACTATTTATCTCTCAAAAGAAATATCTACAAGAGATGTTGAAGAAATTCCAGATGGAGGATTCTTCACTTGTTAGTACCCCTATGATTGTTGGCTGCAAGCTTAGCAAAGATGATATTTCACCAAATGTTGATCAAAGAACATATAGGTCAATGATAGGCAGTCTTTTGTACATTACTGCAACTCGTCCTGATATTATGCATGCTGTTGGAATGGTAGGAAGATTTCAGTCTGCTCCCAAACAAAGTCACTTGGTAGCTATGAAGAGAATTTTCAAATACTTGAAAGGCACAATGACTTATGGTCTCTGGTATCCTAGGAATCAAAACTTTTAGTTGATTGCATATTCAGATGTTGACTGGGCAAACTGTTTGGATGAAAGAAAGAGCACTAGTGGAGCATTCTTCTTAGGCAATTCATTAGTAGCATGGATGAGTAAAAAGCAAGGTTCTATCTCTCTATCTACTACTGAGGCTGAATACATAGCTGCTGCAACATGCTGTACACAGGTATTATGGATGATACAAACTCTTGCTGATTTGGAGGTGAAATATTCTGAACCTATTCCTATTCACTATGATAACACAAGTGCCATTAGTGTGTCAAAGAACCCTGTTCTTCATTCCAAGACCAAACACATTCCAATCAAGTATCATTTTTTAAGGGAGCAGGTTACAAACAGAGTTGTCCAATTACATTTCATTCCTTCTAAAGAACAGATTGCTGATATATTTACTAAACCCTTATCCAAAATCCAGTTTGAATATCTACGCCAGAAGTTGGGTGTCATATCTTGTTCCAACTAACTTGTTCACTTTGGCAGGGGGAGTTTGTGCTTATTGCATATCTGATGTAATTCTAAGATGGTTCCAGAATGTTTTCTTTGCTAATTTCTGAGTTAATATTGTTAGGGGGAGATGTATTGTCATGTTTTCTTTGACATTGATGTCAAAGGGGGAGAAGTTCAGGTAGTTGCAGATAACAAGCAATCGGTGATTACACTTGCAACATCATAAATTGTAGGTTTCCATCAATGCAAAGGGGGAGATTGTTGGCACTTTGATTCAGTTGTCATTGATGGTTGGAAATCAAACAAGCTGTGACTCAGATGGCTGCAACTCAAACGACTGCGACTCAAACAACTATGACTCAGATAGCTGCGACTCAGACGGCTGCAACTCAAACGGTTGCGACTCAGACGGCTACGACTCAGATGGTCGTGACTCAGACAAGCTGTGACTCAGACAGTTGTAACTTAGACGGATGCGACTCAGACGGCTGCGACTCAGATGGTCGTGACTTAGATAGTCGCGACTCAGATGGCTGAGACTCAAACGACCATGACTCAAATAGTCGTGACTCAGACAAGCTGCGACTCACAAACATTTATTTATTTTTTAATTAGTCAGTTACAACATGTAAATTCTAGAATTCAAAGAGACAATTCAAATGTCAGTTACAACGTGTAAATTCTGGAAGTTAAAGAGATAGTTTCAGTTTTAGAATTGGTATATCTGGAAGTTAAAGAGACCGAGGCATATAACTTCAGCATCTATAAAAAAAACAATTGATGAGAACAAAATCAGGGTGAGAATTGAGAGGATGAAGAGGAGTGGTTGCTGATGAAGTTGTGATTCAAAGAAAACATTTCAGAACAGAAATGTATGGCTCGATTTAATGAAGAACAAAATGCCCAGAAACTCAAGCTGTAGCAGCACAGAACAAAAATGAAAAGGGTATGTACTGATATATCTGAATCAGTGTGATATAATTAACTGAAAAATTCTTAACAATTCAGAAGAAAAATGTGTGGCTCGACTTAATGAAAAATAGAATGCCCAGAAACCCAAGCTGTAGCAGCACAGAACAAAAAATGAAAAGAGTATGTATTGATTTATCTGAACCAGTGTGATATAATCGACTGAAAAATTCTTGCTAGGGTGGAAGGGAGGTGCTAGGGAGGATTGTTGTCCTCATATTTCAGTGGGTGCTAAAGAAGAAGAGTTGGTGCTCTTGTACAAGTGGGTGCTTGTAATTCGAAGGTTGTAGCCTCATTTGAGTAGAAGCTCAAAGATAAAAATGATGCACAGAAGTTGGAGCTTTCCTGACATCCTAAGAAGAAGAGGTTTTTTTTCCTTTATGGGTTTCCTCACGAAAAATCTGTGTCTATGTGTATATTTGTGTGATTGAATGATTGTACTGTGCCTATATATTAAATCTACTGCAATGAACTTTCTGCTGTTAAAAGAATGAATGTAAAGGTTTTGATAACACCATGACTGCTATACGATATTAAGGAAAATATTTTTAAATATTGTTTAAGCTTATTAATTAACTGATTCACCCCCCCCCCTCTCAGTTAATTGATACTTTCAACAGTTGAAGCACAGTTTAAATGTATTGTTGAAGATAGAGAATAAACTTAGAGAAGCTAAGCACAAGAAGAATTTGGAAGTAGGACAAATAGTTCACTTTTTGTGAACTTGAACAAGGACCAATCGTTGAACAAGATGATGATGTAGATGAGAAACAAGATCAGGATCTTATAGAGAGTTGGGAAAGTGCGGTTCAGAATAAAGAAGAGATGCTTTAAGCATCAAATGAGACAGGAGATGAAAACGAACAAGAAGCTATCATAAAAGAAGAAGATACAACATTGTCTCGTAAAAATAGGCAAGATGGAGACTATATACAGTCAGAAGATGCAAAACAAGTGCAGGAACTTGTTATAACAATGGGCAAAGAACAACTGTCTCAAGGAGATAAAGGCAAGGCAACGAGTATGATAGAAGACAAAACAAGAGGAGGGTCACAAACTCCAAGAGAAGAAATTGAAAAAGATTCAAGAGGTAGTTTCACATCAAATCCAAAGAAGATTTGGGGCAGTTTACAGGGAAGACATATCCTATTAGAAATAACAAACTGTGAAGAAGCTCATAAAAGGATGGAAGAAGATCGAGTCAAGAAAGAGTTTCAGACCCCAAGAGATAAAATGGCGAACAAAAACAAGAAAAAGTTCAAGAATAGGAATAAGAGACAAGCAAGAAGATAACCTTATGACATGTTTAATGGAGGGAAAAGGTAAATTGTCAGATATTAAAGTAGGACAAACAAAGACAGAGGATGAGGTAATGAATTTATCTTTTCAGATTTTATTTAATAAGCACGAACATATGTTGACAAGTGATGAGCAAATAATTGTCCTGAGAAGCAATAAAGGGATGTTAAAGAAAAAACTCCCAAAGAGAGTGATGGTAGCATGAAGAAGGATGGTAAAAAAGAGATTGATAACAAGAACTCAATATAACAGATTGCAACTGGCTCAGAGGAGACCATGAGTAGAAAACAATAATACAACTAAGAAGCCAGAGGTAAACATTTTGAGAAAGGAAAGAAGAATGCACAGCAGGGAAGTGCATTGCAGTAAATTAATTCGAAAGACATCCAAAGGAATGGAGATGATGATAAGATTAGCATAAGCCAACAAATGGAAAAGGAAGACATAGAACATAGTAGTGTAGAACGTAAAGTTGGTTCCAATGCTAACTAAGAAAATGAGGATGCTATTGAAATCATCAAGGAATCAAGGATAACAAATGAGGAGAGAGTTCAAAAAAAACAAATTTATGAACAACAAAGGCTACATAGTCATTTTCATATGATCATAAAAGAGTTGGAAGGCATGAAGTGCTGGTTCTTGGAAAAAAGATAGTTAGTTATGGAGTTGGAAGAAGCCCACTCCACAGTGAAAACAAAAGGATGATGAATGATGACAAGTAAGAGAAGAATGCCTTTAAATGAGATATGCATTATGAAGACAGGAAGAGCATTAAGCATTGAATATTTTTGAGACGCAGGAACTCAAATGAGCAGTCTGGGTGAGAAATCGAGAATGGATAAAGATGATGATTGAGAGATATGAGATAAAGGTACAAAGAGAACCTTTGGATAATGCAGAATTTCAAGATCTTCTAAAATATGACAATAGAGTTGGACTAATCATGACCAACAAGAAGAAATTTATGATCAGAATTTTGGAGGATAATCTACAGGATTGTGAAGGTATAATTTATTTGTCATATGGTTTCTTCTTAAAGAAATTAGTAGCCTATGAGGGAAGGGATTTTAAAACAACGTGTGTTAAAAATTATTAGTCAGTTAATAAATGGGAAACATAAATTTATGTTCTTGGCCAAAAATCTATGATCATGTGGATTCAACAGTCAGCTTGCATGTATGAATTATTGGTTAAATGAATTCTTATTTAATGAAGAGATAATAGTCTTTATGGTTGAGATAATTTGTAAGCAGTATGTTGACAAATTGATAGATTGGAGGAGAGGGTTATGTACCCTACAGATTTGCAAAGAGAAGCATAGGGAAAGAAGAAGAGTTTCTATAACTCTCCCATATCAAAAATGTGTTTAGATGGTATTGATAAATGCATGGGAACCTAGGATGTATGGGTAGAAAAAAGTATATGCATAGGAGAAACAACAAAGGGTACTCATAGTCATTCTCATGATTGAGAAGTAGCCTATACAAGTGGTCAGCACAAGTTATTTTCTGTGATATATATGTAGGTACATATGGTGATGAAATGGAAATAGCCATGCAAACATTATATGCAGAAATAAAGTATCAAATAAGATTTAGTTGGGTGTACCAGCAGAAGGAAGAGTTTGACAACGAATGGGATGAATTATGGAACAATACTTGAATTTGAAAACTATTGTAAGGAGAATGAAGCAGCCCCAAACTAAACACTAATTGCTTGAACATTCAAGATTTACTAAATTGTCAAATACTTTAAAGAAATAATAAAGAACAACAAAGTTCCTCATGACTTTGTCCAAAAATTGAATCAGAAATATTTGCCTCAAGATACCCGATGGGATAATAGTGTGGCATATATTTCATCAAGCATTACATTTGTTATATGCCAAATAGTATCTAAAGCAAAGCTTGGTCGTGATCCTCAAATAAAAACTCAAGTAGCATGTCATAATAAAACTCCTGAATTGCCCCAGATCCATATCATTCGAAGGAAGCTAGAGGCTTTCCATGAAATTTTCAGTGGTGTTCATCAGGTGAAATATTGGGTCTTTTGACGCTTGAAAAGAGGGACTATTATCAACTTATCTATTGTCCATTGGGTGAAGATGTCGCAGAGGATCAATGTAAAAACTCCCTTATTAAGCTACCTTAATAGATTCCCCTGTTGTCAATAACCTTAGTCAGCTCATTGTCCATACATCCTTTTGTTCAAAGAAGAAATGTGTTTGCTTTTAAGCTCTCCATATGCCTCTAAGTTCCCACAAAAAGATGTAGACCAACAATTGATATGAAACCTTGATTTATCTACATCTCCACCATCAAATTGGCAAGCAAAACACAACTTCCACCAGACTACCCTTTGCGCTTGAAGGTGATGCAAAAATAGGATCCATGGGTGAATTGCAATAGCTATAGCCATTATAGGCTTAAGTTTAATTAGTGCAAAAACTTAGCAAAACGGAAACCATATGTTCAATTTGCAAAAAGTTTCACGAGAATATTTCATGTTACAACAAGCATCATTCTCCCCAAAAAAGTTTCATCTGGTGCTTATTCAAATAGGGGAATGATATTTAAGCTCTACCTTCTTGTCCCTCCATTTCGCTTTGCATTCTTTTTCCACTTAAACAAGGGCGTCCCTTTCTGGTCTCTTTTTCCAATCAACGAGAAGCTTAAGCACTTTTTCCTAATTCTTTTCATCATTCCTCTTGGTACGTGGACTAGAGATAGCTAATAAAAAGGTATCCCTTCCGAAGCAAATTTTAATATTGTCATCGTACCTCGAACCTTGACAACCACCTATAACAACAATTAGCAACCCTCCATTTTTTTCATAGAGCTAATAGAAATATTCTATAGTCATTAGGATTAAGATAGAACCCAAAATATGTTAGCCTATTGTCAAAAGACAAAGAAGTAAATGACAAGATTAAGACAAAGAGGTAAATGACAAGATTTGTGTAAATTGTCTTTCTAAATATTCCTCAAGTCCATTAAATGAAAATGAGGACTTGTGGATATTCACTTCCATTCAAATCACTTATATATAGAAATTAATAATTTCCTTGTACTTTTTAGCTTTCCTTATTGTTCATAAGCCAAACAAAATACTACTATTTACAAATAGTAGGTGAGAAAAAAAAGAGAATTTCCCATTTTGATGCCCTTAATAGTACCTTCTCTTTTGGATGTTGTTACCATCTTGCTTACAGCTTTAACATCTATTCAAAATAGAAAAAGGGACATCAAGCAACCCTACCCAAGACCCATAGTAGCATATAAAAACTTGGATTCTAAACCATTTATCAATAACATAAACATTGAGGAGTGGCACCTCATAATCTAGTTTACTACCTGAATTCTCATTTCTATATGAATCAATATTAATTTAAGATACAACACACAAACCAATCATAAGTATTTTCCAAATCTAATTTCATCGCCATTGCTAGAATTTTTTTTCACCTTAATTATATGTAGACCTTCATGTGTTATTGCCCCACTACAACATAATTTGCCAATTGTGAAAAAAGCCAAACTGCTCTTCCAAAATAATATTAGAGAGAATGCCTTTAAGTCTTTTGGCTAGGATCTTTTTTATCATTTTGTACGCAAAATTACACAAAGAGATAATCTTATAATCATCAAACGTACCGACTACTTTCCCTAAAACTCTAGATTCTTCAATTACTCTTAACAATTATTCCTCCATAAAGTCATAAAAACCCGAATAGAGTTATGTTGTCCAACCATCTTGACCTATACTCTTTGTTTTTTTTTAAGAATTTAACACTAATCTAAGCTCCTCATTTGTTATTTTTGCATCTAGATCATCATTTTGTTGTTCATCAATCAATCTTGGAAAGAAAGAATCTCCTTCTGGTATCTCTACTATGTTATACATAAGGGGGTTTTGAAATAATTTTTTGTAATTATTAACTCCTACAATTTCGGAGAAAGCTCTAACCATTGAACCTACCATCTTCCTTATCTCCCATAAAATATTTATATTCTTCCAATGTTTCCGTAATTCTGGAAGATTCGAGTTGTTAGTGTTGTTCTGAGTGGCTGTAGGTGATTTCAAGGGCATTTGTCCCATGAGGTTACCAGCCTAACTAGCCGCAACATTTTCTACTGAGCCAATCACACCATCGACATGTGGACCGAGTTTCAGATGGTTTGAATCGACATCTATTTTAGGAACAATGGGAAGTATTTTGTACAACATTCTAGACTGTGAATATACCAAATCTAGTTGTTGGGATTTGATAACAGTCCTATCCTTCATTTTTACCCCAAAAAGAGTTGCATCGTTAGCTATAAATGGTTGCAACGACTTGATAAACCAATCAACCAAGAACACATCGGGAATTTAAGCTTTTATCAAGGCGATGTTCCCTCCTCCATTCATGGATGTGGTTAGAGATGTGAGTAGATTTGTCATGTCTAAAAGATGTCAAGAGTTCAGTGTTGGTCTCATAACAGATTTGTGGTTGAAAATGGTTAAGAAAAATCATAGCAATCGCATCAAAGTTTTGGAAAGAGGCACATGGAAAGAACACCAAATATAGAAAGTCATAATATGCACGGTTGGGTCTTCCTCGAACTTTCCTTCGAACTTAGGGATGTCCAAGGGGAGTTTTATGGGTAATGGGTGCCAACTTGGGTTATGTAGATCTGGGTCACTAGTTGGATTAGTCAAGTTCGACAAGTTTGAAGTAGCCAGAAATGAAAACTTAGTGTGGGATATAGGATTCTAACTTTGCGGGAAATTGCCTGCCCATTGATTAGTGTTCACGAAATATTATCTTGGCATATAAGGACTAGCAGGAATCATAAAAGGTTGGTTTTGTTGTCCAAAGTTCTGATAACCATGTAGAGTTTGCATGAACGGTGTGGTGGTTCCTCTAGGCATTTCCCCCCATTCCAATGAAGGGTTGACTCCCCTAAGGTGCACTAAAAGTTGAAGCATTACCCATACTCATTCCTCCCATCCCTAGGAAAGGGACACTTCTCTCAGGAATATTATATCGTAAGGGGAATTGAGAACTAATGCCTCCCACTCTAGGTAAGGGAATACTACTTGCGGAATGTTAAAACCTACAACAATACCGATATTCATACCTCCAAATCCTTGGAAATGAATGCTATCCTGATGCATGTTGGATCTAGGAACATTTATAGTTACTTTGGAAGGAGTAGGAATGGATGTCTCTATTCTTCTGAACAAAAAATCATTTGATGGAACAGAGGTACCTATACCTATAATGTCCCCATTTTTTATAGCACCTAGGAGAAACCACTAGCCCATTAGACCCCATGGGTCCTAGTTTAAAATTAAATAAATCAATTAGGATTAATATTGGTCCATCGTTATTTAGTTTAATTAAATTAAACTATAGAGAAGCGATGAAGCTCATAGTTTGTAAATATTTAATTATTATTTAACAACTTGATGAGGTGGAGATGGTTAGGTTGACTAGGAGGGCGCATAGAAGACTAAGTGGACCCTATGATTTGTCTTCCACAAAGAAAAGCAAAAAGAAGTAGAAAAGCAGGAAAGCAAAG